>JARWLC010000019.1:6640000-7147500 GCA_033318265.1 Phyllotis vaccarum
TCTGCCTCACCAAAACATAGACTGAATTCACCTTAGGACAAGACCTCAGCAGTTTTTCCAGAAGCACCTTCCCTAAGAAACCAGTAGCTCCTGTGAGGAGAATATTTTTGCCTTCATAGTATTCTGGGATTGAAACCATTTTGTCTATAACAAAACAAACATGAAAACACACACATTAGTAGTTTGTGAATGTATGTTCAATCCTACTTAAAAACCTCTTGGGTTCCACATAAATATTTTAAAAGACTGGCAAAAATGAAAACTAAATATTGACTTTTTGGTTTTTTTTGGTTCATTATAGTAGAGAGGAAGCAAGAATGGACTGCAGCTTAAGACACTGTTCTTTCTTGGATCACCTCACACAAGTTACTTGCCTTTTGAAGCCCCAGGTTTCTTTAGCACAGTTGTACTTAAAAGATCTCTAAAACATTACATTAAAGATGCAAATATTCATTTAACCTCTGTTAAACCTTGAATACAACTCAATGATGCTCCCCCCATAATGCATAACTCCAAACAGAGGTTAGCAAATTCAAAATGCTCAACTTGAATAACACTTGCAGATGTCACAGTAACCTGTCACCAACCACTTAAACAGGAAGAGGTAAGAGGGAGGGAGGGAGGGAGGGAGGGAGGGAGGGAGGGAGGGAGGGAGGGAGGGGAAAAGACACAAGAAAATGGGAGCAGGGGATGAATGGGGTAAGTATAAGATCTATGAAATATGTTATTACATGAAACTACACGACACTGAAATCCAAGATCTATGCTATTTAGAAATCCATATGCATAGAATGAAATACTAACACATTGGTGGGGTGCAATGCAATCAGAGAAGAAAAAAGCTTCAATACTACTTCAGTCTCATTTAAGCTGGAAAGACTAACACGTGTTTATGTTCAAGGTTCTCATAATTTGTAAGTGTTCTGTAAAAATCTGAAGTTGTGAGCCACCTTTCATACACAAATGTGGCAACTACTCCTCCTCAAAAAAAGCTTCTCTTTACAGAAAATAGAGAACATCTGAGAAAAATAACTGTGTACAATGCAAAGACCAAATCATGGGGAGCCAAGCCCAAGAGATAGATTTACAGCACAACTCCTGAGCATCTATGGCTCAGGGAACATCTCTGAAAGGGATTGAAAAGATTTTAAAAATCAAAATACCAATAAGTCAGCCATGAAATAGTCTGTCCTAGAAATAGCTAAATAAACAAGACCGAAACAATAAAAGTATCAATGGACAAGATAACATGGCAAGGGGAAAATTTAGAGATCTCACCCCTGACAAAGAATTACAGACAACTTCTTAATTGCTGGAAGAAGAAGAATCAGCGCCCCCCCCCCCTTACTGGTTGTCAGCCTTGAAACCATATACACAAAAAGGGCAAAAATGGATTCACAGGGAACATTTATTTTTGCATACACATACTCACACATATGAACGTACATAACAAATAGAATTAAAGAAAAAGAGGCTATCAAGTTGAGAGATGTGTGGCATGGAGGAATTTGAGAGGCTGGTAGAGACTGAAGGAAGGAAATAGAGCGGGAAGTAGTGTCATTTCTATTTCAATTAAAAACTTTTTTAAAAATCTAGAAGCAGAAACTTCATCAATAAGTAAAAAGGGGGGATAAAAATAAAGTAGAATAACTTCTAGAAGAACAGATGAGAATGAACTAAGAGGGCAGGGCAAAAAAGAAAAGTACTTTACAGAGGTCACAGCTGTATTTGACATCTCCCCACTGAAACTCAGGAGAAAACACCAAATTTAGGATCAAGAAGCTGGATTAGATTATAAAATCATCAAGGTCATTAAAAGGCATGCACAGAGAACAGCAGAAATCACTCCTGACAATCTCGTTTCCTGAATAAATATTGGCTCCGGTCTTAATACTTGTATGCACTTAGGAGAGCATCCAGCTAGGTGCTTGGGACAAAACTGAAATAGGCTAAGTTTCAGGGTGCACCAAACATCTTAAAGGATGTCAGAAAAGCAAGGAATCTGCAGAGAGAAAACAAAAACAACCAACTGGAAAAAAAAAAAAAATAGAAGTCTATACAGATTTTAAAGCATTAGACTATCCATCTGTTCCTGGCTCTTAAAGTATATTCCAGGAAGCTCTTAAAAAACAATCCCATCTCAGGAAAAATTCTTGGGAAAGGGTATCTCCAAAATCAAAAGCAGCTACCAAAACCAACTGCTTAGTCCTTTACAACCCAACTACAAAGTAGGATAACAAAAACATCAAAAAGACACCGATGTATGATAAATACCCTCCAAGCCATTTATAAATATCTTCTAAACCATTTATAAGAATATTGCATCTACATAATGATGACCCTGAAAGCCAAAGGTAATTTAACAAAATCCCAATGAGGTATTGGTCAAGGAGGCCTCCCAAACAATACAGGCTCTCTGCCACTCTTGTTGGTTGCCCATCAGAACTACTTAATAACTGCTGCTGAAGGCATTACATACCTTGGTTGCAAGGCGTAGAGAATCAAGCTGGAAGAGGTTGGAAGCTTCCTCCCTGCTAGCAAGTTTTCACTGTGCCTGTAGGTATTATGCAGTCTGCTAGAGGACTAAAGGCATCGATGATTTTACTCAGCCATGAACCCTAAAATCTCTAATGTGCTCACCCATGCATGACTGTTACGGGAGTAATCTACTGTTCTCTTACTGTATTTGAGGCCTATTCCACAACAGAGAATTCATACCTGCTACTGTAACCGGATCCAAAACCCCATGGCTAGACGTCTGAGGCCCTAAATGAGACACTTAAAACTTTTGTTTAGGTAAATACTACTGCACCAAGCTATTCTTTAAATATCAATATTTATATTCAGACAAATGCTATTCTAAGATTCAAAAAAACTTCTCTTTGCAATATACAGTAGTAAATGCAGAGAACAATGGCTGTTCAAGGTACTGAGAGTGTCAGCTAAGTGCTTAAGACATTTATACTACTCTTTCTAAGACACAAGAAACTTCAAGAAAAGGGGGGTGAAAAGAATGTAAGAACTGGAAAACAGGAAGAAGGACTGCTGGAATGTTGTCTTCTAGGCATGGCACAGCCAATGTAGTCACCATGTCACAACAGCTATGGCTATCTGCAATAGGTCTAAACAAGAAAAGGCCTATCAACAGTCAATCACAGACTAGTCCATGGGGCCCTACTCCTCCCTGCTTAGTTACTGGCTACTGAGGGAGTCCGGGGAAGGGGAAGTATTGTCGTCAGTTGTGTACCCCACTAAAAAACCCATCAAGTGCTAATGGATGGGGCCATATTCACAAGATAATCCTAGTAAAGCTCTATGAATATAAAACAAAAACAAAGAAAACCCATGAAAGGAAATGGAGTAGAAAGAAGATAAAGAATCACTGCCCTTTCTACCTGTATAAAATTATCAAAGAACAAAAATTCGGGGAAAGTTTAAAAATATTGCATCAACAAAATAATTACAAAAAAGGAACAAAGATATACCATGTTTGAAAATCAGCAATTCACATAAAGGTAGAAAATCCAAGGAAAAAACCAACAAAGAATTAATTAGTCAATGAATTTAACAAGCAGCTACAACACTGCACTCCTGAGAACAGCACAGGATTATCACTCCCTCCTAGAAAGAGTGAAGACACCTAGCCACTAGAAGTTTCTCCAACTCTGTAGTCTCTGATTTAGAAGTTTGGCAAAAACATGTTAAAGTCTAACAAAGTGCTGAGTACCAAGTACTACCAACTACTGCTTTCAAGGAATTCACTCAGGTTTACTTGCCAAACATGTTTTCAACAGTTGTTTTTAAAAATTATTTTCATTTAAGGTTGCGTTAAGATAAACACACCACAAAGCTACTTAAGATATATTCTTAACTAATAATTCAAATCCAGACTCTGGCACTTAAGCTAAAGCTACTAGTAATAAGAACCTGTTTTTATTTGTAGAAGAACATACAGTCTTGTGGGCAGAGCCTAAAGTGATCATAAATGAAGAATTAGAGAGTGACCAGGATATCAACTTAGATACAAAATAAACTCTTTTAACTGTATTCACTTAACAAATATCCTAGTATTAATGGAAGAGTGAAGTGTCAATAGTTAAGTGATTAAAATTAAAGTCCTTTTTCATTTTTAACTTTTTAAACTGTTGGGGTTTCCCAGTAAATACAAAAATTTACCACTTAAAAAACAAACAGATTTTTTTTTATTGCCAAGAAGCAGAAATCCCCTTGCTCTGTGATGAAACTTTAAAAGAAAAATTAAAACTTTCAATTTAATGCTGTGATGGTTAATTTCAATTTTCAACCTTACTGGATTAAAAAACAATGGCATTAATGAGGTGCTCATTCAAGTGAGACTATAAGATAATTCTAGAAAGCTTTAAGGAAAAGAACCACTTTGAACGTGGATAGCACCGGGGTCCTGAAAAAAGTAATACCTTCAGATGTTACTATTTACCATAAGTTTCCATTAAGGTTTTGCTGTTGTTGTGATTGTTTCCTAAGTTCACTAAGCACACATGTATGAGCACAATCAAATCTGAGCCAGTATCTTTAAACTCCACAGTTTCAGAAAGCCTAAAATATTTCTACATACCTGTCAGACAGATAAACACACCAATCATGAAATAACTGAACACACAACATCAGAAGTTCAGACGAAATGGAAGGGCTAGAGTGGATTATCTTAAAAGTCCTAAGTATTAAGGTGCACAACTCTACCACAGAAGGAAATACATATCTTTGTCACCTCAGGGCACCCTGCCATTTACTGAGTGCATGTAATAGATAAGAACCTGCTTTATAAAGAGATGGGTGTGAAATAAAGTAAATTCTATACAAAGAATCCTTTAAAACTTCCGATCACTCCACATACAAAGCTGACAGGCCAAAGTGCAGCAGTGTAAACATCTGTTAACTGATTCAGGCAATTTCACTTTACCAAGATCTCCCTGAGGACCACTTCAGAGGTAGCCAACCACAGGAAGAAAAATACAAAGACTTCTATTGTCAAACTTAGAACCAGAGGTGGAGAATCACCAGCTGAATTTAATTATTGTCATAATCTATTTTAATGAAAATACATCATTCCTGGTCAAGAAGTAAGCATATACCTATGACAAGTAGATTTATTTTCCTGTCTCACCAAACACGACCTAAAGACTTTAGCCTGATAAACTCTTTCACTGGAATACTAGTAACAGGAACAACAGGACAGTGGAGGAAACAGTACAAGAAGCTCTGAGATCTTGCTCAAGTGTAATAAATTCAAACATATTTTTGCATGCAACCAAGAAAACCCCATGTGGATCACTAAATTTTAAAAATGAGCTGGATTTAAATGCCTTTCAAAAACAACAAGTGATGGCTATGAATAAACAGTACAGCCACTACTTCTTAGCTGTCCCTTGCCCAAGGGTCTCTATGTAGGTACTAATGTACAGGTGAATAACTCAGTATATATTTGTACAAATAAACTACCACCATATATCAGGAGTAAGCAACTTATATTCAACTTGCCAAGACACACTATAGGAAAAACACAAAACAATTTCTCTGTGCAAGTAAACGACCAGCAAATGTTGGGCAGAAGTGAATCAAAGAAAACCAGAAACAGATTGCACTTTCTCAAGGACTAATCATGCTTTCCTCCAGCCACTGCCTTAGATCACCAGGCAACAGACTCCTGACTATCCCTGTACTAAGCTCAGCACAATTCTCCAGCCATTAACAATGCCCACACTGACACTACTCAGACTTCCACCTTTACATCAACTGGTTCCTGGGCCAAATAATGGCCACCTGAGTTTAATCTACAATTGTTCAGCACCTTTATATTCTTTAACCATTTACAACAGTCTGTAATCTAAGTATTATTTGAACTGTGGTGTGAAATTTTAGTGCTGTACTAATGATTAACAACAGATTGTAACAAATAATTTAACAACAGCAAGAGCCGAAATTTCAAGTGAAAGCAGGAATATTGGTGAAGTTAAACTGATAAAATGTACATAGCTTTCAAACTTCACGTTCAACACATTTCTGACAATGTAGAAAGACACAAGCTATGGTTTGTGTTACTGGCATAGCTCATTCACCAACAACTAATATGGTCGACAGAATTCTGTTCATAAAGACAGAATCCAGAATAGCAAATAACTAAAACTGGCAAAAATAACTAAAAATACATGAAAAGAAATCAGGCAAATTAAGCCATCAGGCAAAACTGAGCACCCATATGTAATGGGATTTAGGCATTAGCTGGCAAAGCTTGGAGGCACGTCTCTGGAGTATTGGGAGCCTGAATAGGGTCTGGACAGACCCCACTGAGACGTCAGCACACTGACCTCCTTTTTTTTTTTGGTTCCTGCCTCCTGGGGGAGATCAACCATTGACCATCCATCGTGAGACAGTTCCACTCTCCAAAAATTGTCTTAAGGTTCAATTGTATCAGTGAGTGTTTATATAACCCCTTAATAAATATTAATCCTTTATATGATATAGTTAGTAAATTTTCCACGGCATAAAAAAATAAAAAGGAGAGACAGAGAAAGAAAAAACATGGTATACACCACTCAATGACTGCCTTTAAAATATAGACTATTCAAGACCGTTACAAGATAGCTTTCTATGATTACCCTTCATGTCACATCTTTAACAGGAGTTCCAAATAGACTTACCCAATACTCTGAGAATGGTTACAGACGTTTATAGTCAGTTCATTAGGATCTAACCACTGTCTTAGTGTTTACATTATCCCAAAGAGATGCAGCCACCCACAAGTCAGCAAGAAGCAACCTTATGAGAAAAACTAACAACTCCCCATAAGTTTTGTCCTCTGAGAGTTATGGATATCATTCTGATAGGGTAGTTCTAAGTTAAAATTGGGTTGAGGGTAAAACAATAATATAGACTCAGAGATCCCTTTTTAAAAAATAAATAAGATAGACATAGGTAGGTTGTTGTATCTACCTATAAACAATTATTAGATAAATATGAGTCAAAGACAATGTACACTATAGATGCTTGTATATTAATACAAATGTAAAATCATTTTGTTTGATTTAAATAATTTGTCTATCAATACAAATCTAAAATTGTTTTATGTCTAAAGTAATTTATATATTGACACAAAATTAAATCTATAATTGCCATATTTTGCACATGCTTCTACCTGTTTAAAATATTCTGGACATTGATGCATATTAAGCATATTACTGTCATTTCCATCATGCAATTTCTACCTCTGTTTAATTATACTAGTCACAATATATACATAAGATGTTTTATATATCTGTTTAGATATTTTGTATATAATATATATTTAGGATACTGATGCCATTTTGCACGGTACATGTACCTCTGGCTAATGTTTATATGAAAGTCATCATTCAGAGACTGTACACCCATTTATAAATTACCTAATTTTACAATGTAAGCTTCAGTCTTTAGGATAGTAAGAACTGCAGATCACCATTACTTAGGTTTTCTATGTAATGATCATGTTGTTTAGGTTTCCTAGATACATGCTAGAATATATTAAATAAATAAGAGTCTTAAACCACTTCATAAACCTAAAAAATATATCATTTAGTATTCTGTTATTCAGAATTGGGCCATGAGAGACATGATGACTCCTGGTGTCACTGTTCCTTTCCCGAGATGGTGTTGAGTATCAAATACACTCAGCTAAGAGTTTGTCTTCCTTGGCAGACAATGGCCTGTTGGGCAAAGAAGTGCCCTTACCTCGACTGCTGTCAGTAGGCACACTGTTCAGTCCAGAAGAGCAAGATAAAAGATGACTGAGAAAACCTGCCTAGAAAAGGTAAGATGGCTTCTCCAAAAATGCCCTGCTTCTGAAAAGATCTGTCAGATATCATAGGCCCATAGCCAAAATGGTGGATGCTCCAACTGCGCTGACTACTGCTGACTGTCACTGTCCTCTCCTAATTTTTACAAGTTACTCTCTTGTGCTTCCAACCTTTAAGTAATATATTTTCTTTCTCAGGTCTAGATGGGGTTAAAGATTAGGCAGTTAAAGTTACTATCATTTTATCTCTTAACAAAGAACATTCAGGGATTAGACTGCTACTATTCAAGATAAGCAGCTTTAAAGTAATTCCTATACCTCTCCACTTTCCAATACTCTAGACACATAAGATGTACCTCATATTTGTTGTTCTTTAGTTGTAGTTTGACCTTGCTTATATTTTGCCTTTTCCTCCCCCAGATATTACCTACAAATGATTCCTATTGTATGTAGTCTTCTACTTAGTTTAAAACTTTGTTAGACAAAAGGGGAAGATGTAGTGGGATTCAGGTGTTAGCTGGCAAAGCTTGGAGGTGTGTCTCTGGAGTACCAGGAGCCTGAATGGGGCGTGGCCAGACACCACTGAGACACCAAGCCACTGACCTCCTTCCTGTTTAATCCTGCCTTCTGGGGGATCCGAGAGACCATCCGATGTGGAACAGTTCCACTCTCCAAAAACTGTCTTAAGGTTCAATTGTATCACTAAGTGTTATATAACCTCTTAATAAATATTAATCCTTTATAAGATATATTGCTAGTAAATTTTTCGTTATACCCATACTACATACTTTTGAACTAATAAACAGGTTTTTAAATAATTGTTAAATTTGTAGTGTAACTGTTAATGCCTCAGAAATAAAGACTATTACTAAAGACTAAAAGCTATTTATTTATTGGTTAAATACTGCAATCGACACATGCATGTATACTCACTTTTCAGTTTGGAGAATGTAGCCAGATGTGTCTAGCCTGTTTCGACCAAGGTCCAGACCTGCAGTCCCGCCGCCTCTTGGTTCCAAATAATTACACAGTCTTATATTAACTACAACCTTTTTGGCTTATGGCTGAGGCTCATTATCAGCTAGTTCTTAAAACTTAACCCATTTCTATTAGTCTATTGCCTTGCCATGTGGCTCCATAGCATTACCTGAGTTCCCTTACACCTTGCTCTTTCAGCAGCAGCTTGCAGTGTTTCCCCCTCTTTCTTTATCTATCCTTGGAATTCCGCCTGCCTCTAAGCTGCTTTGCCATAAGCCAAAACAATTCCTTTATTATCCAATGGTAATTCACAGCATACAGAAAAACATCCCACATCACTTCCTCTTTTCTGTCTAATCAAAAAGGAAGGTTTCAATTTTAACACAGCAAAACTTCATATAACAAAACAGCTATCAAGGAAGAATTACAGTTACAATATCTACTTGTATTTAGCAAAATTAAAGAAAATATTCTATCATCTACCTTATCCTGTGAGTCCAAAGTTCCATTATCTAATTTATCTTTTATTATAACTAAGGAAAACTATAATTAGAACTATCTAATCTTCAACTCCATCAAAGACCACAGAAGGATATATTATCTGAGTAAACAGAAAGTGCATTTCAAGCAACCTCCAAATTCTAGAAATGACAGAGACAACTGGCTACTTGGTCAGTCACCCGAAGTTCCTTTGTAACATCTGGGCATCCATCTTCAGTCTACAGGCCTAGAGTCTCTGGCAGACTTTTTAGTGAAGCAGGAAATCTGAAGGACTGCTCTGCCCATTCTGGCATAGTTCATTCGTTGCCTCTCCCTGTGTCCTGCAGAATGTCTGCTGTTTTCTCTGCAAAGCAGGAACCTGAAGGACCATATCAGCTTGTTCTGCCAAAGTTCACAGGTCACTTTCCTGAGGATCCTGCATGTCCAGTTTATACAGCACACTGTCAGGCAGTCAAGGCAAGAAGCTAACTTCTGCCACAAAGAAAGTAAATCCCACATGGAGTCTCTTTTTTACTCCTCATCCTCTTGAAGTAGATCTGTGCTACCAGGATCAGACCTGTCTCACTGTCCAGAAAATTATAAGTTCTTAAAATATTCTAAATACAGAATATGTATGTCTTTGAAGTGTTTTGAGATTACCTATCTAACTGAAACATATCTTTGCATATCTAAACTTAGCTGACATGACTATAAATTAATTATCATAGATTATCTATATTTCTTAATTATACATTACAATTTTAAAAGAACTGATAAGAATATCTTAAATGAGAACAGAAATAAACATGCAGTATAACAAAATTAATCTTAAATTTGTATTAATAAACCAAAATCATACCAATGTATTGAGATTAACAAGTTTTTAAAAGTAGATTCACTAATCTTTTTTATCATTTCTATATTATATACCTCCTTTTTCCCCCTAGAAAGAGATTGACTATGATCATTAACCATTTATAATGAAAACAAACATTTATAAACAATATTTTGAGAATTTGGGCATAGCTTTCCACTACTTCCTCTTGACTGGTGGCACTGGGAATCTTAAGGGAGCCAAGTATCTGAAGGTTCAACAAAACAAACCAAAACTACTCACTGGCTACAATGATTAACAATCCCTCAAACACTTTCAAGATCTCTGGTCCTACTGTTAGACTGCTCTAGTAGATTCAACCCTACTATTCTGAAACTTTTAAACACAGAAATGGAGTTAAACCATTAAGAGTACTTATACAGTAAAACTGGTTGTGATCAGTTTGGAAAGCTTCCTGGCAATATTTAGGAACATTTGTAAACATACATGGGCACTAAGACTTGAACAATAAATATTATCTTTTAAAAGCTTCAAATACCCATTGGTAGTAAAATGTAATTACAGCAACATGTTATAGATATTCTATATGGTAATGTAGTTGAAAGAGCTCTCAAATATTAGTCAAAAATACAGATGGAGCACCAAGCAGGCCTATGGGTTTCTAATTCTTCCTTTGCCTAAGTGTGACCACACAAGTGAGTTCACTTTATGATTACTCACTGGTAAAGCTATACTTGTGAACTTTTGCTTAGAAGTTTTTTAGATAGTTTTTCCTAAGCCATTACTATGCCACACCATCACTTCTATATAGTCCTACAGGATGTCCTCCAAATTTAACCTGATTCTAATATAAGCGGCCTGAGACTATCTAGTCTAGTGGTTCTAAACCTATGAGTCATGAACCCTTAGGAGGTCAAATGACCTGCACATTAGATGTTTACGTTACAATTCATAACAGCAGCAGAATTACAGGTATGAAGTAGTAACAAATAATTTTATGGTTGGGAGTTGCACAACAGGAGGAACTGTATTAAAGGGTCACAGCCTTAGGAGGGCTGAGACCTCTTTTGAAATAACTGTATTTAAAGCATGCTAACTGCAAACAAAGAACCTTTTATGGATGCCACTTAGGCACTGTGTTAAGGAGAAAAACGAACACAGCTTTACAACGTCTAATCTCATGAAGAGCTCAAAACTTTACACATAAAATCTGTCACTTAGTATACCAACTGTTAAGATGTCCACCTACCCACAGAACTCTAGTTCATCCACATTTCTTCAAAGACACTAAGCAGAAAAACAAATCTCTGGTATTCCCTGATTTTGCACATAAAATTTAATTGGAATAACACAAACAACCTGGAATTCCAACCTACCTACATTTCACTATAACAAAGACTGTACAGTTCCAAAGCCCAAAATATTCTATTTGGCCTTTTATAGAAAATGTTCAGGACCTTCAGCCTAGACCAAGACACTAAGTCTGTATTCCTGTTATGGGAATGCATTCTGATTTCTTACTAAACCTCTCTTGGTACTTGGTTCTGTACCAAGTACCAAAGCTATTTAATAGTTTATGATGATCTGCTTTAACGAAAAGAAGCTAAAGTGTGAAAATATTCCTTCTTTTATTCACATTCTTCTTGTACAAACTTACTCATTGACATCATATGCCCACAGTGACATGAAGCAAGTGTTTCAAATTGTTCTAATTGGTAAAGAAAGATAAATTTTCATCTATTAGATTTACAATAACCAGTATTTTCTTTTAAATAAACTGTACAAAGGGGACAGAATCTTAATGGGGGGGCATAATTTGGCAGTATCTATAAAAATGTAAATGAATATTACCTCTGACCTTGATGTTCTAAAATTTATCCCCTAGTTCTTCCTCCCACATACCTGGAAATGCTGCATCCACTGCAGCAGATGCACAAAACCCTAAGGTAAAACCTGGAATGTTTCTCTGGTGGTCTATTCTGTATTTAAACAAAGAATGAAGTGACTTGGTATAGGATATATTGTTTCATGATTAAATAACCTAAGATGACATCCATAAGGCTCAGGGGGCATGACAGACTGCTGGGCTTAAGAACTCACAGCTGTGGTCACCTATAAAGATCAAGCCACTCAACATTACAGCATAGAGGAGCCCTTACCTCTAACTGAAGAGCTACTGACAGCTGCTGGCTTCTGGAGGAGGAAACGTCAGTTTTCTTGAATGGTGTGGACCCTGGTAAATAGACCACACCCCAGGGGATAGCTCCACACCCACTGAGTATATGGGCAACACAAATTCCAAGTAAAAAGAAGAGGACATGAATTTGGAAAGGGGTTGGTTGGAGGTAGATCTAGAGCACTTAGAGGGGGAAGCAGCTAGGATGAATATGATCAAAATAGACTGTATTCATGTATGAAATTCTAATAAAATTTATAAAAATATTACATTCAGTAATATTTTAAGTTATTTTATGTGTGAGTATTTTGTCTACATGTATGTTTGTGGCACTTATATGCAATGCCTACAGAGGTCAGAAGAGGGTGCTGGATCCCCTGAAACTGGAGCTACGATCATCTTGAGCAATCATGTGAATGCTGGAAAGCAAACCTAGGTTCACTGAAAAGCAACCCAGTGCTCTTAACTACTAAGTCATCTCTCTTGCCTTTCCCCCAATACTTACACTTTAAAATACCAAAAATGTAATATACTAAGTGATCTCGCTTTTCTGGAAAAGGGATTTTTTTAAATGTATACATATTCTTAATGGATTATTTCTGGCAGAAGAGCCAAAAATTTGGTAATGTTGGTTGCTTCTGAAGAAAGATATGTGTAACTATGAAGTGACAATGTAGGGAATTAACTTTTCACTATCCTTTCATACATTTTATGTGCATGGGTTATGTATTTTTAAATGTTTTGGTAAAGTATTTTTTAAGTATAAAAACATTCTAAAAATTAGAAACCATAACTTCCCCCTCAACTCTCCATTTTATAGTATCTTCTGTTCTACAACAACTAAAAATTGTTCAACTGTATTCATAAAGTTTTTGAAAATTATTTTAAGAAAAAATGTTTTAAGAAAAAAAATCAAGTGCTGTGGT
Organism: Phyllotis vaccarum; assembly: GCA_033318265.1. Taxonomy (NCBI): domain Eukaryota; kingdom Metazoa; phylum Chordata; class Mammalia; order Rodentia; family Cricetidae; genus Phyllotis; species Phyllotis vaccarum. The sequence continues at coordinate 6,653,203 of JARWLC010000019.1, forward strand.
GAGAAAGCGAATCTTTCTTCTGGCAATCTTTACCAATAAATTTGTTCCATTTCTTTATTAGATGGAAAATATTTTATTAGATGGAATATATGTGAAAATATTCAATTAAAAAGCAGGTGACTATTTACACACAAAACTATTGGTAAAAGGTTGAACTCTGAATATGAAACCTACCCCATTCAGGATAATGTTGCTGATGTTGGGACAGAGCCCACTTCTAGTTTCTGATTCGTTTTCTTCACGTTTTCCAAATTCATAAAGCAGTCAAATACAATACTGCAGTCAATCTAGACTGCCTCCGCCTACATGTATCTCTCTTCATTGTTATTTACTGTACAGTAACTGACAAAGGACGTTGTCAAGGACCCCTCCCATGTTTTCCCTTGTACAAATTTTGAGAAACTAAGCACTAAATCTGAAAGTCTATCAACTTCCATCTCCTACAGCTATATTTCTAAGTGGGCCCTATTTAATTTCCTATTAAAACTGGCTCCTCTATGCATTTAATATACAAATACATTAGTTAAAGCCCAATAGTAGAGATAGTTGGGTAAGCAACTAGACAAAATATTTCTATTCTCATCTATATTTTCACTCTCTCATTGTCTTGGTCTCATTTGGGGTGTGTGTATGTGTGTGTGTGTGTGTGTGTGTGTGTGTGTGTGTGTGTGTGTGTGTGTGTGTGTGTACATGCACACGCACAGTCCTAGGGTATGAACCAAGAACCTTGTATAAATAGGAAAGAGTTCTACATCCTCATGTTAATCCTGAGATTCACTAGAGAAAAACCAGTTCCAACATTTTGACCAAATTAAAGCAAGCTTTTAATTAAAACTTTATATATTGACAAAGATGGAATTTGGTAAAGACCACTCCTAAAAATTTTCCAGCCAAGTGGCTCCAAGTCACATGTTGTCAGGGCTTTTATAGACAAAACTCATAGTCACTGTACTTTCCCATGAGACTTTTTATTATTTGCCAAGAACTACAATTCCCAGAATGCCAGGAAGTTATTTGGTCCTCGGGCAGGTGGAACTTAAAGGTTAACTTAGGGTCTAATACTCACTCTTTTTTTTCCCCTCCCTCCCTCCCTCCTTTCTTTCTCATTAAATTGTCCAGATAGGCTCTAAATATGTAATACTCAGTCTCAGCCTCCCAAGAAGCTGAAATTACAGTGCTACCAAATTTTTCATTTTTAAGCTCCAATCAGGTATTAATTTTTGTGTTTAACATGGCATGTGCAATGCTAATTTGTCATTAATTCTTTAATTTGTTTATCTCATTTTTCTAAACCTCAGCTGAAAGATATCAGCAGCAGCACACAGGCATAGTTAAGCTAAATGATAAATCAATATTCCTTAAGTTGTATGATATAAAAAGTAAGATGAAAGCTGGAGAGATGGCTCAGTAGTTAAGAGAACATACTGTTCTTGCAGAGGATCCAGATGGGTTCCCAGCACTCACACTGGACAGCGCACAAACTCTTCTTAACTCAGCTTCAGGGGCCCAAATGCCTTTGGCCTCTGCAGGCACTGGCACTCGGGTACACACACACACACACACACACACACACACACACACACACACACACACACACCCAACCCCCCCCCACATGCCCTCACACAACATACCCACATAATACACATTCTCACACACACACACATACACACACCACATGCACACACACACACACACACACACACACACACACACACACACACACACACGCACACTAAATCCTTTAAAAAAAAAAAAAAAAAAAGCTAAATGAAAAATATCCCCTCAGAGAAAGGAATCCAAAATGTTCTAAAAAATGTTCTAAACCTTGGGTCAGCAAAGGTTCCTATAAAGCGCTAAAGAGTATATATTTTCAATTGTGTGAGCCACTACACAGAAATAACTTTGCAACTAGTATTATAGCACAAAGTGACTGCTATGTTTGAAACTGCCATTCCACCAAAACCCATGTTGGAGTTTTATCTCCACTGTGAATTATTAAGAAAGTAGAAATCTAATCCAACTATTCTATTAGAAGTGGAGTCTTTGAATAATGATGAGGTTATCAAATGGATAACCCCTTCTTCCTGGACTAAACATTGATGGCTTCATGGGGGTGGGGTCAGAAGGTTCAGATATACACACATGTCCTGTCTCTTGTCATATAATATCCTTGGGACTTCCAAAAAGGAAGACATCACCAGATGCAGTCCCTTGAGCCTCCAACTCTAAGCTAAATAAACTCTTCTTTATGAAATTATTCAGTCTCAGCTATTTCTTTACAGTAACATAACACAGACCAAGCAGCTATAGAGAATAAACAAAATAGCAGGGCTATGTTGCAATAAAATTTTTTTTTAAAAAATCTTTAAAATGGGCTCCTCTATGTGCTTAATATACAAATACATTAGTCAAAGCCCACTAGCAGAGACAGTTGGGTAAACAAATGAACAAAGAAGAAAATATTTCTATTCTCATGTTTTCTCACTCTCTCATTCTGTTCCTGCAAGCCACCACTCGCAGGCCATAGTTTGCTAAGCCCTGCTCTAAACAATAATTTCTAGTATTTCACAAGCATTCGGAATACTGAAGTATGAGTGAGAAAAAGCACCACAGTTCAAATATGCAGTCTAAGAATGCTCTACTAACATAGGACAAACTAGAGTAATACAGCATCAAGCCAGGCATGGCTCTATCCACACTTATTTCACACTTCCAGCCTCCAGAACCTTGATAAACTCTCAATGAAATGAAGAGCCAACTGTGTGAAAATTTGATAACCATCACCCTAAGAAATTGATAAAAGGTCAAACATCAATTAAGTAACTACAATTAAGGCCCTGAGCTAAAGGCCTTCTAAATATGTGGACCAAGCTTCATTTCATGATAAATATGCACTCTTCCCAATACACAGGACAGCTGCAATTACAAAAATAAACTTTAAATACTTACAGTTGGAGTAGCTTTTAAAAATGAGCACAGGAAAAAATAACAGAAAAAAGTTTTACATACCAAAGTTGAAGATCAAAAGAAAGTAAATGTTAGGAACACAAAATATGTCATTAGGGTGTATGTGCTTACTGTCACACAACTGTATGTCACCAAATCTCAGTACATAGCAGCAGATTCAGAAAAACTATATCACTATTTAACAAAGTAACTTATAATAACCACTAATTCCCTCACAATTTCTTCAAGCCAGTAACTTTTAAAAGGTTCCACAAAACAACTGCAGATGAACAGCCCATGATTTTTAACTTGAAGAGTGTCACTGCCTTTCCCAACAAGGTAGCCTGGACTCTCTCTTACAGCGCAGTAACCTCAGACTAGTTAGATTGCTCACAAAGCTATCAAACAACCAGGATTCTAATGTCTAGGCAAAAGCTATCTCTTTTTCTGACAGTCTTGAAGTAAACACAATATAGCTTTCTACAAGTGACTTGAAGACAGCCCAAACCCAAGACATAGACACTACCACACGATGGCAAGTATTCTAAAGGTTTTTGAATGCTAGAATTATGCTCCCAAGTTGTGACTATGACTATGGGATCCCCTCACCCAACTTGGCTAAGGTTTTCTTGCAGTTCAATGTGCAAGAAAAGAGATAAAGACTACGTGTTCAAGGGCAAGTGTCACACTCCCTGTAGTACTACCTTTAAAACTACAGCTTAGAGGATGCAAATGTAGCTAGGGTAGCAGATAAGCAAGCACTGAGTACTGCATGGCCACAAACTCACCTTTTCCCAAGGATGTGACTGCCACTGTAAACCAAGTCAAGTACTGACAAAGCCAACTAAGTGTGGCACCCCCCCAAACCAAAACAATCCTAGGTTCAATGCAAAAAGAACAGAATCTGGCCAAGAGGGCTTAACTGGGAACCCTTGTGGGTTCTGTATGAAAAACAGGGGCTCTCAACTCTCATAGAGCCAACAGTAATAGTACCTTGCTTTTGTTGTTCAAGGAGTCTCTGGGTCCCTTGCTCAGTCATCAAATCTGTCAAAGGACAAAATCAGAACAATTTAGTTTAACAATCTGTTTTTGCTTTTCAGTGACAGAGACTGGTCCCAGTGCCTTGCAACATATAGTTTAATAGACCCTATTCACTTCATTTTCTATTCTATAATCAAATACTGCATTCCATAAGACAAATAAGAATTCCAAGGTTTTGGAAGTGGCTGGGAGGGTGTTGCTGTGTTCTCTTTTTCTCCCCCTTCTTTATGTCTTCACATTGAAACAGTCTTCCTATGTAAGCAGGCACGTTTTGCATTCAAGGTCCTCCTGCTCCCATCTCCTAAATGCTAAGATTATAAGCATACACCAAAACAAAGACAAAAAGGTTAAAGAAAGAAGAAACAAAAGGTAAACAACAATTACATTCAGCTTAAAGAAGTCACCTTCCTTGTGAAGTAAGCAGTCAGGTTTACAACAGAAAAGCAAATGATTGGCTAATGTCAGACTTTTTAAAAAACGTTTTTTGTTTTTTGGCATTTTTTTGGATTAAGGAAGAGGGAACTTTATTATTGTACCAAATTAAACTATCCCATATGGGGGAGGTTTCACTGTTGTTGCTATAATCTTAATATCCCAGGAAGTCAAGCTTCAGCTTGGTGATATACACTTTTACACAAATGACTCAATTTTTATTTATTCAGGATATGTTAAGGACTAATACAGGAACCTTACTACAATGATTTCCTGATATTTTTTATTTACCATTTAGTTGGTATCTGAGCATACACATGCACCCACTATATAGAGGCCAGAGTTCAACCTCAGGTGCCATTCTTAAGGAACCACCCATTTTGCTTTTCAAGACAGTCTCACATGAGCCTGGGACTCAATGAATAGCCTAGGCTGTGTACTCAGTGAGCCCCAAGGATAAGCCCATCTCCACCTCCCCAGTGCTGAGATAAGTGCACCATACCTAGCTTTTTGTGACTCACCATCTCTCTCCCTGGATTCCCTTACCATGTATTACTTAGCTAGCAAAATTTTTAAAAGTGTGGTCCCATGGGCTCATACTTTCAAACCTTTATAGTCATAGACACATACATACACACTCCAAGTAATCAAACTTATTGAATAATGCCATTTCCCATCTCAAGTCACTGAACTTTAACTAGATTACCACATTAGGAACTAAAATCCTTTTAGCCAAAACAAGACAATTCACTTCATTAAGACTATAAGGAGCCTTTACATATATCTTACATAGTCCATCTGAAGGTACAGTGAAAGATCAAGGTCTAGTTAATAACTACAAAAGATAAACTAACAAACTTTCTAATGACAAAATTATATATATTTATTATAGACATGTTCTGTAACACATGTACATTGTGAATGCAACTTACATATAGTCTTTTTACTAAGAAAGTATAAATTCCTGTAAAAGTAAGCTAAATACAACAAATAAGCAACCAAAATTCAAACTCAAAATGTACAAACTATGGTCATACAGCAAAGAACACTGAGTTCTTTTCTCAAAAATTAAAGCTTATCAGGCAGTTTTCCACAGACAAAAGAATAGCTCTAGCATCTTGGATAACATTTCTTTTTACAATAAAAGATGCTAGTGTCCAACTCTCTTGTAAGCATCCATTCAAGTAGACATAATAGCCACTCTGTTTGCCTACATGGGCACTGATATAGCAATATCTGTATTCTACATCCCTAATGTCTAAGGTACTTGGCAGTGAGGAATCTCCATTGTCCATTAGACTAGTTCTTGAGCTACTACATGCCATTTTGTACACCTGTGTCCTTCTATAGGCACAGCACTTTCACAAGAACTAGAGTGCTTTTAGGATCTTATACTGAAATTTTTTTAATGTTGAGACCCTGTCTCGAGAATAAGAGAACTGACTTATACTACAGCAGAGAGGAAGTATCAATTCCATGGCACTAAAATTATATGCTTATAAGAAACTGCAAATTTTTCAATATTATCTATTTTCTTTTCTTCCTGTTTGTAAGTTTTTAAAGACTTCTACTGGTAATTACTATAAAACCTACAAAAAAGGACTGTGTTCCTGATTATGTATAGCATGGCTTAAAAAAAAAAAAAAAAGGCATAAAGAAATGCCCAAAATAAAAAATGCAGTCCTAATAATGAGTTTAGTCACTGAGTGGGTGGGGAAGTGGGAATCATTTTTAACACTTGGAAAAACATATTCAATTCTATTTCAGGAAGAAAATCCTTCAAAGAAAGAAATTTTCAAAGCTTGCCAAGTCTGTAAAGGAAACTAAAATATCCTCTTTTGCTTAAAATGTTATGAAGGTTGTCTACTGTCCACAATATACTGATGTTAAAGGAAAATGTACACTATAACCCTGAACATAACATGTAAACTACATGACCCCAAACTGGTCAAATCAGTAGTCATGTATCATGTACAGTCTAACTAAAGTTTACTAAATTCTATTCACAAAGTTAAACTTTCAAAACATGGTGACAAAATTGGGTACTCTGCAAACACATTCATAACTGCAAACAGTTCTGCCTCAGTATGATTAACACATTGAATGACTTGTATGTAATCCTTAAAGCAGGAAACTGATCTGACTCCCTGCTTCAGGGGTGCGCTATACTTCTCTTATATTACTTTCTTCAGAAGGTATCTGAATCTGTGTTTAAGGCTAAACCTACAAACAGAGTTTTGTTGAGAAATGGGTTTGGGAAACTGTAAACTATACTGAATCAGATTAGTGAAGGTACATTAGCATTACAAAGACATAAGATGCCCAGAAGTAAGTGAACCTCAAGTCAGGCTCTTTACAAATTTCCCCATACACCCAGGGAAACAATGCTCACTAAGAGCTTGTGATCCATCTAAGTAATACTCCTCTAAAAATGGGACAAACCTCTGAATACAGATCATTTAAGAAAGCACAATTGTCCTTTGATCCATAAGCCTACATATGAAAAAAAGTTAGACTAGTTACCAAGAATTGAAAAAAAAATGAACATTATTAAAATGCATGTACAACTACTTGTGCCTGCATTTAAGTATTAGGTCTAGTTACTGCAACTAGTGACGCTACACGCAATACTCAGAAGTTATAATCGTAGTTTTCAAGAAATACTGCTGCCAATTAAATCTTGCTGTCTTTACCTAGTCATGATTTTCAACTGTCAATCTTGTTTTTTAATTGAAAAGAAAATCACCATTAATTTAGATTCATTACCAATTTAGTTGTAGTTATTAAACTCCTACAAGCTCATGATTGATTTTCTAACTAATCAAGACTTCAATTTTTGTAATTCAATTAGGAGTTACCCATATTTCTAATGAAAATCTCCCCCAAAATACATTTGTATCTTGGTAAAGGTTATTATTCCACTAGAAAGTTTAATTTTAAAATGTTCAATTCACAAATTCTGTTATGAATCCTTTCAGGGATTACAGGGACATGAATGTGGGGAGGAGGCAAGTCTCTCTGGCCACAGCAAGCAAAAGAGGTAAAGAATTCAGAATCAGGTCTTGCTGTGTAAGTGGTGATAACATCTACATTTGGATGCCAATGATCCTTCTGGTCTCTAGTTCTGAGTGAGAAGGAATACTTTCATGGATGTCTTTAAAGGACTAATTCTGTAATCACTTCTCAAAAATCAGTATCTTTTAAAACTTATCATGCAACTAAACGCTATCGGGCGAGGACTGGCCCACAACTGTGTAAATCACAAAAGCAGCAATGTCTAATGATTCTCTGGATTTCCAGTTTTCAGTTGTTCAACTGAATTCAGGCACCTGGCAGCCTACACACCAAATAAGCCTTGTAGCAGTTACAATACTAAGAATGCAGGGAAAAAAATTAAGAATACAAATACAAATCTCAGGGATTCTGTGGTCAAATTACCAGTCATAGAACAAAAATATACTGTTCTCTGTATACTGAGACCCTTTATGAAAAGAGAGCCAATTTTTAAAAAATGTATGTGTATGAATGTGGATGCACACATGTCACGGCCCAACTTTCTAGAGTCACAAAACTGAAAGATCTGCCTGTGTCTGCTGCTGACTGCTTTAGAAGTACTCAGATTACAAATATGCATCATCCCATCTGGCTCTTTACATGAGTTCCAGGAATCAAACTCTGGTCACATTTTGCACAACAAACATTTTTATCTGTTAAGCCATCTTCCTGGCTCTAGCCAAAAATTTTAAAAGGATAAAAAAGTTATAAAGAATCAGAGTAACCAATTGCTACACTACTGGGACCACCACAACCTTTCTTGGGCAAATTAACATCTCTGGTTTCTTGTTCACTTCACTGAGAGGCTATATCACGTATTTCAAACTACTATTCATTGGAATAAACTGTTTCCTAGTTTTACATTTGCTACTTAGGAAATTATTAACTCCAAAGGTCATCAAGGTTATCGTTTTAAAGCAATTCACCTACTATTTACCATCTTCGGGCTATCAAATGTCCCACTATCAACTAATTTACCTCCTCCCTCTCTCCTGAGAATTATGCATATGCTAATGACCAAATATTATTATGACCTATATTTTAAATGTAATCCACAGGGTTGTTTATTTTTTTTAAACTAATTTCTAAGAAGCTTATGAAAAACCATTCTTCAAACTACAGGAATGATGAGTGATTACGGGCCTTAGGGTTTCACTGACAATCCCATCAGCCACAAACCCCTACTACTTGTAGAGCTATTTCAATCCACATGTGAGCTTCAAAATAACAGGTTTTTCTTTTTCTCCACAGACCTTGTTGTTTAAGGGCAAGGTAAGCTAAAGAACTTTCTTCTGCTGCAAGAAAAATAAAATGTATTGATGCTATGTTCCACCTTCTGTTCATTCAAGTCGATGCAGCCCTACATCATTTATATAAAACACCATACACCTATTCCAAAATCTTTTGTAGTTACTTCTCTATTATTCAGCTTATGACTAAACATGGGTGCATTTACCTGTACTCCCAGCACTCTAAAGGTTAAAGCAGAAGAATTGTTAATCAATTCAGCACAGCCTACTGTAAAACCCAATCTAAAAGAAACAAAAAAACAGTTAAACAAAAACCTGGCTAGTGGCGGTAGCATACACTTTTAATCCCAGCACTTGGGAGGCAGAGGCAGTGGATCTCTATGGCTTCTAGGCCAGCCTGTCTACAGAGCAAGTCCCAGGACAGTCAAAGCTACACAAAGAAACCCTGTCTTTGGAAAACAAACAAACAAAAACACCTGGCTATGGCTTATTTTCTCTCTCAAGAATCCAAGTGGTCTATTTGTCAAGGATGTATATGCATTATAAGCTTCATAATTTTGTAATTCCTATTAAATCACTTACTTGTTAAAGGTTAAGTATAACGTAAAATAGAGTTGAGTTCTTTTCTGCCTACACATTAAAGTATGAATTCTTAGGAGGACTATAGTTCAGGGGTAGAACACTTACCAAGTATGAACAAAACCCTAAATTCAACCTGCACAAAAATTAAGCCAGGATCCACAGACCTTAAATGATTTTTTTTGTTTTGTTTTGTTTTTTTAAACTAAGCTCTAAGAATCATGTCGGGGACCACTGAGCTACAGCTACAGCCTAGGTTCTGAAAGTTTTAAGAAACCACTAAAACTAAAAAGCTAAATGCAGTGTTTTCTTCTAAGGAGATAAGACAAACCTTTATGAAGATGTTCAGGTTTATAAACCTTAAGAACTTCTGCATTCTGGGAAATAAAAGTTATTCTTAAAATACTTCATAAGATGCCATGGCATAAGTTCCCCCAATTCAAAGATATCTCACGATTCTCTGTGCCCACATTTCTATTCCATAAAATAAGATAACTATATATTTCAAAATCTTAAGTTACTCAAATGGTTAACACATATATGTACACAAAAGAAGCATTATTTGAAGTCTCCAAGTGGTCTATATCTAAAAGCAATGGCACACACCCACACTTTAGCCAAAGTACATCAATTATTACATGTTGGCATAGAATATTTATAAGATACTGGCACTTTTTAATAGGAATGTGTCAAATAATCCACCCTTCACAAAACATTGTATCATAATCTGTAGTACAACAAATAGCTTTTTCCAAGAACTGATACAAGACCCTCACTATGTCCATAATATCTTACATGGGTCTAAAAGATAAAGAGAAACAGATTAAGATACAATTTATTCTGTGAAGCCAAAGATTTTTCTATCTATATGCATAAATATGATTAGCTTCCTTCACCAAACTTACCACTATTTCTTCTCTCTCAACATACCTTAATTCTACATTCAAAAGAGTTCAATTCACTACCTGTTTGTACTGGACCGTCCAGCATTACTACATTGTTTCCAGTGCACACATTCAGTCTCCCTCCTAACATTCTACCTGAGCCATACTTCCTTTGCACAATACAGTAGAAAACAGAAGTTTCAAAATGTGGCAGTATTTTTAGTTCTTTAAGTGGATGGAGGTACAAACTATAAAGCAATATCAACTAAAACTTCCTAACTTTTAAAGCTGGTGGATAAGTAACAGAAGGCTTCTTAAAGACAAGCCCATGAGTTTTCTCCTTTGCAGACTTAGTTTTGCTAAACAATTTAAGCAAAAGTACCTTCTAATGAAATTTCACCCCCCCATTCGCCCCCTCCCAACACACAGGGTCCCACTATATAGCTGAACAGGCTAGCCTCAAATACAGAGGTCTGTCTGCCTCTGCCTCCCAAGTTCTGGGACCTGGCTAACTTCAACATTTTTACTGTTGTTATTTGTGGTCTGGGGACTGAACTCTGGGCATTGCAGGCATGCTAAGAACCTGCCACTAAGCTACAATACTTTTATACACACACACACACACACACACACACACACACACACACACACACACACACACACACACACACACACACTTTTATTAGCTCAGATAAGAAAACTTCTATCCATATTTTACTAACAATATAATGACTATCTGTTATCTAAGATAGCCTATCTGAGTAAATGTAAGATAACAAAAAGAATATAATTAAGAACACAACCATATTCCTAGGAAGAAGGAGAGATAAAAAGGGGGAAATGAGGTAAAAAGCAACAGTAGTTTTTGAGGTTCTTCTCCCTGCCACACTGACAGATGAGGAAACTAAAGCCCAGAAAGGGAAGTGACTTGCCTACAGCTAAACATGAAATGCTAACAAAGCCAAAATTAAAACTCAAACCTACTAATTCACATTTCAATGAGAATTTTCTGCATTATAACACATTTTCTATGTCATATTAACTAAAGAATATGAGCAATAATTTAAAGATTAATAAATAAGGAAAGGCTAGGAAGAAAATGAACACCATTTTGAATCCACCACACTTCCTCAATTCTCAGACACATATGGCTTTAATACACACTACTCATTCCTAACATTTTAAAGATATTCTATCACATATACTGTCTTTTCAAAAATACTGAAATGTTTAAACATGCATTTCTAAAACAGAAAAATGTAATATAACAGATCCTGTAGGAAACAAAGGCACTACTATTTATTTAGAGGCAGGGTCACAGAACACCAACATCTACAGCAGGAGTTTAACATGGTGGCACATACCTTTAGTCTCAGCACTCAGGAAGCAAAAGCAGACTATCACTGTGAGTTCAAGACCAGTCTGGTCTATCTAGAGAATTCCAAGACAACCAGGACTTGAAATTAGATCTCAAAGAAAGTGGGGAAGGGGACTGAGACCTATCTTTTAAGGTATCTAACGGCTATTAAATACTGGAGGCTATATGATGCTTTTTTTTCATTACAGATATTAATATGTAAGTAAGTCCTTATCTGTCTACATTTTAGAAACAAAGCATAAGTTTGGGTGTTTGTTTTTCTCAGACAAAATTATGTTATGTAAGTCAGGCTGGCTTCAAGCTCAGAATCCTCCTGCCTCTGCCTCCCAAGTGCTGCAATTATAGGTACATAACACTATGTGCACCAAAGTAAGGACAATGTCCTAGTTCTGTAACTTAGCCGTCTAACTGAAGTTCTCTGAGCCTCACTCTCCTAGTTGATAAAATGCAGCGTGCACATAAGAAAGCAAAAAGGTAATTGTGACATTTAATTAAAGAACATACTACAGTGTCTAAGTGACACAGGAATTACATTACACGTATTCCACAATCTCTACAGTCCAAGTGGAAGTGATTTCTCCCTCTTCAATTATCAATTGAACTCAATCTGCACTGACCCTTGGGGAAATCCTAGTTTGCTTGGGAAGAGTTACTCGGAAAACAAGAGATATTTTCTTAATGTTTTTCTCTTTGAACTGGGAATGCAAGAGTGAAGTATGGTGTGTGCACGTGTGTTTTACATGTGTGTGCTTCTGCATGTGGAAACCAAAAGCTGACAGCAGATATATTCCTCAATTGCTTCCCCACTTTATTTTTGAGACAAGGCTTTGATTTGACTGGACTAGTAAACCAGCAATCCCCAGGATCTTCTTGTCTTCCCCTCCACAATGCTAAGACTACAGGCATGTTATGTCAGTTCTTCTGTGGACACCGGAAATCCAAACTAAGAGCTTCATGCTTGCACAGCAAACACTTTACTGAATGAATTATCCCCCAAGTCCCAATAGTGAATTTTTAACTGTTTAAGTAGATCCGTTAAACATAAATGCAGCACTTTTACACTGTTTACTGAACTGAAACTCTTAAGTCCGTATCAAGCTAAAGAAAGGAATAAAGATGTATGGGAAGAAGGAAGGATGTAAGGACCAAAAAATTAAAAAAAAAAAAATTAAAAAGTTAAAATGACCCAATTCTATGAGTGGTTCATTGTCTACTTTTAACTAAAGTTCTCTCCTTAAACTCTAAGAAAATAAATGTTCAAAGTGTTTTAATAACCTAATCCTCCAGATTAAGTAAATGCCATCCTTTAGGGTGTGCCATTTCAAGTCACAACAAATCAATTATTTCCAGCATGAGAACAGGCCTTCCAAGTTTAGACTTACATATTTCCTATGGCTCTGTTTCTGTTGACTAGTTAATGATAAAATGACAATGCTCATTTTATTTGTAAAATTTTAAAAAGTATAAGCATTTTTAAAATTGAAGACTCAGATCTTTTTAGTCAAAGATTAAAATATTATAAGGGGTCCTGCTATGATTTTTCTCTTGAATGTGACCACACCAAATATTTAAATTGAGTACTTGCCACTAAGCATGTCATAGTTCACTTCAGCAATCTTGAGATTACATTCACATTTTTTTTTTAATTTATTTACCTCAGCGGTTTCTTTTTAGTTGCTGTTCTTAATGAGCGTCTAGGTCTTTCTTTCTATAAAAAGTCAGCTCTAGTTTTCTCTAAGCTGCATACTTCTCAGTATCTATAAAATCTTTCCAAGCAATCTTTTCCCTTCTTTATTGACTTCTTTTATAACAAGTCTCTTCTATAACTGGCTCAGGTCTGACCTTTGGATTTTCTGGTACATTATGAATCTCCAGCATTAACCAGTGCCTGGTATCAAGTAAATGCTCAATTAATGTTAACTGACTGATTCTGCCAATCCTGACTTGCCATATAATAGCTGGTGTGACCTTAGGCAAGTTAAATCTGCCTGAACCTCTCCCTCACCTATAAATTACAATCAAAAGATACTTGGAAAGCTCAAAACAGTTTCTGGCACAAAGTAGCAGCTAATAAATTTTGCCATTTCTAACTATAAAAAATATTTGGGGGGCACTGTATATTACTGTCCATCTTCAGTCCAACTTTTCTGTTTCTTTCCAAACCATCATATAGAATAACTATCAACCAAGCTTCAAGAAAAAGCTTAGCTGATCACCTCATACCTAATCATTCATTCAAACTTATCTATAATTTGCCTTAGAAACCATTTTCATTTGTGAGTTTTTTTGCTCCACAGTTGCTTATACTTTATCCAGCCTGCTGGATTGTAATCATCCATATGTCCACTAATAACCTATAAACCAACTCCTTGTGCAAATGATTCAAAATTCACCTTTTCCAAGAAACCTGCCCTGCTTAACTTTACTTGAACTTTTCTGCTTAGAGGTAACTCAGCACTTGGGCACTAGGTTATAATAAGGACAAAATGTGATTACGGTGAATGTTTTACCCACAAATACCTTCTATGTTCTAAAGAATGGGCCATTAGCTAAAACTCTGCGCTAATCTGGTGAACAAGAAAACATCTATGCAACTGCTCTCTTGGATTGTGCCCTTGACACTATAACACTTTGAAGGCCTTTCGTCCCATCCTCAAGCAGAAATTAGACCTCCCATTTAAATCTATTGGACATGTGGTCCCCTCTTGTTTGCATGCTACAAATAAAAGCCATAAAAGCTTCAAAGGAGAAGGCAGTAACAGTAACGCACATATACTAATTACTTTCTCAAATGAAAAGAATTTTTTGTTTAACTACAACACTCTTCTCAAAATTGAAAACAAGTACCCAACAAACATAATACTAATTCTTCTACATTTAAAAGACTGCTCATTTATGACTGCACAACTCTATTTACACATTAATCCTTACTTTTGTTTCTGCAAGAAACCTTGCACTATTTTTATACCATACTACGCATACCTAACAAGATAACTGACTCTTGGAATGCTGCTCTTAGCACTTTACTTTTTAAATATAAATAATTAAGCAATGCCCCCAATAAAAAAAAAAAAGTAATACTTAACACCCATTACTTCTGATAGGTAAGTTTGTGTCATTATGGCAAAACAATCTGATGGATTGTGGGGGGGGGGGGGAGCCACAGGACAAAGATCAGCCTCGGTAGCAAAACTGTGCTCAGCCCTTCCCAAGTACTGAGTGAAAGGACTGTCATCTTGAGGCGCTCGCTCCCTCCTCCACTCAGTTCTCACTCCACTATTCAGATAAGCTCCCCACCCTACATACAGAAATCCACCTTGACTGCTCCCTGTGCACTTTCCAAAAAGCCAAACCACGCCATCGATTCACACATCCTCCATTCAGCCCCTAACCTAAAACCTCTCACTCCTCAGCCACCTTCCGGTTTCTGTGTACCTTCCCGCACTCCACATGCCCGGTCCCCATTGGTCCAGAGACCTTAACCTTCAAACCCCAAACCAGTTCGCCATCTCTCCGCAACCCCACCGATGCCTACTTCCCAGGAGCCAACCCCACTCCGGATGCCATCTCCCTAGCATCACTTTCTTCCTTCCTCAGACCGGGAATCTCTCCATTCAAGGCCGCCACCCCCCCTCCGTTAACTCCGAGCCCCACCGTGGCCACCTCTGCGCGGCCCCCCCCCCCAAAGGCGGCGCCCCTGCCTCCCCGGGCTGCAGGCCAGGGCCCTCTCTGCTCCCTCGCCGCCGCCCCGGCTGTCGGGAGGGCGGCGGCCCGGCCACGCCGCGCAGGGACCGTCCCGGCAGAGGCGGCGCCCCCGCCTCCGGGCGGCAGCAGCGGGGCGGGGGCGGGGCGGCTCGCAGGCCCCACCTCAGCGTAGCCCGGCCCAGGATTCCAGCGAAACGGCGGCCGAGCGCGGAGGGGGCCCGCGGCCGAGTCTGCGACAGAGCCCGTGCTTCTCACCTCGATGCGGAAGCTCGGGCCTCGCTCTCCTTTCAGCGATGGCTACGCTGCCGTCGCGCTCTCCTCACTCGCTTTTCACCGCCCCCGACCGGCTGCCGGAGAGCGGACGGGCAGCCGTGCGCCCATTGGCTGGGACCGCTCTGGCGTCACGGGTCCCGACCGCGCCTCGGGGTCTGATTGGCTGGCGCGACGCCTCTTTTCCACGGCTGCTCCTGATTGGCTGGCGTGCGCACCCTTCCCGGGAGAACCGCTCACCTTCCACTCTTCTTCTGCCTCCCACCCCCAAACCAGGTTCCCCCCCCCCAACCCCGGGATGGGACAGCCAATGGGAGAGCGGAGAGAAGCCAGGAGGTGGGCGGCTGGGCGGCGTGGTGGGGGGAAGCGCAGCCAATGGGAGCGCGCCGCACATCCCGGTTCAGCAGCGCCCCCTCCGGCCACCGGGTTCCCGAGGGTCGCTCCCCGAGCCACGCCCGACTGCCCTGGCGCGGATGCACGGTCCTCGGGAAAGGTGCGGGGCCGGCGGCGGGCGCGGGATCCCACCGGGCAGCCATTGCAGCGTGCTTGAGTACAGCCAACGTGGACCGTGGCACGCCCCACATGGGTCTGGCTACCCTCGGCCGTTGCTGGGTGTGAGGATCCTCCCAGGGAGCTAACTGCCAGCTTGGCTTAGAAAACGGAGCCATCGCCCGGCAGACCTCCTCGAGGGCCCACAGGGAGGATCGGAGCCCGGGTGTCATTCTCCAAGACAATCCCGAGCGAGAGAAAAGTTTCAGGACTGTGGCCTTGGAGGGCAGGGCGAGCGCAGAGGGCTAGGGTGCCAGGGAACCTCATGTGCGAGCTGGGAAGCTGAGTTTTCTTGATAGGGTGGTGGTTACCCAGGTGTGGTGTGTGAAGATTCCTGGGGCTGTGCGCTTCGTGTACAGTTTTTGAAATAACAAGATCCTGGTAATCACTTCCTAAGCGACAGCAGGATTTGGCTGTCATTCAAACACTACAAACCCAGGCTAGAGGGAAGACTTAGTAGTTTAAGAGCAGATACCGCTCTTCCAGAAAACTCGAGTTCAGTTCCCAGAACCCTACAGTGAGCAGTTCACAACCACCTGCCAGCAATACCAGCATCTGGCTTCTATGGGCACCCGCACTCATGTGCACATACCCACACACATACACGTAATTTAAATCAATAAAAAAAAATACTTAAAATTACAATTTACTGGGAATATGAAGTGATTTCTTTTTTAAAAAAAAAAAAAAACTTTCTTGACAACTTCATATGTACGTCTGAGGCATTTTCACATACACAACCCCATTACCCTCCCATCTCCCTCTTCCGTTGAAACCCTTATTCCCAGCAAGCCTTTAAGACCACTTGTCTTCAAGCTAATTAAGAGCCATTAATAACGTAGAGGAAAAGATAGAGACGTATTCAACGTGGCCACACAGAACAGGGACAGAGAGACCCAGGGACCCCAGTCTGTCTTCAGTGTCCTGAAGAGAGATTAAATAGGAGGCTAAGGATCTGCACATCTGAGCAGCCCAGGTCAGCGGTCGATCTTACCAGCCATTGGCCCATGGACTTCAGTCTCATCCTGTAATTTGATCTGCTACATTGTTAGAACTGTGTGCAATCTCTTTCTAGAAGATTAGGTCGGTTTCTGGCTGGCCTCTTCCCCCCCCCCCCCCCCGCGTCAGATTTTTAGGGATATTCCCATTTCTTTGGGGTCCATTGTGTCCAGTAGTCTGATTAAGAAACACAGGCGTCTCTTTAGAACAGCTTCATTTCTTCAAGATCTATTAAAATTCCCCCACTTTTTTTGTTTTAAAACCTCAGTCTTGAGGTAGAATGTGTCTGAAATGAATATAAAAAAATTCAAGCAGGGACCAAGGTTCGAACACATTTAGTGGCAGCTGGCTGTGTACAAGAAGTGTTCTTTGGTAACATCTTGGCTTTTAGTTACTTTTGGAAGGCCTGGCACGGGTTACTCCATCTTGATGGTTTGAGACAGGGTTGGAGTCATAAAGCCTAGCCTTGTCTCAAACTTAAAATGTTCCTATTTCAGTTTCCCACATGCTGGGGTGGAAAAGATTCGTCTTGGTTGGTATAATTTGATCCCTATTAGGGGAGAGAGGGGGGTAAGGACAGATGCCAAAGGAGTCAGTGGATTTCAGTTCAGGCATACCTGAAGTACATTCTTGTCCTGTGAATAGCTCACATGAGTTAGAGTTTTCAGGGTAGACTGGATGGTGCCAGGTAGTTTCTCTTGGGGGCTTGGGGGCTTGTTCTGTTACCCATCTCTGTTGGTAGGATGAAAGTCCTGGCAATGCTATACCTAGCCAGAGGCTTCACCCTACAAATCTTGCTCACATGCCTTTATCAGAAGCTGCACCTCTGTAGGATGCTAACAGACAGTTTAGCTATAAAGCTTTACAGAAACAAAACTATCACATAATGTAAAATAATTTACTATGAGATTTTATAAAAATATAACAGTAAATCTGTTTTGAAAATTAAGTAATTTCATACAGATTTGTAAATATCCAATACCTGTGGACCTTTGGAAAGGCATGTATAATTTAAGAAGTACCTCAGAGCCAGCAATGATTAGTATCACAGCACAAAAAATATGGAAGCTACTTCTAAATTTTGAGTCTGGTTTAACAGAATAAGTCTATAATCTTGGCAATCAAATTTTTAAATCTCTTACAAAATTAGGAAACAGGACTAGTTGTTACAAATATATCATATACAATTATATCTCATATATACAGTAGGAAAATATACTTCTTTTGTCAGAGCAAAGAAGTTTATATATGCAGATTTTAATTAGCAAGACTGTCCAGATAGCAATTTTTCAAATGTCATTTTAAGTCTGTAAGACACTAAGAGGCCAGTATTAGACCGTACTTGTACTGAGCCCTTTTTTCAGAGTGGGAGGGGGTTTCCAAAGGCCCTTTATTACTCACTTCAAACAGATGTCAGTTGGTGTTAGGAGTCAGTAGCTGGAGAATAAAAGGAAAAAATGTTAGCAAGGTCCCACACAGCATGTAAAGAGTCTATCATCTGTATCAAAATCAAAGTTAGGTACAGCTATGTAGATCTCCTTAAATGTACATATCCTTGGCCATGTTTTTTTAAAATATAATTTTATTGGTTCTTTGGGAATTTCCTACCATACACCCTATCCCACTCATTTCTCAGTCCTCTCATGTTTCCACCATTATAACCCCTCCACAGGAAATAAGAATACAAAAATTAAAATTAAAAACTCTTGCCAACCCCTCTGGGCAATGACCTGCTCCTCTATCAGCAACAGCATTCTCTCATACCTGTCACAGCTCTCTTCAGCTCCACTGTCCTGTGTGTGGCACTTCACTCCCTTCCTGCCTCTCCAATCACATATTTATTTATCGTAGTGGCTTCGGGAGCTGGCCTTGCCCACACAGCTCTACTTTCAAATGTCTATTGCAATGAGCCCTTGATGAGTTTGCAGCCTCTGGCTTCTGCTACACCAATCCTGGACCCTCCCTGGGACTCCTCTTTGCTATCCTGCAGGTGCTCCAGTTGTCACGGAGATCCCTCGGTTATGGTATGGCTGCACAAAAGCACTCCTGGTGCTGCACCCAGTCAGAAACTCCCAACACTGAGTTGCTCACTTTATGGCAGACCTAAATCCCTAGTCCAGGAAATAAACTTGAATCCCATGGCTTCTACCCTTGAGGAATTTACAGTCTAATCCCAACCAGTCGTTTCTAAAGAAGGTCATGGATCATCAGCGGCTAATAGCAGCTTATCTTCAGATTTGATGTATTCTACTATGTTAGCTTTAGAGGTGCGGATCAATTCCAGAGCTTTGGATATGTTAGGCAAGTGCTCTGCCCCTGAGACACATCTCCAAAAGTCCCAACTACTTGAGAGGCCACGGGAAGAGGAGCACTTGAGCTTAAAAATTCAGTTAGAGGGCAGCCAGAACAACATAGCAAAAGCCTGTCTACAAACACACACATACACACAGACCCGTGTGAAAAAAAGAGAGAGAGGGGAAGAGAGAGACCCTCTATACTGAATATACACCATAATAAGATAAAGATTATAATATTCATGTTTATTCATTTAGTAATGTGTTTAATTTTGATAAATGCCTTTATTTAATCTGCTTATCACTGAACTGGGCATATAAAGTTCATTGTAGTACAGATGATACAGATGATAATGAGACAATTTCAATATTAAGCAGATGGAATGAACAGAAGTTAATCTAATAGAGGGTATTTGGACGTTTCTTCTCAAAAACTATGGGGCTAAGTTAGTCAGTGCTCAGGTTTAGCAGCATATATGCATTGTATGCATTCAGGCACTATTTCTATAAAATACATGCTTTGCAAAATTTTTAACACAAAAATACCTTTAAGGGATAGCTGTATATAATTATGGAAGTTCATACGTAGTTGTGAGAAAGATAATAGAATTATTTAAGTATTTTTAATGATTACATTATGATTTAACAATAGTTTTAGAGGTTAGGGAAAAGGTCCCGTAGTTAGGAGCACCTGCTGCTCTTTACAGAGGATCTGGATTCTGTTGGCAGCACCAACATGGTGCACCATCATTCTGAACTTGAATCTGCTAGCTATAAAGAGTGAGTGGTTACTAGTTTCCACAGAAGACAATGGAGAATTTTGCCCCGGAAAATGTAATGAAACTGTGATTGTTTGTCCCTCAGCTTGGTGGCTTTGGAAAGCAGTACAACCTGGAAGAGGTGGAACCTTGTGGGAGGTGTCCAGGCACCCAGAAGTGTGTTTTCAGTGTATTGGGGCACTGCCTTCTTTACCTCTTTTTCTGCTCCCCATCTATCACGAGGTCAGTTCTTTCATCATATGTTCCCTGTCCTGATACTATCTTGCCACAGGCAGAAGGAATGTGTCTTTTTGAATGAGGCCTGAAACCTCCAATACATGCCAAAACAATTTTCCCCCTCCTTTTAAGCTAGCTATCTCAGGTGTTTGCTGCTATGATGGAAATCTAGTTATCAACAAACACCAATATATATTATAATTGGTCTGGGAGATGACTTTGTTGGCAAAGTGCCTACTGCACAATTATGAGGACCTGCATTCAGAGCCCCAGAACTCACATAAGATGCTAGGCACAGTGGGGAATATCTGTAGTCCTGGGGGACGCTTAAGACAGGTTGATCAGGAGAGTTCATTGACTGGCCAAGCCTTGCCTAATCAATAAACTCCAGATTTAATGAGAGACAGTGCCCCCCCCAAAAAAAGTAGTAGAGCAATCGAAGAAGACATCTGCCTCTTGCTTCTACATACCATGTGCACCTTCACACCATGCATACGCTATACACATACCAAAAATCATCCAGTGCTGGGACATGACACAGCCTTTAAAGCACTTACCAATCAAAGAAGACTAGAATTTGGATTTCCAGAACCCACATAAATGCTGGGTACACTTGGCAGTTCACTTGTAATTGTAACCTCAGACAATGGAAAAGGGCTAGCCTTGCCTCATCAGTGGGCTCTGGGTTTGGTGTAAATGCCCTATCTCAAAGAATAATGTGAAAGAGCCATCAAGGTTTCCAACATCTACCTTGGGCCTCCACACACATATGCACATGAACATATGTTCACTTGCATTCTGATTTACATCTCCACACATGCATGAACAGCACACACATACACACGAAAGGGGGGAAAACCAACTTCTTCGCTAAATACTACCCCTGAAAATAAGGGCGCTCTATGAGATCCAGCTGGATTGCAATTTTATTCAAATATGAAGCAACTACATATAGAACTAGTATCTTATAAATAAAAATTATATCAAGCCAGAAATGTGATATTGTTTTATATTCCAAGGACAGGTACAATAGGCTTACTAAGACAATACACAAAGAAAAAATACCCTACACATGAATGTAGTTACTGCTGCTTATGAATGTTTGAGAATTCCATAACATCTTTAGAAATGGAAAAGGGGGTGGAGAGGCAGTTCTGTGGATACGGAGCTTGGTGTGCACGTGGGAAAATTGGAATTTGATTCTCAGAACCCTTCTTCAGAGGGTGTTTTTGTTTTTATTTGTTTGCTTGTTTGTTTGTTTTTTTAAAGCCAGGCAGGCATGGCAGCAACCTGTTATGTCAGCACTGGGAAGGCAGAAGCAAGGGATACCTAGAGCGAGCTAGGTAGCTACACTAGCCAGAATCCGAGGACTTCAGAGAGCAAAGACAACTTTCCTCAATAAAGATAATGGAAAGCAGTCAAGGAAGAACCTTCTCCACCACACACACATACACACTAGTGTGTGTCCACAGACAAGAGAGTCTGAATATCAAACACACGCATGGGGGGGAGGGGAGGAAGATGACTAGAAAAAGGAGGAGGTGGAGGAGACAGGTGAAATCAAACGATTTTATACAAATACTAATCCTGACCTGAGGAAACAAATTTTTTATGGCATGTCTTATTTTCTAGCTCCTAATATATTTTCTCTCAGTGTCTTACTAAACGTAGTTCTAATGGGATCTCTACTCTGTTCTCCCCCAGAAATCTTATGAAACTTTCATTTGAATGTCTTAGAAGAAATTGAGACTCATTGAGACTTCAGAGAAACAAGGCACATGTCCAAACTTCCGCAGCTGTTGGGAGGCAGAAATGGGTGACGGTCAAGTTTACTTATGGTAAATCAAATGACGGTGTTACTCTGCACCATGCGCCTCTTCCATGACAAAATTAAACCAGTGTGTGTGTCCGTGTGTCCGTGTGTCCGTGTGTGCCGTTACAGATACCTAAAAGGCACCAGGAGCTCTTCACTCATAGAAGGCGGCTTTACTGAGGTCAACTAAACTCTACTTACGTTATTCACTGCAGCTCATTTAGTGAAGCTCTTCTTTATCCAGTACCCAATCATGACACCCAGAATGGGTCTCTCTCTCTCTCTCTCTCTCTCTCTCTCTCTCTCTCTCTCTCTTCTCCCTCTCTCTCTCTCTCTCTCTCTCTCTCTCTCTCTCTCTCTCTCTCTCTCTCTCTCTGTGTGTGTGTGTGTGTGTGTGTGTGTGTGTGTGTGTGCATGCGCGTGCACTGATGATCAGAGCCAGGGCCTTGCAGCCTGCTAGGCATACTCTACCACTCAATTACATCCCCATCTTTTCTTTGAAAAGTATTTAAAAGCTGTGAGTGAAAACACTGAATAACAAAGCCATGCTGTCCCCCTCTCTAACATTCCCTCTGGTCTACCAGCTGCCAGTTCAAGCAAGGATACCCAGACCTGCGGTTTCATTTCCTCATTCCCATTATCTGTCCTGGTTGTTCTGAGACTTGTAAAAGACTTTGGTTTTCATCTGAAGCTATAACACAGGGGAGGGAACATGGAGCTGCTGTGTACCAAGCTCGTTAAAACCCTCTTTGTGTTCTGACCATAGACTGTTCTCAACTGTCTGTCCCCTCTAGCTCCCAGGTCTTTAAACAGAGTCATGACCCTGTGCACACAAATAACACAGCTGGCATCTTAAAAAGGAGATAGTTTACAATGGGGGCATTTTGGGTGACCTTGGCCCAGAAACACAGAATGAGATTACCCCAGATTCCATGCTCCAACATGAAAGCAGTTTCATGAAGTTTTATAGTTTTATGGAAAGAAAGTCATCAGTCAAGGCAAGTTTAAAACACATTGGTGAATACGCCAAAGAGGCAGGTACAGTAAGGTGGGGAAGCTTTTCAATAGGTCCAAAGCGCTATCGGATGACATCCTTTGGGTTTGATGGAAGCTGGTTCTGTGCTAAGTTCATAGACTTCAAATGGTTTTGTCTCTTAGCCACAGGATGTTAGTTCTGACACAGAGGGGGGGGCAAGGATGGCTGCTGCTGGGTGGGGAGACCACAACTGACTCAAGATAAGGTCTAACTCTCTGGACCTGCCTGACTCTAATCTCTCCACAGCACTGCACTTGTAAGCAATCAGTCCCTGCACATGCAGCTTCTCTCCAGGAACTCTCATTCACAACCCATATGGAAGAGCTGCAGGGCTGAATATGAGGTGTCACAGAAACCCAGGCAACAGTCAAAAGTTGCTGAATGTGAAAAAACCAGAAATTAACTCAAAATCAAAGTCATAAAACCAAGGTTTTTGGTGTGCTGTGTCTCATGACCTCACTGAAGTCTTGGCTTGAGAACATACACACACAAAGAATTTAGTGTAAACATATGCCAGCATATGCCAGCACAACACACAAGGCCAGTGAACCCTGCCTGAAACACCCGTTCAAATTCAAGACTATTGTACATTATGAATTGCATTTTTTTTCTAAACACACAGAGCTTTTTGCTCTTACAGCCACATACTACTTTAACTGTGGAAGATAAAGCCCTGAGATTTTCATAGTGTGGTTCTTTGTCATGTATTAAATTAGTATATCTTCATGTTTTTTTTAATGTTTGATTTAAAAAAAATTTGTTTAAGTTGTTTGAATTTCATGGAGAATGATTAAATTAATTTTGGTTTGGGATTAAGGTAGAAATTGCAACAATTGCAAGGGTGACCCTAAACAAACATCTGCCATTTTGAACAACATATTTATTTACAGTGGTGTTCTCAACATTGACAGCTTTACAGATGTTAGTCAACCTTGAACAGTGTTAAAGATATTCTGCATGCAGCAGGATCAAATAGTCAAGCTTTAATTTTTCATGTAAAAATAAACCAATGTGTCCATCTCGTTAGTGTTAATAGAATGCAAATTGGCTTTTGTCTGTAACAAACGGTATAATTATATATATGCAGCAAAGAATTGTTTCAAAAAATTATTTATTACCAACATGTTTTATTAATATTCCTGTTTTATAGATCTATGTTCCCAGGGTTGTACAAAAATTTTCTTGGGTGAAAACAGTCAAAAGTTTGAGAAGCCTTGTACCAAACCTGGATTGTTGATAAAGGTCTACTAGTGTTAGGTAACTCACAGACCTTGAGAAAGGAAAAAACCAAAAGTGTTTTGTCATTGCTGCTGCTGCTGTTCATGGGTTGGTTTTTGAGACAGAGTCTCAGTGTGTAGCCCAGGCTAGAATCTGACTTATAATCCTCCTGCTTCAGCATCTCAAGTGCTAAGATAAATAAGCATATGTTGCCACACAGTGCCTGTACTGTTTCTTCAGACCATCTGTTCTCAGTTTCCTAGCCATCCTTATGAAACGAAGTCATCTCATTGGACAGTTTCTTTGCACATCTGGTCACCTGAGCCTTATTTTGTGTGTGTGACTGTAATGACTTGAATCTTGTCTAGGGACAGCAGTGATGGGACAGTAGTACCCTGAGACCTAGAAATGTTTTCTTCTTCTTGTCTTTTCTTTATTTCTTGGGGACTTACTACCTTTATATCTGAGTCAGAATGGAACCGCCCCAGATTCCCAAAGATGAGACTCACCAGCTTGTCATTTTTACTCTAAAATCACAGTGCTTAAAAGGGATTTCACAGGTTCTGACCTGCCTGCTTTCTCTCTTTGGATACTGTTCCTTTTCAGAACAGAGCCTGCGTGGCTATAGTTTTACAGGCATACCTTTGAGCCTGTGAGGTAAGGCTCCCTCTCAGGCATATTTGGAAATAAAGGCTCTAAGCTGGAAAAACTTCAAGGAACCAACCACACCTATGTGTTAAAAAAAAAAAAAGGAGTGTGCAAAGGTATGGCTGCTGTTTGAGGAAATAAAACACATTTGACTTATGTATAATCTCTTATTGCCCTGAGTATAGCTTCTCTGTAATACAGCACACTGACACCTGCAGTCATTGGTGTGAGAAAATGGAGCACATTGACTATGGGTCCTGGTTTGAGTACTTTGACTCCTGGTATAGAATCGTGGCTCACTGCCTGTGAGATCTGGAGCAAGCAAGTTTTTAACATCTTCATCAGCTTCTGGGAGCCTGAACAGAGATGATTTTAATGGTGCCTCCTTATAGAGGTGTTGTGAAACTTAGAATCTCATAACACTGACAAGCAATTTCTGGCACCTGGCAGATGAAGGCATCTATCTGTTAACTTATTGGGGGGGGAGTTAAAATACAATTTCAAACACCAATAATAATGTTTCTTTTCTATTTTCTGTAGTATGTCAGGTAACTGACATGTGTTCTTTTTAAAGCCCCACACCAAGGTGGGTATTACCAATTTCATTTACTGACAAAGACACGGATATAAAGGAACTTAACCCCATTTCCCTAAGACCACATAACTAAGTCATGAATTTTACCTAGTTGTGTCTAACTCTAAAATATTTACCCGTCGACCACATAGCATTGACCCCAAAGGCACCTTCTCCACCTGTTGTTCTGGTGATGGATTTTAGGGATCTACATTTAGTTACAGCCATGCTCATTCAGAACTAATCTTAGAGTTACTGTGTCCTCTGCCTCATCTCACAAACAAACAGTTTGGTAATATGAGAATCTAAATGACTTGCTCTAAACTTCCTAATTACCTAACAGTTATTTAGTAAGCATTGAATATCAGCCAACCATATGCTGGTAGGGAAAGGAAGAAACATTATTTTCCCTATCACAGTACACCTCCCATAGTAATCAGTCAACACTACCTGTTCTTATCATTGCTCATAGATTCATTTAACAACCACTCAGCAGTTGCTACAATACCAGCGCCTGGGAAACACGAAAGTGATCAAGATACAATTTCTCCTCAAACTCACACTAGCTCTCAAATATGGAAACCACTAAGCACTTTAACTGAGGCTGGTCCAGATTGGGTTGTGCTTTCAAAATAGAGAAAAAAAATTTACAAAACAATGTAAAGTAAAATACCTCGCTAGTAAGTTGTATTAGTTTTATATTCAATTCATAATATTAGGTTAAGATGTTCTTAAATTACTTCCACCGTTTAATGTGGCTACTAGAAAATTAAAATTTTAAGTAGCTTGCATTGTATTTCTATCAAATACAGCTGGTCAGGGGCAGGAGACAAATACAGTAAAATATAAATATTATAAGGGGAGTCCATAGGAAGGCCAGTAGGAGCATGGGAGGATGGTGTAAGGGACTCAAGTTTTAGGCAGGGATTAACTAAAGTTTGACTTGAATGTCAAAGGGTGAGTAAGCACCCTGTCAGAGGAGTATTTTCTGGCAGGGGCTGAACATGTAGAGTGTTACATGAAATAGAAGGAGTAGCCAGGAAGTTAAAAGATGATGAATAGCCTGCTGCCATCAGGGTTGAGACCGAGCATAGGAATGTTTGATGAGACATAGATTAAGAGGTGGTTTTGGAAAAAATCAATTGAAAGGAGACTATTAAAAAAAAAAACCCATGTGGGTCACATACTGTTGATATGTTTTATATAAACCGGACTTCCTTGAACCCCAGAAAGATAACTTTAGTGGCCATATGGAAGTTGGGCCAAAAGAAAAGCAAAAGACAGGGAGTGGACCATGGAAAATAAGGGCAGAGATTTGAATGGCCATAAATGACTTGGCAATGGGCAGTAGGAAGGTCAGGAGGCCAAGGATATTTGAGACAGGAGAGGGGGGAACTGATAAGGCTTGGATTAACACGGAAGAGAAAGGAAGAAAAGGTGCAGCTAAGAAGGTTGTGGCTAAGAGGGATTAAGCTGTATTTCTGCTAGGTGATAGGACATTCCGTAGATACTTACTGAAGGCTTATTTCTATTATATGTCAGGCACATTGCTAGTATATTAAAGCTTAATAGCATCTCAGAGAAGGTCTCTTAACTTCATGTGGTTAAAACATCTACTAGAGTTTAGGAAAAAAGTGGTTAGAGGTATACTTAATTATTGATCATTCTCAAGGGGACAAGGGGGCGAAAGAAAGCATTGGACTATGATATCTGTTGGGGTTTCTTGTCTAATAATTAAAGTAAGGACCTGGCCCCTGAGGGGAGGAGACACCAGTAAAGACAGGCTCTATGACATTTCAGGAAGAATGTGATGAAACAGGAACTCTTTATAAACTGCTTGTAAAGTAGCATAATGCACTTTGCAAAGTAACTCATTGTACTTTCCAGGGCAATCTGGCGGTCTGCAACAAAGGTTGAAACACGCATTGCACAGAACACAACTATTGAACTTCTATATCACTGAACCTTCTAAATAAAGAGTCTAGTGTTCCAGGTCATGTGTGGGAAGAAAGCTCAGAAGCTTTCTGACTGCATGTATTTTTATAAAAACCATTCATCTTTAGATGGAAATGAAATTGAGCTTTAATTGACACCAGCTATACAAAATACCTGAAATAATAATCTTTTTTAAAAAGGCAGCTTAGAATATAGCTCAGTGGTATGGCACTTGAGCACATGCATGCCACAGGCACATGCATAAGTCAAAAGACAGCTCTTAGGAGTTGGTTGTATTCTACTGTGGGTTCCAAGGATCAAACTCAGGTTGTCAGAATTGTATGGCACAGAATTGTATCAACAGAGCCATCCTGCTCGCCGTGGATTAAGTCTTTTACCATATAGACCTTTGGCAAGTATTCAAGATTCAAACTATAGGAATTCTAAGGCTGTAGTTCGGTGATAGAAGTCCCTGGGTTCAATACGTAAAACAATAGAAGAGATGACCCTGGAGGGAGGGATAGATGGGATGGGACCCTGGAGAAAAGTAAGGGAAGAGAGAGAGGGAGAGAGGGAGGGAGTAAGGGAGGGAGGGAGGGAGAGCGAGAGAAAGAGAGCGCTAAATTATAGCACTGACAATGTCATTCAATATATAGCTCAGAGAAATGCTGCCAACATCCAAACTTAAACATTCAGGCTTATCTTCTCCTTGAACTTTGCCTACTAAATATCTTCATTTGGGAATATATTGAAAATATGGAATACATAAGACTCTTGTAGATAACTTACAAATAACACATGGATCAAATCCAGGCACAGTAGGTTGTGCCTTCAATCCCAACACTCAGAGGGGGCGGAGACAGGCATACGCATGTCTCTGTAAGTTCCTTGGTCTATACAATACAGTAAGACCCTGTCTAAGAAAACTCAAAACAGAAAACACGCAACAAGAGAAAGCAGCACATGCCTTTTTTTTTTTTTTTTTTTGGATTATCAAATGACAGAATTATAGCTCGAGGGGTCAGAAGCATGTCTTCCTCACTGCCACTCTCTTGCAGTGCCATTTTGCTCCCTCCCTAAGGATGACAGTGTGAGTCACCAAGAGTGATTAATGAAAGAACAAACAGGATAGGCATGGAGTGGTGGAGCAGGGTGGAGTGTGGGCCAGAGGTGCTACAGGAAAAAGAAAGCAACAGCTAGGAATTGTCACATTTGGGTGGGAAGTCTTGGAGGGGGTCTCCCTCCTCACCTTTCTTTTTCATACAAACTCAACGAAGGAAATCTGATCTAGCCACTCTTCCTCCTCCCCGCCCTTCTTTCCTTTCATTCATTTGCTCTTTCTTTTCTCTTGTACTACTGTTATCTGGGGGAAGACAAAGTTTTAGGTGTTACGGTTTGACCTCAAACTCACCATGCGGATGTGGCTGACTATGAACTCTTGATCCATCTGAAATCTCTTCTAGGTGGTAGGATTACAGGCATGCAACACAACACTTAATGTGTGGGGGTGCTGGGGATACAACGAGGGTCTCCAGCAAGATAGAAAACGTTGTATCAAATGACCTACATCCCCCGACTTTAGTTACCCTTTTGGTCCATAGTGGTAAACAGAAGTTAGGAGGCATGAAGTGGGTATGATAAAGGCACTGTGAAATAATACTGTAGTGTCAGCAGGATGGTTCTTTGCTTTCCTTCTGGCTTTCTTTCTGTGGTGTGTGTGTGTACACACTTAAATGTGTTGAGTGTTTGCCTACACGTATATATGTATATATGTACACCATGCACATTCCTGATGCATGCAGAGGCCAGAAGAAGGCATCAGATGACCTGAAACTGGAGGTATAGATGTTTGTGAGCTACTTATGCACAGTGTTCTTAACTGCTGAGCCATCTCTCCAGCACCTCTGGCCTAGTTTCTCCCTTACCTCTCCTGTCTTGAGCAAAACCAGAAATAGACCAAAATAGAAAGGGAAACTGAGCTGAGGACCTGGCAGAGAGAGCTGCTTCCAGAGAGGATTGCAAGGAGGGGATGACTGTTCCTGTACAATGTAAAAGGAAGGGATTCTCCTCCTACCTCTACCCAGTCCCAGAAGAGAAACAGAAAAAACTCAGATCTCCATTAGTCTAAGCGTGTCTTTAGTAATCAGCATTCTGTCACTTGGGCGTCCATCTCTATAAGGTAAAAGTGTTTACTTCCTGTAGAAACCACCTCAAGTGTTTGAAGAGGGAAGAGAGCTCTTACTCTGGCTGTAAACTGTAGCTGTCAGCGGAGGACTGGTGCTTTGTTGGGGAAGGTTCCCAACCACAACCAGACCACCAGATCAGAGTTCTGCTAGCCAGAGGGGCTTGAAGCTCCATGCAAAGTCAAAATAAAGTTAGAAAAGGTAAAGGACCTAAGAGTTGAAATACGAACAGGATACGGTACTTCTTGTTTTAATATATATATATAAAGTAGCCATTCAGGTTCTACAGTTGTAAGGGAAAGGTGATGGGGTGGGGGGTAAGGATGGAGGTTAAAGAACAATTAGTCATGCAGAATGGACACTTCCCTTAGCATGTTGAAGAACTGGTCAAACTGAGATTCTGGAGTCAATGCTGTGCTTTATTTATTTATGTATTTATTTATTGTGATTTTGACGATATGCCATTATTTGTTTAATAAAAACATCAAAGGGAAAAGAAATGTCCTTTTAAAAATGATAGAAATAGTCAAGTTATTTTTTAAGAAAAAAAAGCAATAGAGGTACCAAGGGTATTAGAAATTGGCTTTATTGTCTCCACCATGCCTGGTGTTGCTGGAAGTCTTTTAGAAGAGCTGGTGGCCAGAGGACCAAAGGTCCAGAGCAACCGTGGGGAAGAAAAAAAAATTAAGGAAATGGGCATGAGGGGATTTGTTCTCATTTCAAGTCTTGGAATAGGAGGTTGACTGTGGTGATATATTGTATATTTAATAAAAATAAACTGGAATATCAGAAGACAGAATCACCCAACCAAGCCATGAAGGTCATGAAGTGGTGACCCACACCTTTAATACCATCACTGGAAGATAGAGATTGGTCTGGATCTTTGTGAGTTCAAGGCCTAAAGCTAGGCAGTGGTAGCATACACCTTTAACCCTAGCTCTAGGAGAGTTAAATCAGGAAGTAAACTAGCTGGACAAAGAAAGAAATATAAGGCTGGAGAAGGCAGAAATTCAAGCATTCTGTCTGAAGCAATCAGTCGGTCTGAGAAGCCGTGAAATAGGACTTGACCTGAGGAGTTAGCTGGGTAAGGTTGGCTGTAGTTTGATCCCCATCTCTTTGATATTCCAGCTTTTCCCCAGTATCTGGTTCTGGGTTTTTATTATAATACTAGATAGAATTTGTGCAATAGTTGGCCTTGGACCCTACGATAAGCCAGTTTTCAGTGATAGATGCAATAGCTCAAAACTTGAGGTTAGTACAATTGGTACAAACACTAGCTGATTTGATTTAAAACTAGAGAGTATTTCTTCTCAAGAAGAAGATGCTCACATGCCCCCTTCAAGGACATCCTAATCCCTTAAGAGCTGAAGTCCAGAGGTTTCTGGGTAAACTGGGAATTACTTCTCATAGGGAAAAATTAGATTGCAGGGAATTTTTCAGTCCTCTTAGTAGTGAGTCTTGGGAAAGTACCCATGATCCATAGAAAATATTTTTTTTTACATGATACTGCCTCAAATTGCTTTTCTGAACATGCTTAATTTCTTAAAATTACTTTTGGGATTAGTTTAGATCAACTACAAATTCTCAAAAGTAAACCAGTGAGTTGCCATATACTTTTAACCCAGATTCCTTTAAGTTGACACATAACACAATCACCGTCAATTGTTAAAACCAAGAAACCGGGACAAGGAAGATTACTTGGCTGAGGACGCAGGCTTGGTCACCAGAACCCAGGTTTAAAAAAAAAAAAAAAAAAAAAAAAAAGCCAGCTGTCATGTGTTTGTAATTCCAGGGCTGGTCCCTAGCCAGCCTAGCCTACTTAGCGAGCTCTAGACTACTGCAATACTCTGTCTCAAAAAAACAGGTGGCTGAAACCTGAGGAACAGCACCTGAGGTCATATGCTAGCCTCCCCGGGCACTGGGAACACCTGTGCACCCACACATGTGCACAGATGTGCACGCAGACAAACCATAAGAAATTAATATTACTGCAATACAACTAACTGTGGACTCCCTCTAGATTTTGTCATTTTGTTGCCTTTTGTTTTTGCTAATGTCCTTTTCCTGGTCAAGAAGCAGCCCATGATCTCATGCACGTTTAAGTTATATGCTTTCATTATCACCTTCAACAGTTTCTCAGGCTTTTATGATTTTAATAGTTTGGGGGTGTATTAGTCAATTTTTTTTTTACAATATCCTTCAGTTTGTCTTTTTCTGGTATCTTTGCCCATAATGATACTGTTGTTATGAGTTTGGAGGACAATCTCAAAGGCTGAGAGTACTTTGCCTATCGCTTCTGTCAGAGAGTGACTTTGTCCGTCCCTGACTTGACACTGACGGAGCTAACCTTAGGTACTGGTTAAGGGAGGGGCTTGTGTGGTTTTTCCACTATGATATAATTTTCTCCCCATACTTATATACAATGTGTATTTAATTTGGTTTAAAACCATATTATTCTTAAATATTTTGGCACTGGAATTGTTCTAGAGTTTGCTATTGAGAGCTCTTCTGAGCCATTTCCTGTGGCTTTTCATTGCAAAAATGTATTTAGTAGGTGAGGCCGAGTACTGAGTATTCACTTAGATGGACCCGCTCAGTCAGTGCACAGCGCCGACAAATGCATGTTGCATGTGTGCATGTGCGTATGCATGCATGTGTGTACGTGTTCATGTGTATACGTGTGCATGTGTACATGTGTGTATACATGGCTCTAATGTTGCTCACAAGATTATTCTAACCATTCAACAACAATAAATTTAGAACTTCTCACTCTGACAGGAATGTGGTTACCCCATGTGAAGGATGTGTTTAGCTTAAAAATGTTTGATTAAAATGGTTCTGCAAAGTTACTCAGATGCCTCCTTCACCATCCCCCATCTTCTCCATGGTGATTCATTTGTCACTGTTTGAAGGACATCCTATGATTCCTAGGCATTCTAGCTTGTTTTGTTTAAAAATAAAACTGCATGCAGAAAAGTTCACTACCTGTGATTTTGTATACATCTGAATTTTTGACAAACATCTAAACCATATGTTTCTAATAGGATAGTTCCATCATGCAGAATAGTCCCATTGTCTTAGAAATTCCCTTGTAGAGGCTCCTTAGAGTCTGAAATTGCTTGTGAAATATGGATTTCTGTACCCCTTTAATTAATTCTGTCACTTAACCTGCACAGCTGTTGGGCCAGGGAGATGACTTGGTGGGTAAAGGTATCTGCTGCTAAGTGTGATGACATAAATTTGATCCCCTGGACTCACATAATGGAAAGAGAGAATTGGTTCCCATAAATTGTCCTCTGACCTACACAGATGGGCAATAACATAGGCATGCACAAATAAAAACATGCACACACATAACATTAAAAAAAACTGCACAGCAGTTTCTAAATACTAAAAAAAAAAAACACTTGTTGCAGTGGGGTTTCTTGGTCCCAGGCGGCCAGAGGCCCAGACCCTGCTGCCCCAGACCCCTTAGCCACCAGCTGCTGCTGCTCAGGCCCCCAGAAATGACTCAGACGCTTATATTAACTTTATGATGTCTGGCCTATGGCTCAGGCACATTGCTAGCTAGCTCTTACATCTTAAATCAACCCATTTCTATTAATCTTTCCTGCCACATGGCCAGTGGCTCACCTGTGTTCCTTACATGTTGCTCCTTGGGCAGCTTGCTTTATCAGCCTAACTCCGCCCTGCTTCTCCTACCTATGCTTTGATTTCTCCTCCTACTTCTTCTATGGTGCCTGTCATGGCCCAAAACAGCTCCTTTATTTAAAGATTGATCTTCACAGCATACAGAAAGGCATTCTCACATCACATTCCCACCTCAAACACTAACTTCTCATATGCTTAGAACTGTGTGTGGTTTGTTTTCTAAATTCATAAATTAAGGAAAGTATTTCACTGCTGGTCACCTCCATGTATTAACTAAATAGCGAGTGAGCGCGCACGCACACCACACACACACACACACACAACACTACAGGGACCAAATGTTGGTTCTTAAAACAAAAAAAAACACTTTATTCCAGTTAACTTACAAGTACAAACATACTTTCCCAGTCTGAATAAGTTGCCTCTGAAAAAACTCAATTTTAAAGTAAATTACAATGCAATTTTATTGGCTAAATTCCATTTGTCAATATTAGGGTAAAATACAAAATAAAATCTGTTGAGAATCTATTACAATTGGTGAGAATTGTGTGTGTGTGTGTGTGTGTGTGTGTGTGTGTGTGTGTGTGTGTGTGTGTGTGCTGCACATGCATGCACAGTAAATAGCTTCTGGGACAGAACATTTAGAATGCCCTTGTTGTAATAAGTGATAACCTGACCTTCAATGTCAAATAGGGCTCACTCTACCTACAGATCCATCATAGCATCTAAAATTGACCTTTCCAGCCCTGACTCAGACCCGTCTAGACTCTCCTGAGAAAGTGGTGAAAACCAGACTTCTCCTTAGAAAAAATATACGCACATAACTTTCATCTAAAATGCTGTATATATTTGGAAAAGATCTCCAACCCGGATAGAAGAAAGTAGTGCTGTTCCCTTTAGGCAGTTCATGGCCTCTAAAATAAGGAGTATGCCCTAAACACTAGTAAAAATAAGTTGGTGACCGTATTTAAAGATTTATTCATAAATGATTCTGGTATTATAATGAGCTAAGTATTCACTGTGGTAGTTTGGCTACTTGAGTGGGTGATGGTGTCCATTTGTGATTAATATTTAAGTCAGTAGACTTTTATTGAAACACATCCTTCAGATGTAGGAACTTTTGCCCATTCAGCTGTAGACCTAAAGAGGCAGTTTCTGAAGTAGGTTTTTTTAAGCGTACAATTTAGAAAGCCTGCTAGCCTGAAAAGTTCAGGCTTAAGATTACAAGATACTCTTACCTGATTTTCCAGTCAGACAGTATACACTAAAGACTTTAGACTTACTAGCCCCCACAACTGTGTGGGCCAGTTCATTAAAACAGAAATACACATATTCAACCTGTTTTGTTTTAAGTGAACTCATACATATATGTATGTATGAATGTATAACCAAATGTAACACATGCATAATAAATTCCTTGAAAATGCCAGATTGCTGGGGCTGGAGAGAAAACTCAGCAGTTAAGAACACTGGCTGCTCTTGCAGAGGATGGGGGTTCAATTTTTGGTACCCATATGGAAGCTCACAACTGCCTGTAACTTTAGTTCTAGGGGATCTAATACCATTTTCTAGTCTCAGTGGGTACCAGTCATGCATGTAATACACAGATGTACATGTAGTCAAAAAGCCAAGCATAAAATACATGAATCTCTTTTTAAAAAGTCTGTTCCGATCTCAGTATGAAATATGGTAATAACTCTCAGATTAGAGCCTTAGTATTTTCAGACTTCTGTTAAGAAAATACCAAAGATGACATAATTTATAAATAACGCGACTTTATTTCTCACTGTTCTATGAAGCAGGAAGCCTGAGATCATGATGCTATTGTATTTGGTTAATACATTGGCATCTTGCTGCTGTGTCCTTACACGAGACACATTGTAAGGGGACCAAAAGAACTTAGCTAGTCACCGTGTCTTTTCTGAAACTCTGATCCCCATCTCCACATTGGTAGAGCAGCCCTACCAGGTTCATCACTTTTTTAATGGTCTCCCCTTTTAATGTTGTTGCACTGGAGAGTAAGTTCCTATGGGAGTTTTGGAATAGAAACAGGTGTTCGAATCATAGCCATGTTGACCTCTCTTTGGGTCCCAATTCTATTGCGCATGACCTTCTGTTATTCAAGTTGTGTTTGCATCATTTGGTGTTAGTCTATGCCGGATGTTCTATTTCCGCGGTCACAAATTAACAGGAGGTTAGTGACCCGAAACAATATACAATTAATATTTTATAGTTCCAGTGGTCAAGTCTAAAATGGCATCAACAAGGCCACATTGCTTCTGGAGCTCTAGGAAACTGTTCCATTATGTGCCAGTAAATGCCTCAGCTACTGACAAGTTTAATGACCAAAGGCATTGCCAGATGCTGTAAAATTCCCCTGTGAGGTAAAGTTGCTCTCAATTGAAATTCTTGTCATCAAGGACTCATGACAGTCCAGTTTTGTTTTGTTTGTTATCAGTGACTTGTGATCCAATTCCAGCTGCACGAAAGGGGAAACCTGGAGTTTGTAGCTCCAAAAAGGAATATTTGGAAGATACTCCCTTCTTCAAAAGTGAGGGCTGAAAAAAAAAAAAAAAAAAAAAAAAAAAAAGACAGGTCCTTCTAGTCTCTTCCTTGCTGCTTGGGATGCTAGCCTGCAGGCTTGACTTTCTTTTCTAATAGTAAAGCCTGCTTTGTTGGTAGCAATTAGGATGAGTCAATGCTTCATCCTGGGCCAAGTGAGATGGGAAAAATAATGACTGGGTTGGATGAAGTCAGTGCTGCTTCTTGGGCAGTAAAGCCATACTGCTACGTGGAATAAGCTGTGTTACTAAAACGAAGACCTCTGGAGTTGGGATACAGAGGGCATTGACTCTTAGATGTACTGGAATACCCTCAAAATAGTTTTTTTTCTTTAGAACTTCTTCTCAAATACCTGCACAAAGCAGTACATATGGTGCTCTGTTCATACTGAAGAAGGACCAGCAGATGTTAAAGCAGCTTGGCTCAGCTGCTCTGGTCTTGATTCCCTAATCTAATGTATAAACTGGAGGATGAAAGGAGCCCAGGTCCTTGAGGACATAGGAAAACTGTCCAGTCAGGCTTCAAATTATCTGTAAACTAATCTTCTGAGCCTGTCTTCACTATTTAAAAAAACAAAGATTTTTATTATTCATAGCCTAAATCATCCTGATAGGATTATGGTGGTTTGAAAGAAAATGGCCCTCAGAGAGAGCGGCACTATTAGGAGGTGTGGCCTTGTTGGGGTGGGTACGTCCTTGTTGGAGGATGTGTGTCACTGTGGGGCAGGCTTTGATGTCTCATATAAGCTCAAGCTTCACTCGGTGTGATACTGAGTCCATTTCCTGTTGTCTTCTGATCAAGATGTTGCCAGTACCATGTCTGCCTGCACACTGCCATGCTCTCCGCCATGATAATGGACTGAACCTCTGAAACTGTAAGCAAGCCACTCAATTAAATGTTTTCCTTATAAGAATTGCCATGGTCATGGTGTCTCTTTACAGTAATAGAAGCCCTAACTAAGACGAGAATCAAACACATGATAGAGATATTAAGAGTTTATTTTAGAATGTATTAAATGTTTTCCCCCACACCATACCCAAGCGGTACATGCTTAGAGAACTATGGAGTATTTAAAATAAACCCAGTTAAATCTATAAAATATTTTTGCATAATCAGTATTGAGGAACAGAAAAAAATGCACATAGATGCTTTTTGGCATAAGAAAAATTGAATTATAGGGATTTAACAAAGCAAACACCTCAAATACCAGATGAAACATCAGTAGATGGGTAAAGGGAGGAAAATAGAGTTAAGTAAACAATTGGGGGATCAAAATAACACGGTCTTCTAATAAACTGAAATAACAAGGACAGACACATGAAGACTTTCCTTCCTTCCTTTCTTGCTTCTTTTGTGTCTATCTTCCTTTCTTACCTTTTTCTGATTTTTTGTTTGTTTATTTGAGGTCTTATGCTGCAGCATAGGCTAGCCTAGTACTCCCTATATAGCCCAGGCTAGCCTCAAACTCATGGCTATTCTTTACTCATCTCTGCCTTATGAATGCAGGAGGTTACATATAGGTCTATGAGGGAATGGAACCCAGGGTGCAGTGAATTGAGTCATAACGTGTCCCATAGTATGGATCATTTGAATACTTGGTCCCTGGTGGTAATACTGTTTGGAGAGTCTTTAAAAGTATGGCCATCATTAGGAAGTACACCAGTGGAGGTAGCCTTTGAGATTTTAAAGTCTGGCACCATTCCCAGTTTTCTCTCTGCCCTGCGCTTGAGGTTCAGGATGTGAGCCCTCAGTTTGCTACACCAGCTACCATGCCTGCTGCCATGCCTATCACTTCCCCACTTTGATGGATTTGTATGCCCCTGGAATCATAAACTCTTCCTTTTATAAGTTGCCTGTGTCCTGGTGTTTCACTACAGCAATAGCTAACACACAGGATTTTGTGCATGCTAGGCAAGCATTCTACCAACTGAGCTATATCCCCAGCCTTGACATAAGATTTGCAGCATAAATGAAAGCCTGGTTAATCATTATAGTGACTAGAAAAGAATACAGAGTTAAAGTAATTAGAAGTTAGTCACCACAGAGGACAAACGTAGAACATAAGATTAACTATTATCTTGAAAGAGCAAACCTTAAGAAATGAGAAAAAAATTCATTAAAACTGAAAATTAAAGAGTAAGTCTTAATCCATAAAAAATGATTGCGTGGAGATTAAATAAAATTAAGGCAAATTTCAAGGATAAAAAAATTTTTTTTCAGGTATCTACAAACAAAAATCGTTAAGAAGAGAAGCCAGGTGTGGTGGTACATGTCTGTTGACCCAGAACCTGCAATGCTGATGGAGAAGGCATGATTTCAAGATCAGCCTGGGATACAGAGTGAGACTCTGTATCTCTACACACACCCCCACACGCCCCCCCCAAAAAAGTAGGAGCAAATTGGATTAACTACTTCTTTCCCAGCAATATTTAATGCCAGAAAAAACCCAAAACAGAGCATTATCTAGGCTAAAAAATATAATACAAGCTATTCACATTTAAAGGAAGTATATTCACAACCCTAAGGAGTCAATCAGTCAAGAGTCACAACAACCCAAAGTTGTTAAACAGAATAGCTTTGAATAATATCTAGGAGGTTCAAGTGAAGACAAAGTAAGATTTAAAATTAATTATAAACAATACATACACTTAAAATAGAATCAAAGAAACAGCTATGATATAGAGATCTCAAGCAGTATCTACCAAATAATTTTATGATAATGGCGATAGTATTTTGACTGGTTTTGTTTTAAAATATTTCTTCAATGATTTTTAAGAATATGCTAAATTCCCATAGTTGCATAATTATGATAAAAATAAATTGTGATGTAGCTCTAAAAAGTTATCACTAAATAGCAAATTTTATCTGAGGTAGAATTTGATAAGAGAGAGAGAAAAGAGAGAAAGAGAGAGAGTAGTATTTTTGTGCAGACACATGTATGTGTGAGAGGATGTCAGGCGTTTTCCTCTGCTGTGCTTACCTGTGCTTGAAGCAGGGTCTCTCACTGAACATGAGTTCACTATTTTCAGCTAGGTTAGCAAGCCCCAGCAGTGCCCTTGACTCTGTCCTCATATCTGTAGTTCTGGGGGTCACAGATATGCACAGACAACTCTCCTTTTTCTATAGGTGCTGGGCATCTGAACTCAGGTCCTTATAATTGCTAGCAATCACTTTTACCCACAAAACCATCTCCCCAGCCTCTTTGCTTGATTTTTGTCTCCTAAGTATATATAGTGCCCTTTCGGTAAGAACTGAAGTTTGTGTAAAATAAGTTCTTTGTTTTTTGAGACAGACCCTCATTATATGGCCTAATCGAGCTCTTAACTCAAAGTGCCATGCCTCAGCCTCCTACCTACTAGGATTTGGCTTGGACATCATACCTCACAACACCTTTGTATATACCCAGAAATTTCTAGATGATTGGAATTACTCAGCGGAAAGCAGAACCTCTCATTTTCATGGATTTAGTAATCTCCCTACCTAAAGTCCTTTCCAAATACTCGAAAAGATACAAGGGGAGGAAAATCTTCTTAACTTGTTATAGGAAGCTGGTATTAACCTTATATCAAAACTAGATGAAGTTACCACAAGAATAAAAGCTATTGACCAGTGGTTCTCAAGATGCGGGTTACAATATCTTTATAAAGGTGGTATATCAAATATTCTGCATATCAAATATTCATATTACAATTCATAACTGTAGAAACATTACAGTTCTGAAAGAGAAATGAAAATAATTTTTGGTAACCACAACATAAGGAACTGTATTAAAAGGTCAAAGTGTTAGTTAGGAAGGTTGAGAACCACTGTTCTAGACTGTTCACAAGAGTAGTCACAGAAATTCTCAATCATGCCTTAACTTTATGTTGTTGGTATTTAATGCAAATCCAGTGGTTCATAAAAGAATGATATTCTATAGGCGAGTAGGGTTTATTACATGAATGCAAGCTTTGTTTAATAGAACAAAATGAAGCAATGCAATAAATCATTGATTACGAAAGCTAAGAAATTATGATCATCTCAGTATTTCTGATAAAAAGTACTCGACAAAATAGGAATTTGCGGACATTCTATGAATTTAATAAAGGGCGCCTATAAGAAAATTAAAATGAATATTATACTTAATGAAAGGCTTGAAGATATTCCTTCACACATTCCAAACAAAAATAATAAATGGGCTGTTTCTGCAACTTATGCTCAACATTATCCTGGAAAGTATAATCCAGACAAATAGGTGAAACAACTGGGCAGAGAAGTTATTTAAGGCAAGCATAGGAAGATGGAGATTTGTTCTGTAGAAGTGTTGAGGAGTGAGGCTGAGGAAGCTGGAAGATAGCTTTTACCTGGAGAAGTCGGCTGAGTGAGATCTGACTATGGTCTGTTTCCTCTCTCTGATATTCCAGCTTGGTTTTATTAAATACATAATATATCAGCACATTTTTTTCTTTTTTTTTCTTCTCCTAGGAATACACTGCAGGTTTTGTATTAGAAGGAAAAAAGAAGGAGGAAGAAGAGGAGAAGAAAGGAAAACTGAAGTATCAGAAAATTCACTAGCAATATATCATATAAAGGGTTAATATTTATTGAGGGGTATATGAACACTCACAATACAAACGGGACCTTAAGACAATTTTTGGAGATAGGAACTGGCCCCCGACGGGCTGCTGATCTGCTCTCCAGGAACACCAGAACAAAAGCAGGGCGGGGTTCAGTATGTCTTAATGGGGTCTGGCCATGCCCCATTGAGACTCCCAGTACTCCAGAGACACACCTCCAAGCTTTGTCAGCTAACACCTGAATCCCACTACATCTCCCCCTTTTGTCTAACTAAGATATTTCTAAACTAAGACTACATACAATAGGAATCATTTGTACGTAATATCTGGGGTAGGAAAAGGCAAAACATAGGCAAGGTCTAACT
Source organism: Phyllotis vaccarum (assembly GCA_033318265.1). NCBI lineage: Eukaryota > Metazoa > Chordata > Mammalia > Rodentia > Cricetidae > Phyllotis > Phyllotis vaccarum. Next base: position 6,694,120 of record JARWLC010000019.1, read on the forward strand.
ACAACTAAAGAACAACAAATATGAGGTACATCCTACACGTCTAGAGTATTGGTAAGTAGTGAGGTACAGAAATTACTTCAAAGCTGTTCACCTTGAATAATAAAAACCCAGTACCTGTATGTTCTTTGCTAAGAGTTGAGATGGTAGTAACCGTAACTGTCTAGTCTTCAACCCAATCAGACCTGAGAAGGAAAATACATTACCTGAAGATTGGAAGCACAAGAGAGCAGCTCCCAAAATTTATGAGAGAACAGTGACAGTCAGCTACCTGGACAGTCACTCATGGTTTTTCTGCACAGTTGGAACATCCACCATTTTGGCTACAGGCCTAGGATATCCGACAGATCTTTTCAGAAACAGGGCATTTTTTGGAGAAACTGTCTTATCTTGTCCAGGCAGGTTTCGGCAATTTCTATCCTTCATCCTGCTCATCCAGATTGGACAGCATGCATACTGACAGCACACTTCCTATTAATAACCAGTCAGTTTCATCATTATCTTGTGCCAGAGGACCAGGAAGACCCGTGTGAGATCTGATATGGGTTTTATGTATGTGTATATACACAATTGTACACATATACACATACATATATATGTGAGAAATTTCTAATAATATCCTGTAGTTGTAAAAACAATGAGATTAATTCTGTATCCTCAGGAATGAAATCAGCAAGTTTCAATATGTAAAACAACTCCTTCTGCATACTGAGAATCAGTTACTACACTAAGAGGTTCAGTAAAATCCATTAATACCATAATAATCACGTACAGTTCTGACTTCTGAACAGAGTTATAAGGGCTTAGAGCCACTTTAATTAAATTTCCTGATCTGTAACCAGCTTTTCCTAGTTCGTTTGCATCAGTATAAAATATAGGAGCTCCAGAAATAGGTTTATCCTATATCACACAAGGGAAGAATTCAGTTAGTTTCCTTTATAAATTAATTTTTTTTTATGCTTCAGGGATATGCGTTATTAATCTCTCCCAAAAAACACTACAGGCTTTTTGCCAAGGCTCACTGCCTGTCCATAATTGACCAATTTCTTCGTTAGTCAAAGGTACAACAATTTCTGCTGAGTTCTTTCCAGTCAACTGACAAAATCCAACTATTCCTTTAAAAGTCACATTAGAATCTTTTTGATATATGTTTTCAAATATATCTGTGTGGCAGAAATATCCATTCTAATATATTTTCTCTTTGCATTATTTCTCCTGTAGGACAATGTTTAGGGACAAAATAACCAGTATGAAATCACAGTCTGGATCCACATGGTTCACCTGTGCTTCTTGTAATTTTTTTTCCTCCAAAGCTAATTCTCTCTCAGCTTCATCAGAAAATACTCTGGGACTATTTAAGTCCCTATCACCATCTAAGGTTTTGAATAAGTTAACTAGTTCATGGTTTTTTTATACCAATAATGGGTCATAAATGAACAATATCTCCTAGCAGTTTTTGGAAATCATTGAGTCCTCAATCTATCTCTCCTAAGTTGCACCTTTTGGGGTCCAATTTTCAGTAGGCCTTTTTTATATCCTAAATAATTGATAAGATCTCCTCTTTGTATTTTTGGGGGCAATTTGTAGTTCCTAATCAGGCAATGTTTTCTGTCCCACACCCTACATGCAAGCAGCTGCAGGTACCCTCAGAGAGGATTGTGTAGCACAGCAACAGCCTACTGGGACCCAATACCAATACCCATAAAGCTAGTCTGGCTTCCTGGGCACCTCACTGATGCCGCCACAGTACCACCACTACAGGTAACAGCTGGCCCTCACTTCATCTCCCCACATCTCTCTGCATATTCTGTCAGCATCATCAGATGTGTTAAGACAGTTAGGAAGCTTTAAATTAGTAATTAGGTTTTAAAAGGGGAAGGGGACGAATCTTTTCTGTATTAAGAATTGGGAATATCACAGTGAGGGGAGTTAGAGCTCTATTTACTGCTACTATGGATGGCATCCAAAAGGGAAAAAAATAAACAAAAGCATAAAAAACTTAGCTGGGATTGACAGTGTCATTCATAATTATTATCAGTTTGTTAATCATATTTCATCCTTTTAAAAGTGGCTTGGTAACTGTGCCAAATATGATAATTTGACTGATAAGATACAAGCCTTAGAAAGACTTACTATCGACAAGACATAAGCCTCATAAAAACATATTATTGATAAGATATACACTTTATAAAAACCTACCATTGATAAGATATAAGCTTCAGAAAGACTTACTATTGATAAGACACAAGTCTTAGAAAAATATTAATAAAAAGTAGAAAAATTTGACTGACAAGGCACAAGCCTTAGAAAAAGTTACTATTAACAATATATACACTTAGAAAGATTTAACTAAATATTAAAGACCTACTAATAAAAATAAGAAAATATTCAGATACAGAGGAATTTAAAGCATAACCTACTTCACCATTGCAGTATGAAACTGAAGTATAGCATAAGGTTATTTAAAAACCAACTGAATATATCTCATTACCATACAAGAATGACCAGCACATAGTAGGCCCACCTTAGGTTCTATAGAAGTTAATTGTGATCCTGCAGAAGGAAGAAGCCATTTCAAATGGTATGCATTCACTCTTTTTGAAGCAGACATCAAATTCATGAACAACTGGGAACAGGATTATTTGACAAGCCTAGAAAATTTAGTTACAAAAATATTGGAATGTGATCCTCAGTTACAATGGAAAACATGGTGGAAAGAATAAGCTAGGATTATAGGACAATAATGTAGGGCTAGAAGCATGGACCATTTCCAAGACCAGCTTCTCAGTGAGTGCCAGTATACTGATGTGTAAAGGCAGTCTAGATTTGATAACACCTGGATTCTATGTTATATACGAGCTTTAAATGTTTGGGACAGAGTTTAAGAATCAATTCTTAAAATTATAGAATCCCCAAAAGAAGCCTTCACTGTTTTGCTTTTTTGGTTTTTTTTGTTTGTTTGTTTTTGGTTTTTTGTTTTTTGTTTTTTTTTTGCAAGGGTTAAATTCATAAGTAAATAGAATGATATCAAACCAAGAAGATAGACATATATTAATTGAATCTTTGACTTTTGAAAATGCTAATTTAAAATGCAAAGAGGTGATTGGGCCTTTAAAGGCAAGTTTGGCACCAATAGATGAATAGATTAGAAAATCAGCTGATATTAAATCACATGATATTAAATTAGAATGTCAGGTGCTTTATTTGTGGTAAACAAAGTCATTTGAAAAGAGACTGTAGTGAGATATTCCTAGAAACAATACTTCTTCTAAAGATAATCCAAACAGGGAGCCCCAGCCTTCTGGCATATGTAGAAGGTGTGGTAAAGGCCAGCATTAGACTAATAAACGCAGATCAACAAGGGACAGACAACATAACCATTTGCCACTGGAAAACCCCCAGAGGAGCCTTCTGTAGGCCTCAGTATCAAATTTGTCTCAATCATTCCTTGTCAGCATCAGAGAAACTCATCAACAGAACAATTAAAAGACTTAATATCTGCTGTTGAAAACCATACCGTTTTGGATGTGACCAAACACAGAACAACTTCTATAGATAAAACAAAAATTTTAGGAGAGACAGAAAAACAAGTATTTTGTTAAGCTGCTATAAGTGATCAAAGACAAAAGCTAAAAATACAAATAAATGGCACTGAAACTCAGGGTCTAATAACCACAGGCACAGATGTAACAATAATTTCATTAAAATCTCGGTATCCAAACTGGCCTCTTCAGGAGATAAATGTTCAACTTCTAGGAACTAGAACTTAGTCTTGGGTAAAATAAAGTACAAGATAAGTCAAGCTCATAGGTCCAGAAAAACAGATAGTAAAATAAAACCACATGTGGCTAACCTACCAATGAATTTATCAGAATGTGATTTGTTGCACCAATGGAAAACACAGATTAACATTCTTCCAGTCTCAGGACAAACCATAAAATAAAGAACAATTCTAAGAAAAATATTGAAAGGTATTATCAAGAAAGGACGCAGATTGTTCTAGTTTTATATAAGCAGGGCACAACAGCTGATGATCTTTCAAAAGGTATCAGTAAGGCTACCTTTAAAATGGCTAACAGACAAACCTATTTGGACAGAACAATGGCCTTTGACATCAGAAAAATTACAAGCATTAGAATAGCTGTACAGCAAGAGCTAAATATTCAACACACTGAAGTATCAACCAGTCCTTGGAATTCTCTTGTATTTGTCATTAAAAGGAAATCTGGAAAATGGAGAATGTCAACAAATTTAATAGTCATAAATAAGGTTATTTAGCCGATGAGCTTTTTTCAGCCTGGTATTACCTTGCCTTTTTTATTACCATCTCTTAAAGGATGGTCTATAGTGATTGATTTAAAGGATTGCTTATTATTTCTTGTACCTAAACAAGAACAGAATAGAGAAAAAATGCCCCCACAGTGTCTATTTATAATAATTGTTAGCCTGTTAAAAGGTATCAGTGGAAAGTTCTTCCACAAGGGATGTTAAACATCCTCATTTTGTGTCACTATTTTATACAATAGCCATTGGGAATAATTTGCAAACAGTTTCCTCAATCTACAAATTACAACTATATAGATGGTATCTTACTAGCTGATTCAAAAGCAAATACCTTAGAAAAATATTTAAAGAAGCATCAAGACAATTTTGCTTTGTTGAGGATTGCAAATTGCTCCTGAAAAATATGAAGAGGAGATTCTATAAGTTTTCTAGGATATAAAATAGGTTTACAAGAAAATTTAAGCAAAGAAAGTACAAATAAGGAAAGATCAATTATGAACTCTTCATGATTTTCAAAAACTGCTGGGTGATATTAATTGGTTATATCCCACAACTGGATTGACACCTCAAGAACTAAGTAATCTATGTCAAAACTTTCATGGTGAAATGACTTCAATAACCTAAGAAAATTATCAGCTAAGGCTGACAAAGAATTGGCTTTGGTAGATAGACAAGAAACTACAGGATGCACATGGGGATCACTTGGGTCCAGAGCTTGATTACAACCCAGTCATATTACACTCTACAAATTCTACTACAGTAATTCTTATGCATAGATTATACAATATTTTAGAATGGACATTTTTGCCACACAAAACAAAGTAAATATTAAAGACTTATGTAAAAAAAATTCTTAGTTGATTCTTTAAGGAAAATTGAGACTTCATTGTCAATTAACAATAATAGACCCAGCAGAAATTGTAGTACCTTTTATTAATGCTAAAATTTCCTCATAATGGGCAGAAAATGAACATTGGCAAAGAGCTTGCAATAATTTCTTGGAAGAGATTAGAAAAAAATATAATAAAAGCAAGATACTTCAGTTTATAAAAAGAACTAATAGGATTCTTCCTCACATTGTGTGAGGAACACAAATTTCTGGAGCCCCTGCATTATATACTGATGCAAATAAATCAGGAAAGACAGGTTATAAGTCAGGAGATTTAAATACAGTGGCTTAAGGCTCTTATAATTCTGTTTAAAAGTCAGAATTATATGCTATTCTCATGGTATTATTACATTTTCCAGACCCTCTTAATATAGTTACTGACCCTCAATATGCAGAAAAATCTGTTTTACATATTGAAATGGCTTAACTTATTCCAGATGGTTCAAAATTAACTTTGCTCTTCCTTAACAAGAAATAATTAGAGACAGAAATCATCCCTTGCATGATTCAATACAGATCTATCAAGCCCTCGAGTACAAGGTAATGATGAAACTGATCAGCTGTTGGTAGTAAATGTGACAGAAGCATTAGAGTTTCATTAAAAAGAGCGTGTTAATAGCAAAGGTTTGACAAAAGATTTTGCTTGTTCTTTCACTACTTCCAGGAATTAACCCAATAGGTACTCAGAGAAATGAAATTTGGCAAATGGCTGTGAATTGATGTGGGAATGCCTTTCTGTATGCTGTGAATAGCAATCTTTCAATAAAGGAGCTGTTTTGGCCCATGACAGGGACCATAGAAAAAGTAAGAGGAAGAATCAGAATAGGTAAGAGGAGCAGGGCGGAGTCAGAGAGAGAAGGAGCCAGAAGCCCAAAGGAGCAACATGTAAGAAACACAGGTGAGCCACGGACCACGTGGCAGGAAAGATGAATAGAAATGGGTTGAGATGTAAGAGCAAGCTAGCAATGTGCCTGAGCCATAGGTCAAACAGCACAAAGTTAATATAAGCGTCTGAGTCATTTCTGGGGCCAAAGCAGCAGCGGGCAGCTAAGGGGTCTGAGGCTGCAGGTCTGTAGGTCTAGACCTCAGGCAGCTCGGGACCAAAGAAACAAATACATTGTAACAGTGAATTATTTTGTAGAGTTTTTAAAATTAATGTATATACACCATACTATAGACACATATTCAGGATTTTTATGAGCAACTGCTTTGAGTTCTGTAAAGGCTGATTTTGTCACCACACATATATTAGAAGTTATGACCGTTATTAGAATACACGTGAAAATTAAGACTGACAATGCTCCTGCACATGTCTCTAGTAAAAATGAAATAATTTTTGCATATTACAACATAAAGCACATTGCAGGTATACCACACAATCCTTCAAGACAAACAGATTTAATCACATTCTAAAAGAAACGCTTAATAAAAGTGTGGCAATAAAGATCCTGATAAATAGACTATACAATATTTTATGAACTTTAAAAATTTTTAAATGCTAATGAGAAAGGCACAACAGCTCTGGAGAGACATTGGATAGTAGAAAAAAACTGAATGAAATCATCCTGTATACTTTAAAAATGTGTTGACATCGAAATGGAAACCAAGATATGTGTTACATTGGTGAAGAGGTTTTTCTTTTATTTCCACAGGAAAAGAAAAGCTATGGATACCATCAAAACTGATAAATATTAGATTCAAACAAGAGAGACTTCTTGATTAGGCGAGGTCAAACTGTGTGGCAATTAAACTAGGCAAAAAGGGAAACTCCCCAAAGTTAAGGTTGGGACAGGGTTTCATTGTTGTTTTTCCAGGAGAATAAAAGCACCCAACTAAGGAATCTGAAGACCACTAGACAAATGATACATTTGAAGGAGGAGGAGGAGGAGGAGGAGGAGGAGGAGGAGGAGGAAGAGGAGGAGGAAGAGGAGGAGGAGGAAGAGGAGGAGGAGAAATCACCCAGATCAAATTTACCAAGCAGAAGGTAAATTGACATATTAGTATATCACACTTCTAATATAAGCCATACAGTCTTTTTGTAGTTCCAATTCAATTAAAAAGCAAAGCTGACTTTGGAGGGAGTTGTGGTGTGACTCTCTACTTCTCTATATTAAAGCGTGTTTGTTAAAGGAAATCCCGAAATCTCTCTGTCTCATGTCTGAAGAGCCACCTGGTATGGGGCAGAAGTAAAACCAAAATTAGGGACTATTCTATTGCCGTTAATCTCATAATTCTTTGGTTTTATTTTAATCCTTTAAAACTTTTCTTAAGGTATAAATATTATCCATATATATGGACATATATGGATATGACACCTGTTGTGATATTAATGATCATATAGAGTACTGATTCTAGAAATAGGTTTCATCTAGCTTTCTATATGTGAATTTGGGTTTGAGTATGAAGCAGGTAATTAGAAACTAAGTTTGTGTACCCCAGGTGTATTTAATAGATTGTGGTCCTTTAACTTCTCAGATATCTACTTCATGTGACTGTAGTCAGAAGTTTCTCAATCCTTCCCAGCTGGTCTCGCATCTGCTTACGAAGTAATTGACATGGAGGCTTAATATTATAGTAACTACTGGACCAGTAGCTCAAGTAAATTACTATCTAGCTTTTATACTTAAATTAACCCATAATTATTATCTGTGTTTAGCCACGTGGCTTGGGACCTTTTCTCAGTGCAGCCTTCTCATCTTGCTTTGTACCTGTCTGATGTCTGCTCTCTGCCTTTCCTCTTTCCAGAATTCTCCAAGTCTGGTTGCCCTGACTCTACTTACTGCCTAGATATTGGCCACCAGTGTCTTATTAAACCAGTCTGAGTAACAAATCTTTACAGTGTTCAAAAGCATTATCCCACATATGATACTTAAAATGTTTTTGTTTTTGCAGTGAATCGTGATCCTTGTATTGTTCAAAAGAATGTTGGGGCCCTACAACAATGAATCAACCTGGACTGTGATAATGGCACTAAGCTAACAAACACTACTGACAGATCAGCTTTGGACCTCAAACTGGTCAAAACAGCTAAGATGACCCAGCCTCATAAACTAACCACTCTAATCAGGATTTCATATAACCCTTACAACCTCTCATCATACCAAGCCTGCACAACAGCTAGTTTTTCCAGAACTTATTCTTTATCTCAGTTATTTTTCAGGGTCTCCTATAGATGCTATCATCCCCAGCAACAGGAAGTAATTTTTAAGAACATGATGACCATATCCCGAAGAGGTTGGGTGGGTGTTTTTAGTTGTTTGATGGATGTTTGTCATTACTTACAGGGTGGATTATAAGTTGTTACTGGTCATTGTTAGGGAGAAAACTAAGCAAAGGAAATTAGATTAAAGGATCTCATTCTGAAAAAAGAGGGCAATATAGAAATAATAGAATAAAAGGGTAGACTATTGTACCGACTTCCAAACTAAAAGAGCAACTACTAGTCTAAAATATTTTACATTGGTATGGATTTTTGTACACAGATACAAATTTAAAGTTATTTTTGCCATACTGTATTATATTTTTCCATTTCATGTTTAAGGTATTATACCTATATAGCTCATTGAAAAATGTACTGTAACTTCTAACCCTTGAAAGCTTTAGGATAACAAGGAAATACAGGTTAGTAATTAGTCATCTGTAACAATCAAACTTATAGTCCAGCATCCTCGCTCAACCAGAGGTAGTCTGAGTTCAGTATCTGTAAGTTTAGATATCCTTGGATTCCTCCTCCAAGGTAAGTTGCAGCCTAAGTATAATATTCATGTCAGTACCAATCCTGAGCTGGCTTACCATTCCCACCTATCATTACACATTCTCATAAAATGATAATGACTTTGACCACATCCATACTTTATTAGATATGATTAGGCAAAGCATTAACCATATACTAGGTATAATTACGGTGTTTTTTATATGAGCTCATATAATCATAAAAATGGTTCTGAAATGAAACTGAGTGTGGTAGTTTACATGTAATTAACCCCCATAATCTCATAGGGAATGGAACCATTAGAAGGCATGGCTTTGCTGAAGTGGATATGGCCTTATTAGAGGAAGTGTGTTGTTTTGGGAGGGGGCTTTAAGGTTTCCTATGACTGAAATCCAGTGTTTCAGTCAACTTCTTGTTACCTGCAAGATGGAGGGCTCTCAGCTATTCCTCCAGCACAACATCTGCCCGCATGCCACCATGCTCCCTGCCATGATGATAATGAATTGAACCTCTGAAACTCTAAGTTGGGCCCCTAATTAAATATTTTCCTTATAAGAGTTGCCATGGACATGGTGTCTCCTCAGAATAGAATCCAAACCAAGACACCGAGTTAAAGAGAAATTGAACAATTTAGACAAGATTCACATAGCTCTACTAGATAATAGAGTCTTCATTCTTAAACCCACACTGTCTCCAAACAATCTAGGTCTCTTTTATAGAAATGTTACATCCTTTACAAATCAAATAACAAGCAGGATCACAGAAATATCAAGTTAAAAGTCCTTCAATTAGAGTATGCCATTGCTAGGGGACAGAAAATTATATTAGTATAGCTATTTTTGTAAAATAATCTGGTATTATTTATTAAAGTTGAATCTAATACATGCTCTATGACCTGGTAAATTTGTAAGCTTTCTATTACCATATGAAGTATTAAAAATAATTGTTGTAAAGGGCAGAATATATTTTGGCTCATGGGTTTAGGTTTTTATGAACAATTGCTGGACACACTGCTTTTAGGCCCCTGGTAAAGGTACCAGGTGATGCCCAGAAGGTGGACACTGGCATACTCATGTGTAGGTAAACTTTTTCAGTAGGACAGTTGACTTCCCAATAATGACACGGAGACTTACTAGTTATAAATGTTCAGTAGATAGCTTAGGCTTGTTTCTAACTAGCTTTTATAACTTAAATTAACCCATTTCTATTAATTTACTTTTTGTCTCATGGAATTATTACCTCATCTCCATATTGCCAATCCTGTTTGCTCTGCATTTCATAGCTTTTCCCCAGCATCCTCTATACTTGTAAATTCTGCCTAGACATTTTCCATTTAGCTTTTTATTAAACCAATTGGAGTGACACTTCTTCACAGTATACAAAAAGATTATTCCACAACAGTATTGGGAATGGGATGAGGCAGAACATCATGGCATGACACAATGAGGGAAAGGTACTGGCTGTTCACCTCCATGGCAACAAGGAAGCAAGAGAACAGTATCTACTCCCAAAAGTGCTGCCAGGACCCAATTCTTCTAACTGGGCTAATGAATTTACTTCAATTTTTCCAGTATTAATAAAAAGATGAAAGTCAGAAATTAAGATTAAAAACCTGATAATTCCAAAGAGCAGTGGAGAAATAATCAGCTGACTCAATTCTCCATGTTTCCCAAATCAAAAAACCCATGAATCTTTCCAAGCCTCTTCCTCTTCCTCTCTGTTGTCTATATGATGATATATTTTATATTTAATAAAATTGCCTGGAATATCAAAGAACAGAATTACCCATAGTCAAGCCATGAAGGTCAAAGAATGGTGACCCATGCCTTTAACCCCATCGTTCAGAAGATAGAGATCTTTATGTATTTCTGTGAGTTCAAGGCCTAATAACCTAAACTCATACCTTTAATCCTAATCTAGGATTATGATGCAGAGTTGAACCCAGAAGTGTAACAGCTGTGCAGGGAAGATATTTAAGGCAGGAGGAAGCAGACATTCATGCATTCTGTAGTAGTGACCAGCAAGGCGAAAGACTCTTAACGATAGCTTTTACCCTGTTTGGTCTGAGAAGTTGGCTGGGTGAGAATTGACTGTGGTCTCTTTACTCTCTCTGATATTCCACCTTTCCCTCAATATCTGGCTCTGGGTTTTCATTATATACTAACAGAAATTTGTCCAGTATTTCTATCTTCCTCTGAGTACACCAGAAAAGTCTTTGGTCCATTTTGGCCATCTGAATCTAAACTCTGCCCTCCAAAGCAAGGTTCACTTCAATTGTCAAGGCCCTTGAAAGGTGGACAATGTGGATGATTCAGTTAATGAATTAATAAGTTAATTTTTCGGAGGTGTTAGTGACTTAAGGTGGTAGAGCCTAGTTGGAAGTAGGTCATTTCCCTCTTCCTGCCTTTTGTGAGGTGAGCAGCTTTCCTCCACACACGTCGGCCATAATATCCTCTCTCACCAAAGAACTAAAAGCCACCAAAACAGGTGACTATGAACACAAACCTCTGAACCATGCCGGAAAAAAAAAATCTGTTGTTTATGTTGACATCTGTCAGGCAGTTTGTCACAGTGCTGAAAGATGACCTATGCCTTTATGGTCCAGACACAGAAAGTCTGTAACATCACGCCCAGAAGACATCTTTGTGTTGTGTGGACACCTTCCCAACCTATGGTTCTTACATCCTCTCTGCCTCCTCTCTCATGATTTCCCAGGGCTTTAGAGGAGGTGATATAGCTGTCTCATTTAGAGGCCCTTATCCAGCCTCACTTATTCTTGTCATGTTGGCTGGTTATGTTCCTGCATTGACAACTGCCCACTACAATAAGAAGCTTCTCTGAGGAATGCTGTACATAACACCAGTCTCAAATGCTGCCTGAGCTCTGACTCTCTTCTTTAGTTTCATATTATTAACTGTTTTACTTAGATATACTTAGACTTAATAATTGCTTTTGCTGGGCTGTTGCATGAATTCTGGTTGTAATAAAGGAAACTCAGAGCTAGATCTCAGGGAAAGTCTGAGATATCAAAGAGGAAATGCAACAGTTAAATCTCACCCAGCTGTCTTCCAGCTTCCTCAGCCCCTCTTCTCAAGGCTTCGACTGCCTCATCTGTCTTCCTACACCTGCCTTAAATACCCTCTTCACCCAGTTGTTTCACATCTAGGCTAAGATTAAAGGTGTGAGTTACTATTTGGTAGTTAGCTGAACTCACAGAAACACAGGAAGATCTCCCCTGTCTCTGGAGTTATGGGATTAAAGGCCTGGTACCACCACTGCGTGCCTGAGAGCTTGGAACTCCCTCTGTAAACCAAGCTGGCCTCAAACTCAGATCTGCTGGAATTAAAGGATGTAGGTCACCACTCCAGAATATTCCCTCTGTTGGGATTAAAGGTGTAAATCACCACTCTCTGATCCTTCTAGACTGACTGTGGGTGGATCTCTCTGATACTTCAGGCTGGTTTTTATCAAATATATAACATGTCACTATATGACACCCCTTTTGTGGCAAATTAAAAAAGGTTATAACTAACAAAAGAAAAACCATATATATAATAGGTACAATAATTATATAAAATATATACAAACAATAATTACATGCATAATGCCCAGTCCATTAACAATTGACAATTCAAAGAAAATATTCCATTAACTATCCTATTTTGGTGAGTCCAAAGGATTATACCTAATTCACTTTCTATCTAACTTGTATTATCAACTAAAAACTATATTTTGATGTCTCCCAAACTTATACATTTTAACTTCTGAGTTTCTTTTCTAAAATGGTCACTAGAAAACTGTAACTATCTCATCTTCAACTCCCTCAGAGACCCAAAAAGGAAATAATATTAACCAGGTAAAAAGCATGGGCAGGCAAGCAAGAACCAAAAATAAAAACAATGAAACAGCTGACTGCCTGGACAGTCACCCAAGGTTCTTCTGTATCATTGAAGCATCAACTTTTGGCCTACAGGCTTAGCATGCCAGACTTCTCTGTGAAGCAAGATATTCTAAAAGACATTCCGAACTTGTCTTGGCAAGGTTCAACAATTCTTTTGCGTGTATGTCTCCTGCTTGTCCACTTTGAACAACATACTGTCAGCAGTCAAGGCAAGAGTACTTTCTTGCCCAGTGGCTAACTTTTGTCATAAAGAAGGTCAACTCATATGGAGTTTCTCTGATGTCTATAATCTTCTCTGAAGTAGATTGGTGCTGCCAAGATCAGATATCCCATTGTCAGAAAAAATAATAAGAACCTACATTATTAAAATGTCTTAAATGCCATATTCTATGGATCTCTGAAGTGTTTGCAAAATATCTGTTCATTGAAAATATATCTAATCTTGAAAACATTCTAATATGAATACAAGTTTGATTATAATGTCTAACTACTAACTTACATTTTTTTATCCTAATTAGTTGGTAATAAAAACTTTTATGGACTAGCAACTTGTATTGCATTGTTAGATGAACTGTGTAAGTATAATACCTTGAACAAGCATAGAGATATATGTACAGTAATAAATTAATCTCAACTTTATATCAATATACACAATTTGTATACAAAAATACAATCTAATATAAAATATTTAAAGCTGGTAATTCCTTTTTAAAAGTAGACTCAATAATCTACCCTTATGTCCTATTATATCTGTATCACCTTTTTCTTTCCTAATTTTAAAAAAAAGGACTGTGAATCTAATCTCTCTTGTTTAATTATTTTTCTAACCATAACCAATAACAATTTTTAACCAATTACCCTAAACAATGACAATCATCCATAACCCATTGAAAGTCACCGACTTTCAAGAAAACCACCCACCTCACCTCTTGGGAATGTAGGTGCCCTGTTCTTAAATTTACTTCGTTCAGTCTGGGGGCAACAGCATCTTTAAGGAATCCTAAAAAGGTTTTATTAATTGTCAAGTCCTGAAGTAAGTAGCTGTGTCATTTGTTGTCCAGTCTCTGCATAATAGGAAAGTACACGGCTTGTCTCAAGTCCTGGCTCTAGTCTCTACGAGGCTGTTCACCTTAGCTAGCCAGTTTGTAGTCCAAATCCCTGAGCAGTTTGTAGTCCAAATCAGATCTTTGGTTGGTGTTTGTCAGCCTAGTGACTTTGTCATAGTCCATTGTGGGGCCCCATCTTCCTTTTTGATACCTCACATTCACAATTAGGCATTGTCATTAATCACTGCAGAAAACTGATAAGACACTAAAACCCAACACAATGTGCAGGAAGCTAAATATATAACTATTTATTCAGCATAGGATTAGTCACAATGGAATAGTCCCTTATTTTTAGTTATTCTTTTGTCCCATATCAGGTGGCTCTTCTTATATGATACAGAGATTTTACATTTTCCTTTAACAAATACGCTTCAGTTTAGAGAAGGGGAAAGCCACACACCAACTCTAAAGCCAGCTTTAAACTTTAACTAAACTGGGACTTCAACTTACACACACACACACACACACACACACACACACACACACACACACACACACATATACACATACACACACACAGAAAGAAAGAGAGGGAGGGAGGGAGGGAAGAGGGAGGGCGGTTAAGCAATGAGATTTAACCCTGTAGTGTATGTGGGTACTAATGGGTCCAATATTCTTTTGCTTGTAAATTTTTCTGGATAGCCTTCTTTCTGCTTTACACATTTACATGGCCAAGGTCTGTTAACTTCTTGAAAATGGGTATTTCCTGTTTTCTGAAAAGACAAAAACTAAAATCTGCCCTTTGTTTTTTCTTACAACTTAAAGAATTGTAATATGGGTGGATGAGCCATCAATTCTTATTTTCACGAAGATTCTCTGGTTCAAATAGAGTCTTTATTAATTTTGATAGTATTCATAATATTTCTTCATCTGTGGAAACAAAAGCAAAACCCCTTCCCCAACATAGCACACACCCTGGCTTCCATTCAGATGTCAGTACATCTTTGAAGTAGACAGGCTGATTTAGCTCAGCTGTTTTTTCTATAGTCCAATGCCTTTCAGCAGCTGTTGTTCCTTTCTCATTAGCACTGAGAAAACTTTAAGTCAGTTAAGCATTGTGTATTCTATAACTGGGGGTCTTTTTTATTCCTTTCTGTTTATTTAGCATATCCTTTAGAGTTTGATTTGATCTCTCTATAACTGCTTGCTCTGTAGGATTGTGTGGTATTCCTATAATATGCTTTATGTTATAATAAGCAAAAAATGTTTCATTTTACTAAAGACATATGCCAGATCATTGTCAGTCTTAATTTGTACAGGTATTCCCATGATGGCCATAACTTCTAGCAAATGTGTGATTCAGAATCAGCCTTTTCTGAACTAAAGCAGTTGCCCATTGAAATCCTGAAAACTTATCTATTGTATGAGGGACATATCTTAATTTTCCAAATTCTACAAAATGAAGTACATCCATCTGATGGTTCCATTTCTATGTATGCCTTTAGGATTACTTCCTACTGGCAATGGAGTTTGGTTATAGAAAGAACAGGTAGGACATCTTTTTACAATTTCTTTAGCTTGTTGCCAAGTGATAGAGAAATCTTTTTTTAGTCCTTTGCTATTGACATGATTTTTTTTTTATGAAGCTCTGAGGCCTCTACTATATCTTCTACTAATGATTTATCAGTTTCATCATTATCTTGTACTAAAGGACCTGGCAGACCCCTATAAGATCAAATGTGTGTTATATAGAAGGGATGATTCATAGTCTTGATTATTTCTTATAATTGAATAAATAATGAAGTTAATTTTGACTCATAATTAATAAAATCAGAAGTTTCCATGTGTACAACAACTCTTTCTGCATACTGAGAGTCAGTGACTATGTTAAGAGGTTTGGTAAAATCCATTAATTCCATCACAACAGCATATAATTCTGACTTTTGAACAGAATTATAAGGGCTTTGAGCCACTTTACTTATATTCTCTGATTTGAAACCTGCCTTTTCTGATTTGTTTATATCGGTATGAGATGTAGGGGCTCCAGAAGTTGGTTTATCTCGTACAGCACAAGGAAGAATCCAATTAGTTTTGTTTAGAAATTCAATTCTTTTGCTTTGAGGATACTTGTTAATACCTCCCAAAAAATTACTGTAGGCTCTTTGCCAAGATTCATTTCTACCCATAATTGGTCAATTTCTTCATTAGTTAAAGGTACAATTTCTGCTAGGTCCATTCCTGTCAATTGATAAAGACTTAAATTTCCTTTTAAAATCAATTCAGAAATCTTTTCTGCATGTCTTTAATTTCTTACTTAGTTTATTTGGCAGAAATATCCATTCCAATATACCATTTTCCTTTTGCATTAAAATTTCTGTAGGAGAATGCTTAGAGGGCAAAATAACTAGAATGCAATTAAGTTCTGGATCCACACGATCCACATGTGCATCCTGTAATTTCTTTTCTACCACAGCCAATTCTCTCTCATCTTCAGGTGACAATTCTCTTGGACTACTTAAGTCTTTGTTACCATTTAAGATTTTGAACAAATTACCCAGTTCATTATATTTTTTTTTCCAATAGTGAGTTGTAAATTGGCAATGTCTCCTAGTAACTTTTAAAAATCATTAAGTGTCTTCAATCTATCTCTCCTGATTTGTACCTTTTGGGGTCTAATTTTTTACTGGCCTATCTTTGTAACATAAATAATTAGTGGAATATCTTCTTTGTATTTATTCAGGGGCAATGTAATCTCTGAACAGGCAATTTTTTTTTTTTTTACTTCTTCAAACATTTTTTTTACTATGATATCAATATTTGAATAGGACAAAAAGATGTTGTCCATGTAATGGTAAATTATAGATTGTGGGAATTTGTTATGTATTTGTTCCTCTGGCTTTTGTACTAAATGCTGGCACAGAGTGAGGCTATTCAGTATTCCTTGAGGGAGGACCTTCTATTGATGATATCTCTTTACAGGCTGAGAATTATTGTAAGTGGGCACTATAAAGGCAAATTTTTCTTTGTCCTGTTCTTGTAAAGGTATTATAAAGAAACAGGCTTTTAAATCAATAACTATAATAGGCCATTCTTTAGGTAAAGAAAAGGCAAAGGAATTCCAGACTGTAAAGAGCCCATTGGCTGGATCACCTTGCTTATCACCCTTAGATCTGTTACCATTCTCCACCTTTCAGATTTCTTTTTAATAACAAATACAAGAGAATTCCAAAGGCTGGTGTATTCTTCCATATGCTGAGCATTTAATTGCTCCTGTACCAGCTGCTCTAATGCTGGCAATTTCTCTTTTGTCAAAGGCCATTCTTCTCTGTTAGCGATTTTAGAGGTAGTGCTGTGGGTGTCTTTAAAAGATCAGCAGCTGCTGTGCCCTGTTCCTGTATAACTTGAATGGTCTGTGACTGTTTCTCATAACACCTTCTAATGCTTTTTTCTGGAAACATGTACTAGTTTATGATTTATTTCTGTGCTGGGAGGAAAGTTCATTTGTGTGTTCCACTGTTGTAGTAAGTCTCATCCCCATAAATTTAGAGCAATGTTAGCCACATAAAGCATCAATATTCTTCCCTGTCCTTCTGGTCCTATACACTCAAGCCATCTTGCATTCTGTTTTATCTGGCATATTGACCCAAATCCCCAAAACTATACATTTATCTCCTGAAGGGGCTAATTTGGATGCCATAACTCTGGTGAAATTATTGATATATCTGCCTCTGTGTCCAATAAACCTTCAATAATAACATCATTTATTTGTACTTTTAATTTTGGCCTTTTTTCATTGATATAAGCTTGTCAAAATATTCACTTTATAATTTTTCCTGATTTTTTCCCTTTTCTATAGATTTTCTATCATTCAGTGTAGTATGACTTTTTAAAAATATGTTTTAATTTCTTCAATTGTTCTGGGAAGAATTTTCCCCTATTATGACTGAGTAAGATTGAACTGGATTGGATATGGGGGCTTTAAAAGCCACCTTGAGGTATTTCCTAAAGGAAGAAAGTTACCTGGTCTGCCTCTTGTTGATCTGCACTCGTTCATCCAATGTCTTCCTTTTCCACACCTTCTGCATACTACAGAAGAGAGTGGTGTTCTCTTGAGATTATGCCTAACAAAGGCACTATTTCTGGGAATGCCTTATTTACAATCTCTTTTTACATGACCTTGTCTTCCACAATTGTAACATTTAACATTTTGGCTTTTTCTTATACATCTATAAATAACTTCTCCTACCCAGTCATCATCACAGTCATAAGGTTTTACATTAATTATCTCATGAATCCAATCCTGCAAGGATGTTGACCTTGCTTTTAATGGTCTAAGTATTCTTTTACACTGTGTATTAGCATTTCAAAACCCAGCAATTCAATTATTTGCCTACTTTCTGAATCCAGTGCCATTCTGTTTACTGCTGCAGTTAATCTCTGCAAAAGTTTCTTTTGGGCTTTGAATTACTTTTGTGAAGGATTCAGGGTTTTTTTTCTATTTCTTTAATCTGATCCCATGCATTTAATGCTGCCACGCAGCATAAATCCAGAGTATATTCACTGTATAATGTTTGCCTTTCAATATCAGCATAATCTCCTTCAGCAAGAAGTTGGTCCTGGGAGACTTCTATGCTTCTGGCTCTGCTTCTTTGTTCTATTGTTTTAGCCTCTTACTTCCACCATGGTTTCCACTGTAAAAGTGGCTCAGCCTCCAAAACAGCAGTAACCATATCTAACCAATTCTTAGGGGAGTTCTAGTTACATGATGTCCTACTGTTTAGCATTTGTTTTACAAATGATGAGTGTATACCCTATGTCATAATTGATTTGTCTTAATTCTAAGATTTGTACCAGAGCCCAACTACCTTCTGTACTATTTTTTATCATTTTGTGATTTCTTTATGGTCACTGGATATATTAATGCTGGCTATTTGATAACCTTAGGTTGTTTTGTGTAATCTTAGAAGATATTGCTGAAATTGGCTCCTTATATTTCTCTCTTTGGGTCTGAATATCTTTGTGTTCTCTCTTAGCAGGCTTTTAAAGACTTTTTTCTTAGCTTTCACATAAATAAACTTCTTCAATGATAAAACCGAAATCAAACGAAAGATATTCATATTTTTATGATGACAATAACATTATGACGACAATCTCATCTACTTTATCTTTTCCTTTACTGGTTCCAATATCAAATCATGTAGAGAAAGATCACAGAAAGACCAAACTCCCTCTATCATCTTAAACAAATTCCCCCTTTTTAAAAAAAAACAAAAACAAAAACAAATCCCAGTTGTCAGTGATGATTCAAATGACTGTGAAGTGGGGAGGCTACCTAGTGTCATAGCAATCCAAGGAGGGGTCCAATAAGAGAGAGAGAGAGAAAACCTGCAACCCATAGTAAGATCTTTTTTTTTCAAAACCAATCACAAATACTATAGCTATAGGAATTTTTCAAAATTACAAATTTGATCACATTAAGAAAATAATCATTGAGCTATTGCTACTCTTTTTGTATATTTGAATTTTTCATAGTAATTTTAATTCAAATAAATGAAATAATAGAAAAAATATTTTAAAATTGTGAGTTTCAGCAAAAGAAAAAAAATAGTCATTTGAAGGAAATGTGTGGTCTTAGCTGCATCTTTTGGAGAAAAAGAAAGGTTGAATATACTGAGCTAAGCAACCATTACAAAGAATGAATGAAATTCAGTCAGAAAGAAAATAAGTTCATAAAACAAGCATATAATAAACAATAACAAAATGAAATTTACAGCACAGAGAATCCACAAAAGGGAAAAGTTGTTTCTTTGAGTTATACATTTGTCGGGTTTTTTCTAATTTCAATCTATATCTAAAAATATGAGAAAACACAAATAGTCACATTAGAAATTAAAGATACAGAAAATAAGATAATATTAAGACTATAGAATGAACATTAGCACTCCATACTTTGGTTTTTGTATGTGTATTTAAAAGAGAGCGGGGTGGGGGTCTTGCTATATAGATCCAGTGTAGCAGTGTGGTTTCTCAGTCCTAGGCGGCCAGAGGTCTGAGACCCGCAGACCTGCCACCTGAGACCACTTAGTAAGCCGCTGCTCAGGCCCCCACAAATGACTCAGACGCTTATGTTAACTTCATGCTGTTTGGCCTATGGCTCAGGCACATTGCTAGCTAGCTCTTACATCTTAAATCAACCCATTTCTATTAATCTGTCTGCCACGTGGCCCGTGGCTCACCTGTCTTCCTTACATGTTGTTCCTTTGGGCTTCAGCTCGGTCTGCCTCTGACTCCGCCCTTCCTTTCCTACCTATTCTGATTCCTCCTCCTACTTCTTCTATGGTGCCTGTCATGGCCCAAAACAGCTCCTTTATTTAAAGGTTGAGATTCACAGCATACAGAAATGCATTCCCACATCAATCCAGCTATCCTCAAACACAAGATCCTCCTTACTGGCCTTATAAATTCTGAGATTATCTGATTTGACAATATCTTTAAAATTTAGATAAGTATGACACCTTCATAGAAAAAAGTATTTAATAATTAATGCTAAAAAGGCACAAGGCCTACAAATGTGAAAAGTGTATTTATTATATAAATTAAAATTTAAAACCTTCTTAAGTTTCTTCATTAGTGAATTCTTCCAAACATTTAAGAAAAGAAATTATGCCAACCTTGTACAAAAGTTTACACAATATGGAAAAAGGATTCCACGTCTCCAATCATTTATAAATCTAAGAGCATCTTAATATCAAGGATACCACATTGAACTAAATTATAGGACACTCTCATCCATGAACATAGGAGCAAACCTCCTAAACAAAATATTAGAAAGCCTAATCTAAAGATATTAGCATGAACCAGTAACAAAAAAGTAGAAAATTAAAAATGGATGTCACACTTTAAAAAAGTTAGAGCCACAGTATACCTAAGAATAAATCTAGCAAACACACACACACATACACACACACACACACAAGAGTATTCTGCCCAAAGTCACAAAGCACTGAGAAAGTTTAATTAAAATTAAGACTCAATTATTCAGAACTGAGGACACAGCTCGGTGGTAAAGCACTCGTCTTGTATGTACAAGGTCCTAGATTTAATCCCTAGTACCTCAAAAACAAATACAAATTCTAATTATGTATAAAATTGCAATGTAAACATTTTAAAGTATCACTTTTCTCTTAAATGTAATTAAGTAAAATGTAATTAACATACCAGCACGTATATGTATGCTTGTAGAAGTTGACAAGATGGTTTAAATTTATATGAAATATA
Organism: Phyllotis vaccarum; assembly: GCA_033318265.1. Taxonomy (NCBI): domain Eukaryota; kingdom Metazoa; phylum Chordata; class Mammalia; order Rodentia; family Cricetidae; genus Phyllotis; species Phyllotis vaccarum. The sequence goes on from JARWLC010000019.1 coordinate 6,715,227, forward strand.
ATAACATCAAATAGAAAACAAAACTGTTCCATAGGGTACATGGCTTCTTATAAGCCTACAATAATTCGCTTTATGCTGAAATATCACAAAAATATACAAATAGATCAAAGTAATGGAATGGGAGATCCAACAAGACACACATACACACACACATATCATGTGTTTACTTAACATGAAAATGTTTTACTGTGTATATGTGAAACTTTATTAAATCCCCACATATCCCTTTTTGTGTCAAATTTAAAAAAAGAAGGTGATAGCTAACATAAGAAAAACAATATACAATAGGTACAATAATTACATACAACATATACAAACAATAAATGAGTAATGTCCAGTCCATTAACAATTGACAATTCCAAGAAAATATTTCATTAATTATCCTATTTTGATAAGTCCAAAGGATTATACCTAATTCATTTCCTTTCTAACTAAAAGCTATTATTCTGATGTCTCTAAAACTTATAAGCTTTAACTTCAAAGTTTCTTTTCTAAAACTGTCATTAGAAAACTGTAACTATAACTATTTCATCTTCAACTACCTCAGAGACCCTAGAAGGAAATAATATTTACCCAAATAACTAGGAAGTGCAAGCAACTTCCAAAATCTAGAAATGACAGAGATGATACCTATCTGCCTGGACAGTCACCCAAAGTTCCTTTATAAAGTTGGGGCATCTGTCTACAGCCTACAGGCCCAGAGTCTCTTTTCATCTCAGTGAAGCAGGAAATCTGCTCTGTACATTTTGGTGTAGTTCAGTCATTTCTCCTTGTGTCCTGTAGATTGAAGACTCTCTTCAAAGTTCTTTTCAACTTTCCCTTGCGGTACTTGTTGGTTATTGGTCTTGTGCCAGTATTTAGCTTTAGATGGAGTTTACCACCACTCTGGACTGCATTCCCAAGCAACCCACACCATCCACGGGCCATCTCTGACAGTTTTCTCTGAAAAACAGGAACCTGAAGGGAGAAGAGGCCATGGCTCACACTGTTAGTGCTAGCACTTGGGAAGCAGAGACAAGAGAATCTCTGTGAGTTCAAAGCCAGCCTGGTCTTCAAAGCAAGGTCCAGGACAGCCAAGACTGTTACACAGAAAAATTTGTCTCAACAAAACAAACAAAGACTGAAGAGGTGGGCCTGTCCTCTGATATCTCTGAATGTTCTGAAACTTTATTAAATCCCCACATGTATGTGTGTCCTATCTGGTTTTGTCAACTTGACATACACTAGAGTCATCAAAGAGGAAGGAGTCTCAACTAAAGAAATGGGATCGAACTGTAAGGCATTTTCTCAATTAGTGATCAATGGAGAAGGGTCCCACCCAAGGTGGATGGTGCCATCCATGTTGGTCCTGGGTTCTTTAAGGTGGGCTGAGCAAGTCGTGTGAAGCAAGTCAGTAAGCAGCTCCCCTTCGTTGCCTCTGTTCAGCTCCTGTCTTTGAAATCCTGTCTAGTTTGAATTTAGCAATGCTGAAGTATAAGCCAATAAGCCCTTCCCTTCTCAAGTAGCTTTTTTGGTCATGGAGTTTGGTCACAGCAATAGAAATCTTAACTAAGATACTGTGGTCAATTAAAATGGGTCAATTAAATATTGATATCTAATATATAGATTATTTTATCTCTAACACTGCATATAAAATAGATTCCAAGTAGACTGATCATGTGTCGACATGTAGCAAGTAACACTATAAATTTTACAAGAGGAAATATTTTTATTACTTTGGAGTATGTCAACACATTTGATTAATTGTATTAAAGTTAAAAAATATAGGTCACAATAGGACAATTAAGATCGAAAGCCTAGGGAAGGGATTCACAGGTTGTGAAACCCAGAAGCAAAATGAAGATATCCTAGAGCATGTCCTGGGGGTGTGTTGGAGAAAGACCAGTGACAGTGACGGGCACATCACAAGCCAAGTGGTCAATGTAGGAGATACGAATAGTAGAATTCCAGAGAAGCTCTGAAAGACTGAGTTCTCAATGTGGGTATAAGGGCCCTATGTTTAAGGAAGCATAGAGCTTAGATGAAGCAAAGAAAAATGGATCAATGGATGTGGTAACTTGGGTGTCCTTGGCAAAACAACCTGAGTAGTATGCAAGGGAACCTCCTTTCAACAGTTAAGAAATACTTTATCTGGGTTAGATAAAAATGATTAGTACAGATACTTAAGATGTTTCACAATAAAGAGGAATTGGATATACAAGGTGTTCCCCATAATATGCTTTATATTTTGAAGGAGTATTGGATGAACACACACACACACTGGCATTCTTATGAGGCTGAGGAGACCCTGTGTGAGAGGTCCTCAACTGAACTTTAGTATCGCTGACAAAGGATTTGAGAGAGATCAAATCAAGCTGGTGGGATGGTTCAGTAGATAAAAGTGCTTCCCACTCAGAGCCCGATGACTTGAATTCAAGTCCCCAGAACCCACGCAACAGTGAGAAACAGTAGCTTAAGCATCTGTAATCCCAGACTACCCACAGGAAATGGAGGTGGAGAAAGGTGAATCTCCAGAGGCATGTGAGTTTCTGAAGACGCTGTCTTAAACAGGTGAAAAGGCAGAGACCAATTGTCCTCTTAACTCCACACTCAAGCTATGGCATCACTACCCCCTCAGCCACAAAGTTATTTTAGAAAGCATAGTTTATTGAGTCTTATTATTTAAAACTTCTAAGTTTTAAAAAATTAGAAATTTCTATTGTGGTTCTTGTTCATTACACTCTGGATATCAATGCCGTAGAGTATCACAATACAGTAAGAATACTTATAAACAAATATATGGCCAGGTGTGATGATGCATAGATTTAGTCCCAGCACTTGGGAGGCAGAGGCAGGCAGATCTCTGAATGCAAGGCCAATCTGGTCTACAGAGCAAGTTCCAGGACAGCCAGGGCTACACAGAGAAACCCTGTCTCAAACAAAACAAAGCAAGCTTCCTGTCTGCCATCTTGGTTTGGTGCTCAAGATTTTTTCACCTAGAGATGCCCTAGGTGATCTTGGATAATGCCCATGGATTTCTAAGTATCACCATTTTATTTCTAAAGGCAAGTTAATGGCCAGATAGAGGCATGGCAATATACTCCTAGAATCCTAGGCATCTAGCTAAGGCACAAGGATCCCAGATTTGAGCAGCCTGAGTTAGATAGTGAAGCCCTTAGTGAAATAAAAATAGCCAAGGATTCGGGTGAATTGATACTGCGTTTGCTTATCATGCACAAGCCTCAGGTTCAAATTTCACTTAGCATCTCATAAAACTGCACTGAGAAAATAGAGGTAGGCGAATCAGAATGTCAGGATTGCCTTTGGCTATACATCAAGTCAGGCCAACGTGGCCTCTTAGAGACTCAATAAATAGGGCCAATGAGATGGCTCAGCAAATAACGGTACCTACTTTCAAGTCCCATGACCTAAGCTTGATCCCTGGGATCCACACAGTGAAGGGAGGAACTGACTCTGGCTACGTTGTTCTCAGATCTCCACATGCCTTCCCAACACACAGAAGAAATTAAAAATAAATAAAAGGACTTGGGTTAGAGTTGAGTGGCAGAGTATTTGTCTATTGTATGCAAGGTCCTGAATTCAATCCCAGGTGCCAATAATATTAACGATAGTAATAATAAACACACTTGCTGAGCCAAGTACGGTGGCACATGCCTTTAATCCCAGCAAGTTCCAGGGCAGCCAGGACTGTTAGAGAGAAACCTTGTCTGGAAAAAGAAATAAAACCAAATGCTTGCCGAGAATTCCGCTTCCTCATTGACACGCCTCCATAAAAAATTGGGTTCATAGTCTTCAACTCAAATGTTTCAAGGTTCTTCAAACAAGAGAGCCTAATGAAGGGGTGGAGGACAGGAAAGGAACGAAGCCATTTCCTGGACGCATAGTGCCCATCCTCTGGGCAATGAGGACTCCAGGCTCCCCCATCAGGGCCTAGAAAGTTCTTGTGGGTGTTGGTGTCTAGGGAAGGTGTCATACCTTCCTCGTCTGGCTGAGCTTTTAATACTTGCCTTCTAGGATTGGTTCTCTAGGTGGGTAGTCAACATCAGGGATTAGGGGCAGTCTCAAAAGAGGAGAGCCATGGAAGGTTCAGAAGCAACATCTTTGTTTATGTTCAGGCTTAGCAAACAGTAGCATCCTGTCCCTACAACTGCAACTCAGGCTAAGCTCATGGAAAGTGTGTACTTGAGTAAGTCTTAGGGATGTTTCGCTTGAAACAGAGTCCCAATATGTTGCATAAATCCTCTCTCACACCTCCTAAAAGCTGGGACTGTAAGTGTGAAACCCTGTTTTTCATCGGTTGACCTATATAGACCTGGCTAGCCTCAACCTCACAGTGCCTCTGCCTCCTGAGTGCTGGAAAGAAAGATGTGAGTCATCTTGTAAGGTATTTGTCTTTCCTCTCCTTCCCTCATTCCCATCCCAGGTGGTCCATGTTGGCCTTGAATTCATTATGTAGCCTTTGCTGACCTTAAACTTCTGATCTCTCTTTCTCTTTCTAGTGTTCTGAGTCCATATTTCTGCCACCTACCACCGTGTCCAGATTTTTTTCTTTTTTTTTTTTTTTTTTGAGACAGTATCACACTGTGTAGCTCTGGCTAGCCTGGAACAATTGTTGATCCTCAGCCTCCAAAGCACTGGGATAACAGATGGATGCTACCATGCCTAGCCCAGGAGAAATGGTTTTAAACTCAACCCACCCAAAGCCCAGGAGCCTGGTGACTATGACGAGGGTGGGTTAGGTTAGGGACAAGGGAGAATGACTTTTTGTTTTTGTTTTTGTTTTATTTTTCCCTATAGAACATCCTGGAACTCACTCTGTAGACCAGGCTGGCCTCTGACTTATAGAGATCCATCTGCCTCTGCCTCTCAAGTGCTGGGAGTAATGGATTTAAAAGAACAATTTCTAGGGGAGATCACTTGCTGCTCTTGCAGAAAACCCAGGCCCACCATTCAAATGGCAGCTCACAGGCAGTTGTAACTCCAGTTCCAGGCAATCTGGTGACTTCTGGCCTCCATAAGCGCTGTGTGAGTGTGGTGCATGTGGTGAATGTACAAGCAGGTAAAACATTCGTACACATAGAAATTTAAAGTGTATTAGGGGCTATAGAGACTGCTCAGTGGTTAGGGAATAGGACTATTCTTTCAGAGAACCTGGATTTTGTTCCCAAAACTTTCACCAGATGGCTCACAACCACCTGTAATTCCAACTCCAGGGAGATCCAATGCCTCTGGCCTTGAACACCTGCACCTACATGTACATACTCATACACAGATGTACGTATCATTAAAAATTTAGAAAAATAAGTAGCCACATCAATCTCAGCTCATGTGTGTGAGATCAGATGGTGAAGTGGGGAGGGGAACTGTTTCACCATATGGGTCTCAGGGATTGAACTCAGGTCTTCAGGCTTGGTGACTGATGAGGACTTAGTGGTTTGAAATAAAATGCCCCCCCCCAGAGTGACACTATTAGGAAACATAGCATTGCTGAAGTAGGTCTAACCTTGTTGGAGGGATTGTGTCACTATGGGGTGGGCTTTGATAAGGTAAGCTGATTGTGAATCAAAATGTAAAACTCTCAGCTCCTTCTCGAGCACCATGTCTACCTGCATGCCACCATGTCCTGACATGATAATAATGGGCTAAACCTCTGAACTGTAAGTCAGCCCTAATTAAATGTTCTCCTCTGAAACAAAAACAAAAGTGTATGATTTCCAACATTCATGTCCAGATGTGCTTTATGCCTTCATAGGTTGAGTTACAAGTAATCTACTCTAAAGAAAAGTTAAGCTCCAAATTTAACTGTGGAAATATGGGGGATCCAAAGTAGTCAATTCAAAACAATCACTAACAGAATAAATATTTTCAACTCAGCCTTGCCAATTTTTAAGTCCTGGGTATAGATCTCGGGTCTTGCACATGCTAGACAAGCTCTCAACCACTAAGCTATGTCCTAATATCACCCTTACCAGCTTTAAACCTTACTAAAACTGTGGTCATAAAGACTTTGTGACAGTGGCAAGAAGATTAATGCTGAAGGTGTGGGTCAAAAGAATAGAATAAGGAGTCTTAAAATATTGGGATTTTGATGGGGATTGGACTGAATCTGTAGATTGCTTTTGATTGGTAAGATTGCCATTTTGAAAATTGGGAATCAATCTACCTCATGATCTAATAATACCACTCTTGGGCATATACCCAAAGAATGCACAGTCATACCATAAAGCACATCTGGACATGCATGTTGGGAATCATACACTTTTGTTTTTGTTTCAGAGGAGAACATTTAATTAGGGCTGACTTACAGTTCAGAGGTTTAGCCCATTATTATCATGTCAGGACATGGTGGCATGCAGGTAGACATGGTGCTCGAGAAGGAGCTGAGAGTTTTACATTTTGATCCACAATCAGCTTACCTTATCAAAGCCCACCCCATAGTGACACAGTCCCTCCAACAAGGTTGCCCCTCATCCAAAGAATAAAGAAGAAAGAAAAATTGTGATACATTTACACTATGAAAACTACTCAACAGTTTAAAAAAAAAATGACATTCCGAAATTTGCATGCAGATGGATGGAACTAGAAATATGTTCTGAGTGAGGTAACACAAACCCAGAAAGACAAATACAGTATGTACTCACTCATAAGTGGATTTTAGATTTTAGACATACAGCAAAGGATAACCAGGCTACAATCCACAACACCTGAGCATATTGTTAACAAGGAGGACCCTAAGAGGGACATTCATAGATCCTCCTGGAAATGGGAAATGGATGAGAACACCTGAGTAAATTAGGACCATAGTTGGAAGGGGGTAAAGGGAGGTGAAAAGAGACCATGAGGAAATGGAATAGTTGAGTTTGGGGAGGGACAGTGAGAAGAATAACAGAATAGATATCTTGATAGAGGGCGCCATTGTGGGGTTAGGGAGAAACCTGGTGCTAAGGAAGTACCCAAGAATCCACAAATATGACCCCAGTTAAGACTCCAAGCAATAGTGGAGAGGGTGCCTGAGCTGGCCTTCCCCTATAATCAAATTGATGACCACCCTAATTGCCATTATAGAACCTTCGTCCGGCAACTGATGGAAGCAGGTGCAGAGATCCACAGCGAAGCACTGGGCTGAGCTCTCAGTGCAGCCAAAGAGGCGAGATTATGTGAGCAAAGGGGTCAAGATCATAATGAGAAAACCCACAGAGACAGCTGACCTGAGCTATTGGAAGCTCATTGACTCTGGAGTGACAGCTGGGGAACGCTCATGGGACTGCACTAGGCCCTCTGAATGTGGATGACATTTGTGTGAAGGGGGTAGTTGGTGAGGCCTATGACAGTGGGACCAGAATGTATCCCTAATATATGAACTGGCTTCTTAGAGTCCATTCCCTATAGAGGGATACCTTGCTCTCGGCCTTGAAACTGGGGGGAGGGGCTTAGTCCTATCTCAACTTGATATGCCATATTGTATTGCCTCCTCCTGGGAATCTTTACCCTATCTGAGGAGTGGAATGAGAAGAAGCTGGGGAGGGGGGGTGGCTACGGAGGGGGGAGGGAGAGGAACAGTGGTCGATATGTAAAAAAACAAAAACAAAAAAAAGCCTTTTAAATACTTTTTTAAAAAAAAAAAACCTGAAAATAAATAAACCCTCAATATATTTTCTTAAAAATATTTTTGGACTTATTTATTTTATGTGTGTGCCCTACGTGTGTGTGTGTGTGTGTGTGTGTGTGTGTGTGTGTGTGTGTGTGTGTGTGTGTACTACGTGAGTGCCTGGTACCCTCAGATTTGAGTAGAGCATGTTAGATGCTCTAGAACTGGGACTAAGGATGGCTGTAAGCCACTATGTAAGCACTGGAGATCAAATTTGGACCCTCTTCAAAAAGCAGTCAGTGCTCTTAGCTGCTGAGCCATCTCTCTAGCCCCCAGTTAATGTATTTTCACCAAGCCAAATTGCTCGGAAAAGAGTGATCTTTTCAACAAATGGTACTGTGATAATACACACAAACTTGAAACCCCACTTAGGTTGGATAAAAGACTAGACTGTGTAATGGATGGAAGATTTTTTTCCATTCAATCATAAAGGACAAATAACTCAATTAAAATATAGGCAAAGGATCTAGACAATCATTTCTCCTTCAGAAAATAAAAGACTTTGACAATAGAATATGTGAAGTGAACAAGGATAGGTGACTAAGTCTCCAAGAGTGTCCTCTAAAAACCAAGGGAACTGGAGGATCTTCTATGGAACCCGGGCTCGGCACCTAATTGGACTGGGAACAAGACCGGGAACTGTTGCTCAGAACAGGGAATTGATTTATTCTGAATGCATGTACAAAGGTAACAGGAAATATAGTATCTAACTCCTCTAGTATGACCTGAGTCAGGGGTGGTGATAGGAATCTCCAGAAGCATAATTATCAGGCCCACTTCATGTGGTTCTTTAGGGGGTCTCAAGAGAGACTGAACTACATTTGCCTGTGATGTATCCAGCTTAATAACATATTCATTACTCCTCACCCCTTTTCCAGGGTTATCTTCTGCACACAAGACCTTATTTCAACTTTGTTTTGTGGAAACTTAAGGGGTGGAAGACAACCTCAACTTCTGAGTTAATTAAATTAACTTTTGCACAATCCATTGCCATGTTTAATAGCGGTCAATGCTGATCTAGTTGAAAAGTTAGCTATCTAAAGGCACTTCTGTGAGGATGCATCCAGGTTGCCTCAAGGGAACTGATATCTGCAGGTTTTTATTATCAGAGCAGGTGCCAGTAATGGAACATTTTCATTTAATTTTTCTTGTGTCAGATTGAATCTTGTGCCAGGGTCAGGGCTAAGTGTGTTATCAGTCATTCTGCTCCACTTCCTCCTTATCTCTATTTATCTGGACTCTGGGGTTTATAGACTCTGGGGATAAATCATCTTTTGTAGCCACTGCTAGGGAGACCCAGCCTTGTTCAGCATACCCTCAGATCTCATGGTGGAGAGAACTTGGTGTGTCCATTAGTCACAACAATCTTTGCCTTAGATACCCAGACCCACAAGACTCAAGAATCTGCCCTGCATTCGCCACATTGGATCACTTTCATCTGAACACTTAAACCTGTATTTCTCCACCTTCCCACTGGCCTTCTCCACTTTTACACGCTCAGATTCCTCAATGATTTGAAGCTTTGATTTCCTATATCTCAACCTACATTAAATGTATTTTCACTTGACATGCTTTGATCATATTCACCACTCTATTATCCTCTGTTTGCATCTTCCCATCGTCAGGCTTCCTTCTCCCCAACACTTTCCCCTCTGACTTTACTTTCACATTTTGTCCTGTTTGTTCGTTTTAAATAACCCACTGAGTTTACTAATGGCTGCTGGAGTGCGTGGGCAAGGGGTTATTTACCAGATAATGAACAACTGAATAGTGTTCATGATCTTGAAGAAAGATGACTCTTCTTCCAATAGACACTGATTGCCAATAATTCCTCAACTAGGGGCTTGAATGTTGACAGTTCAATATTGCACAAGTCTTGTGAGGTCAACTACAGTGGCTGTGAGTTCATAGGTATAGGTGCTGTGTCACATCCAGAAGACTTTCTCATCACCCCTCCCTACCCTCCATCACGGCTTCCCATGATGCTCCCTGAGTCTTGGGACCTGGGGTAGGGGAAATATAGATGTGTCCCATTTAGGCTCAGTCTCTTATTCTCATCAAAAAAAGGACTTTCCCAGACCAATGTTGAGAGCAGTGCTAATCTGTGGATATAAACATCGATACTTAGAAGGCAGTTTGACAACATGTCCATTTAGCAAAACAACTGTAGTAGGTTCAACCTAGGAGTTAAGACTTCCATAGTCAGGGGCTTTGGAGCAGGTTCACAGTATCAGGTATGGATTCTCTGCTAATTAATTAGCTTACAAAGCAGTGGGTTTCCATAAGGCCTTCCACACATCCTTAGATCTGTTAACATCCCACCCCCTGCTCTCCACTTCTTCCATGCTTCTAACATTTCCTTCCCTCCTTAAGCCCTCTTCCCCTCTCTGTCGTATGGTCTTTTTCTAGATTCCTGATCTCTACAAATCTAATCATGAAAAGCTGGAATCCACATATGAGAAGAGAACACGTGCATTTGTTTATGGATCTGGGTTGCCTCATTTAATATCATATTTTCCAGCTCCATAAATTTTCTTATTTCCCCTCCATTTTTATGTATTTATTTTGGGGAAAATCAGCTTTCAGGTGTTGGTTCTCTTATCATTGAGGTTCCATAGGGTAAACTTAAATCCTGGCAGCAAAAGCCATATCACCAGCCCAGTTCTACCCATTTTCCTGAGAGTTTCATAATCGTTTTTCTTTACGGACAAATGATGCTACATTGTGTATGTACCACATCCTCATTATCCGTGATAGACATCTGGGCTGTCTTCATTTCCTAGTGAATGGATTAGCAACAAGTACAGATGTGCTAGGATCCTATAGTAGGAAACAGAGTCCTTGTAATTATGTCTAGAAGTGATGAAACTGGAGCTCTAGTTTTCTTTGTCTCTCTGACTTTCCTAATGGTGTCAACCATATGTCAAAGGTTATGGGTGTGGGTGTTTGATATAGAAGCCAACTTTACATCATAATAACAAGCTGTAAGATGTTCTCCATCTTTAGAAAATTACCAGCCTCAAGGAGGATAAGCCATGTTGTTAATTCTTGCCCCATTTAATTCTCCAAAGCACATGGTTTGACTTATCTCCATTTAAGTGGCACTGTTAGTGTCTCCTGGTTTATCTGTAGTCTAATTATTTCCTCTTTAGGAGAAAAATGACGTGACTGACCAGGTGACCCAGTATATTCTGGAGCTAAAGTTACCTTGGGGCCTCCATTCTGTTTCATTATATACTTTGTGAACTAGGTTGACCTGTCAATGGGAGAGTTACTTCACCTCTTCCCATCTTATTTCTTCATGTGATAAACACAAGTGACTTAGATTATAACTTACTTCATTATGTCACACCACTTAAATGAACTTTTTAAAGTGCTTAGGATAGGGATGATGTTCATAAACACCCCAGTTTTAAGTGTTACTACTTATATTATCCCATGTACTCTTAGTTTTCCAGTCTCCCTCACTGAGTACCCTGCTCGCAATCACTGTCTTCTCCATTCTTCTCAGTCACATCCAAACCATGCATATATTTGTGTTTCAGTCTAAAAGATAAAGGGAATTTGATGTGTCACAGACATTAAGACAACGATGAAACTTGAGTTGTGCTAACACTGAGAACCTGCCTCCTACAAAATTATTCTCGAAGCCAAATCTTCTAGAACAATTGGAAGAAGGGTCTTCTTGTTAATAAATGGCATAGTTCAATGATAGTCTACTTTATTAAAATTACTAACAGGTGTAGGGTAGGAGAGATGGCCCAGAAGGTAGTTACCATCAAGACTTAATGAAGACCTAAGTTCAGTCCCTAGAACCTACAAGGTTAAAGGTGAGAACTGACTCCTGCAAGTCACCCTCAGATGTCCACCTGTATACCACAGCACACCCACAACCTCTGAAAACAATGTTTTAAAATTAGAAAGATGTTTTAGAGATGAACAGTTAAGAGTTCAGTTTTTAGCACTCATTTTGGCTGGCTCACAACCACCCATTACTCCAGCTCCAGAGGATCCAATACCCTCTTTTGGCCTCTGTAGGCACCTGTATGCACTTGCACGTACACACAAACATATACATATATACATAAATTATTTTTTAAAAAAACTTTTAAAAAATCTCAGGATCATGCCTCAGTGTGTCAATAATTAGAATTTACAGTTTAATTTTTCATGAAAATTCTTTCAAAAACATTTTTAGAGGAGGTCTTACTGTGCAGACCTGGCTTCCCTGGAACTCACTATATGATATAGGCTGACCACAAACCCACAGGAATCTCCCAACCTGAGCCTGCCAAGCACAGAGATTACAGGTACAAGCCACCACAATTGACCTTTGGAAGACTTTCTGCAGTATCTCAGACATCATTGACCTTTGAATCCTTCAGAAAGATCAAGGTGAGAAGCAGCAGTATTATTCCAGTTCTAGATGCCTCTCTTCAAGATCAAAGTATAGCTATAGCTCATGGTGTAGTTCTCCATCAAGATCAAAACTCCACTCTAGAAAGAGGAGAGACAATTCTAGGTCTTAATGTGATGATCTCACAGAACAGATGGTTTTATTGTAGAGATTATGACTGGGAATACTAAAAAAAAAAAAAAAAAAAAAAAAAACCATAAAGAAATGGTGTGATTCCGTGGAGAGAGAAGAAAGAACAGAGAGAGGTTGTAGTTTAAATGAGAACGTCCCCCATAGGCTCATAATCGAAATATTTAGTCATCAGGGATTGGCACGATTTGAAAAGGATTCAGAGGTAACCTTGTTGAAGAAACTATTTCATTGGGAGTGCTTCGAGGTTTCACAAAGCTCATGCCAGGCCCAGTCTTCTCCCACCCACCCCTCCCCCTCCAACACACATAGCTGTGGGTCAAAATGTAACTCTCAGCTGTGTCTTTGGAACCATATCTGCCACCATGCTTCCCACCTTGATAATAACAGACTAAGTTCTGAAAACCACAAGTAAGTTTGCAATTAAACATTTTTTTTTTCTTATTTAAGAGATGCCTTAGGGCCTCTCACGGTGTCTCTGCACAGCAATAGAACAGTGACTAAGACCAAAGTTGGTTCCAGGAGTGGTACATTACTGTGATAGGTCTGAACATGCGGTTGTTGGAGGGATATGAAAGACTGGGACATCGAATCCGAAAAACAGTTGGACCCTTTAATCAGGACTTAATGAGCCCCTCAGTGAGTACATGGAAGACAGTCCTGAGAGTGATTTGAACTGTAGGGGCCCAGCTTACGAAGTTTCAGACGGGAATAATATGATTAGTAAGGTGCCTAGAGACAATTCTTACAACATTTTGGTGACAAATGTGGCTGCTTTTTACTCTTGCCTTAAAAAAAAAAAAAAACGTGAGGCAAAATTGAAGAGTTTTGGGTGAATAGCATTGTCAGAAGATATTTCAAGACAGCTGAGTATTGACTGTATTATATAGGTATTAGTGACCACTCTTGTGCAGATCTGTAAAGGAGGAAGCTGGACAAAGGGAAATACAAAGTGTACAGTGTGATGGGGAAGGAGTATTTTAAGGTATAATGGAGCTAAGTCCAGTGCTCTAGGAGATAAAAAGTTGAAATAAAAGCCTGATGTTAAATGGAGTAAAAGGAATGAGACCATCATCCAGCAGAGCGTCCAACTGCTGCAAAGGGATTAAAGGGAGCTTCAGTAGTGAGGGAGCCATCAGTAGCAGAAAAACGATGTGAAAATGACTGAGACACAAAGTTCCAGCCCCAGTGTCACATGAGTTCTGGTTGTGATAAAGGAACCTCAGAGCCAGATATAGGCTGGAATATCAAAGAGAGGAGACACCACAGTCAGATGTCACCCAGCTGTCTTCCAGCTTCCTCAGCCTTGCTCCTCATCACTTCTACTACCTGAATCTATCTTCCTATATATAATAGGTAAATAATTATATACTATATATAATATTTACATACATAATGTCCAGTCCATTAACAATTGTCAATTCAAAGAAAATATTCCATTAATTATCCTATTTTGGTGAGTTCAAAGGACTATACCAAATTCGCTTTCTGTCTAACTTGTATTATCAACTAAAAACTATATTTTGATGTCTCCCAAACTTATACATTTTAACTTCTGAGTTTCTTTTCTAAAACTGTCACTAGAAAACTATAACTATCTCATCTTCAACTCCCTCAGAGACCCAAGAAGGAAATAATATTAACCAGGTAAAAAGCATGGGCAAGCAAGCAAGAACCAAAAATAACAACAATGAAATAGCTGACTGCCTGAACAGTCACCCAAGGTTCTTCTATATCATTGAAGCATCAACTTTTGACCGACAGGCTTAGCATGCCAGACTTCTCTGTGAAGCAAGATATTCTAAAAGACATTCCGAACTTGTCTTGGCAAGGTTCAACAATTCTTTTGCATGTGTGTCTCCTGCTTGTCCACTTTAAACAACATACTGTCAGCAGTCAAGGCAAGAGTACTTTCTTGCCCAGTGGCTAACTTTTGTCATAAAGAAGGTCAACTCATGTGGAGGAGTTTCTTTGACGTCTATAACCTTCTCTAAAGTAGATTGGTGCTGCCAAGATCAGATGTCCCATTGTCATAAAATAATAAGAACCTACATTATTAAAATATCTTAAATACTATGGATCTCTGAAGTGTTTGCAAAAGATCTGTTCATTTAAAATATATCTGATCTTGAAAACATATCTAGTATGAATACAAGTTTGATTATAATGTCTAACTACTAGCTTGCATTTCTTTTTATCCTAATTAGTTGGTAATAAAAACTTTTATGGACTAGCAACTTGTATTGCATTGTTAGATGAACTGTGTAAGTATAATACCTTGAACAAGCATAGAGATATATGTACAGTAACAAAATTAATCTCAACTTTATACCAATATACAAAATTTGTATACAAAAAAATCCAATCTAACATAACATATTTAAAGCTGGTAATTCCCTTTTAAAAGTAGAGTCAATAATCTGCCTTTATATCCTATTATATCTGTATTCCCTTTCTCTTTCTTATTTTTTTTAAAAAGGACCGTGAATCTAATCTCTCTTGCTTAACTTTTTTCTAACCATAACCAATAACAATTTTTAACCAATTACCCTAAATAATGGCAATCATCCATAACCCATTAAAAATCCAAAAATCACCCCCCTCACCTCTTGGGAATGTGGGTGCCCTGTTCTTAAATGTAATCCCTGCTGTTTGGGGGCCATGGCATCTTTAAGGGATCCTGAAAATTTTGTTAATTGTCAAGTCCTGAAATAAGTAACTGTATCACATGTTATCCAGTCTCTGCACAACAGGAAAGTACACAGTTTGTCTCAAGTCCTGGCTCTAGTAGTCTGTAAAGTTGGTTCATCTCAACTAGCCACCTTGAAATTGTCCTGAGAAGTCTGTAGTCAAATTCTGATCTTTGGCTAGTGTTTGTCAGCCTAGTGGCTTTATCATAGTCCATGTGAAATCATCATTGCGGGGCCCCATCTTCCTTCTGGATACTTCAGGTTCACAATTAGGCATTGTCATGGATCACTGCAGAAAACTGATAAGAGTCTAAAACCCAACACAATATACAGGAAGCTAAACATATAAGTATCTATTCTGCATAGGATTAGTAACAATAGAATAGTCCCTTATTTTTAGTTATTCTTCTGTCCCTTATCAGGTGGCTCTTCTGATATGATACAGAGATTTTGTATTTTCCTTTAACAAGTATGCTTGGGTTTAGAGAAGGAGAGAGCCACACTCCAACTCTAAAGCCAGATTTAAACTGTACTTAAACTGGAACTTCAACTTAAAAATAAAGATATATAGAGATTAAGCAATGAGATTTTACCCTGTAGTGTATACTGGTACCAATAGGTCTGATAGTCTTTTGTAAATTTTACTGGATAGCCTCCCTTCTGCTTCAGTCGTCTAGATGTCTAAGGTCTTTCAACTTCTTGAAGATGGGTATTTCTAGTGTCTTTAAAAACAACAGCAAAAACTGCTCCAACACTTTGCTTTTTCTTACAACTTAAAGAATTGTATGATGGGTGGAAGAGCCATCAACTCTTATTTTCTCTGGTTCAAATTGAGTCTTTATTAATTTTGACGGTATCTGTAACATTTCTTCACCCATGGAAACAAAAACAAAACCCCTTCCCCAATATAACACATTCCCTGGCTTCCATCTTTGAAGTTAAACAGACTGATTTAGCTCAGCTGTTTTTTCTATAGTCTTATACCTTTCAGCAGCTGTTGTTCCTTTCTCATTAGCATTGAGAAAATTTAAAGTTAATAAAGCATTATGTAGTCTATCTCTAAGGGTCTTTTTTATTCCTTTCTTTTTATTTAGCACATCCTTTAGAGTTCAATTTGATCTCTCTATGTTTGCTTGCCCTGTAGGATTGTCTGATATTCCTGTAATATGCTTTATATTATAATAAGCAAAAAATTGTTTGATTTTACTAGAATCATATGCCAGAACATTGTCAGTCTTAATTTGTACAGGTATTCCCATGATGGCCAAAACTCCTAGCAAATGTGTGAAACAGCCTTTTCTGAACTCAAAGCAGTTGCCCATTGAAATCCTGAAAACGTATCTATTGTATGAGGGACATATCTTAATTTTCCAAGTTCTATAAAATGAAGAACATCTATCTGACTGATTTCATTTCTATGTATACCTTTAGGATCACTTTATGCTGGCAATGGAATTTGGTTATAGAAGGAATAGGTTGGACAGCTTTTTATAATTTTTTTGGCTTGTTGCCAAGTGATAGAGAAATCTTTTTTTAGTCCTTTGCTATTGATGTGATTTTTTTTAATGAAACTTGGGGGTCTCTAGCACATTTCCTATTAATAATTTATCATTATCTTGTGCTAAAGGACCTGGAAGACCCATATAGTATCAAATATATGTTATATGGAAGAATGATTTCTATTCTGATTATTTCTTATAACAGAATAAGTAATGAAATTGATTCTGACTCAGTAATAAAATCAGCAGTTTCAATATGTAAAACAACTCTTTCTGCATACTGAGAGTCAGTGACTATGTTAAGAGGTTCAGTAAAATCCATTAATACCATTACTATAGCATATAAATCTGACTTTTAAAAAGAATTATAAGAGTTTTGAGCCACTTTACCTATATTTTTTGATTTGTAACCTGCCTTTCCTGATTTGTTTGTATCGGTATAAGATGTAGGGGCTCCAGAAATTGGTTTATCTCGTACAATACAAGGAAGAATTCAATTAGTCTTCTTTAAAAATTCAATTCTTTTGCTTTAAGGATATTTGTTGTTAATACCTCCCAAAAAATTACTGCAGGTTCTTTGCCAAGATTCACTTTCTACCCATAATTGGTCAGTTTCTTCATTAGTTAAAGGTACAAGAATTTCTGCTGGATCCATTCCTGTCAATTGATAAAGTCTTAATTTTCCTTTAAAAATCAATTCAGAAATCTTTTCTAAATGTCTTTAATTTATTACTCAGTTTATTTGGTAGAAATATCCATTCCAATATAACATTTCTCTTTGCATTAAAATTTCTATAGGAGAATGCTTAGAGGGCAAAATAACTAGAATGCAATTAAGTTCTGGATCCACACGATCCACATGTGCATCCTGTAATTTCTTTTCTACCACAGCCAATTCTCCCTCAGTTTCAGGTGACAATTCTCTTGGACTATTTAAGTCCTTGTCACCATTTAAAGTTTTGAACAAATTATCTAGTTCATCATTTTTTATTTCAATAATGGGTCATAAATTGGCAATGTCTCCTAATAATTATTAAAAATGATTAAGTGTTTTCAATCTATCTTTCCTGATTTGCACCTTTTGGGGTCTAATTTTTTGTTGGCTTACTGTGTAACCTAAATAATTAATGGAATCTTCTCTTTGTATTTTTTCAGGTGCAATTTGTAAACCCCAAGCAGGCAAAGGATTTTTTTTTCACTTCTTCAAACAATTTCCCTAAGTATCAATATTTGAATCACCCAACAAGATGTCAATCAATATAATGATAAATTATAAATTGTGGGAATTGGCTACCTATTTGTTATACTAGCTTTTGTACAAAGTACTGGCCCAACATGGGGCTACTCAGCATTCCTTGAGGGAGTACCCTCTACTGATATCTCTTTACAGGCTGAGAATTATTATAAGTGGACACTGTAAAGGCAAATTTTTCTTTGTCTTGTTCTTGTAAAGGTATTGTAAACAAACAGTCTTTTAAATCAATAGCTATAATAGGCCATTCTTTAGGTAATAGCTGAGGATAGTTGGTGAGGCCGAATGTGCATCAGAGGAGTGTGTGGAGGCCCATGAGGTCATCATGTAAAGCTGTGAAGTTGAAACCTAGATTATATTGAAAGACACCAAGATGTTGGAGGTGCCAGAGTTATGAGATACCTGACAAGAAGTGCTACTAACAGGGTGTGGAACAAGCCCAAGAAAGCTAAGTATGTTGACGTCAATAACTTGAAAGAAGTTGGAGATCTATAAAAACATTTGACATCTGACATGGAGATGCAGAATTTGAAGTTTGCCCTATTGGTTTTCAGGCTTGCTTTGGTTCAGTACTTCCCCACTGTGCTTCCTTTTCTCCCTTTTGGAATGATAATATCTCTTATGTTCCATCGTATGTTGGAAATGTGATCTGGTTTGGGATTTTGATTTTATAGGGGAGTTATGGTTAAGAGATTGTGATGGGTCTCAGAAACTTTAACTTTTGACTTTTAAACAGTAGTAAGACTGTAATAGATAATAGAGATTTTTCAAGATAGACTGAATGCACTTTTGCATTATGATAAGACTATGGGTCCCAGGGAGTGGTATGTGGTGCTTTGAAGTAAGAATGGCCTCCATAGGTTCGTATATTTGAATGGTTAATCACTAGTCACTAGGGAATGGCAATATTTAAGAAGGATTAGGAGGTGTGGCCTTTTGGAGGAAGTGTGTCACTGGGGGTGGACTTTGAGGTTTTAAAAAGTCCATTTGAGAAAGGATATAGGTCTCAAGTACTTCTCTAGTACCATGCCTACCCTGTCTGCTGTGATGCTCCCCACCATGATGATAATGGACTAAGTCTCTGAAACTGTGAGCAAACTCACAACTAAATGCTTTCTCTCGTAAGAAACGCCTTTGTGTCTCACAGTGTCTTTTCAGTACAACAGTGACTAACATAGGGTACTAAAAAGGAGGAAAAGGTAGATGTCAAGGTGGTTATAGATGCATGTACAAGGTCATTTGTGTTCCAGGAGTCTAAAAAGATCTATTTCTTCTAAGATCCCAGAGCAGATCTCCCTAATCCGGAGGTTCTCTCAGATCTCCAAGTTTGCCATCTTCTGCTTATTTGTCCCCAGAAAGTAAGTTTGTCCAAAAGAGGTAGGTCTCAGGAAAAACAAAGCTGAGGGGAATCTCAGAAAGTGTCTCTTGAAAAGTAATTATAGAAGGTAAAAGACACATTTGAGCATGCTCTGTGTGAACCTGTGGGTGATTTTAACAAATCAGCCAAATCTGGTAACATTTAACCCGGTCTTTCAGTTCACCTCCTTGCCCTTTATCTATTGTTACGCCAACCAAGCTGGAGTCTACTTTGTACATATACCCCCGTGCTTAGCAGCGTTCACTCTGAAAACAAATGCCTCCTCTTAGTAATTACATGCCATTCAACATAGACCCGGGTTAGTTCTTCTGGAAATGGATGAAGTCAACACAGTCCTTCCTAAAGACTTCAGCTCCTCATTTAATTTCATGAAGATTCCCTGTAGTGCAAATCACATTACAATCTACACAGAGCAGTGATTCTAAGGGAAAGTCTTCATATTATCCTTATGAAAAAGATCTGGAATCTGTGATGTCTAGAAAATGTCTTAAAAGGGCCATCAAGCATGTAGACTACTCCCGAATGATATGGATAATGTCAGGGATACAGAGCCTCCAAAGGAGAAGGGGTCTGAGAAGAAGAAGGTAGAGAGAAAATAAGGAAATCAGAAAGTTCTCGACTACTTCCATGATAAAGGATCTGGAAAACAAGTATAATGATTCAGGAGAGAATGATGACAGAGGAGAGAAAATGACAGACAGATCAGTTCCACAATCGGGATGAAAATGTGGCTACTGTTTTCACAGAACACAGGACAGAGCATCCAAGTACAAATCCAAAGTTTTCCTTAAAAAACAAGAGGATGTGTTTAGAGAAGACATGGATTTATGCATTGAAAGACTAGACATGGAGTAGAAAAGATATTAAAAAGAGAAGCACAGAGGGATGGGAAGGCTCATGAGCGCCTGCCCTTACCTGAGGAGCTAATAATTGTTAACATCTTCTAGGGAAGGGAAAGTGGGTTTTCTTTCAGGTGTGGACCCTGGTATGTTGATGCCGTTTAGATGGTCCTGCCCCCATGGATGTCTAATGTAACAGTGAGCTTTCTGGCCCAACTAGCCTCACGGTCCAGACCCGCCTGCAGCTGCTTTTCCCCTCAAAAATGACTCAGACACTTATATTAATTTCAGGCTGTTCAGTCTATGGCGTAGGCACATTGTTAGCTAGCTCCTTCATCTTAGCTCAACCCATTTTCATTAATCTGTCTTGCCATGTGGCCCATGGCTTACCTATTTTATTGTATGTTGCTTCCTTGGGGGTCTGGGTCACTCCCTCTCTCCATTACTCCACCTTCCTTCTCCTACCTATCCTCTGGCCTACTGCTACAGTGCCTGTCGAGAGCCAAAACCGTTCCTTTATTTAAAGAATGATATTCATAGCATATGGGTCACTCCCTCTCTCCATTACTCCACCTTCCTTCTCCTACCTATCCTCTGGCCTACTGCTACAGTGCCTGTCGAGAGCCAAAACCGTTCCTTTATTTAAAGAATGATATTCACAGCATACAGAAAGGCATTCCCACATCAACATAATCATCATAAATTGGACTCAATGAGTTATAGAAAAAAAGTAGACGAAGATAAAAAGTTGGGTGGGGATGGGAGGTGGAGAGATGGAGCTGGGAGAGATTAAGGGAAGGAGTGAGAAGTAAATATGATCAAAGCATGCTCTATTTATATACAAAACACTCAAAAAATAAAGATATACTTTTTAAAAGGAAGAAGACAATAGCTTAACCGCAAAGGATGGGAATTCAGTCACTTGTCAACCAAGAGTGATGAGCTCAAAACCACTGTGACTATACCCCTTCACTGCATGTGGAGAAACATCTCCCTTCAGAGAGGACAGCAGTGGAGGCTGCAAATGATGGTCAGCAATCATCATCAACTCCAAATGATGCCTGTTCCTCCTGAGGACTCCAACAGACCTGCTGTATCAAGTAAATTCAGACTTCCTGCTAGTACACTTGTCCATTCCATAAAACGGCAAAGAATTCTGACTCATCTTTGACTATGTTTAAGTTGCCTCTGGCCAGCAAATTCACTTCAGAGTCATATAGTATATACACCTTATATAATAGGCTGTGTCTTCAGTTCATCATGCCTAAGAGGAATAATTCAAACCCTCAGCTATGACCCTTAGCAAGTGGTTTACTTTATATCTGAAAGCCACTGAGATACACAGTACCCAGGATAAGAACCTTGAAATACACGGGAGACTTTGTATCTCAAGTTCCCTGGGGAAGCAAATCCTAAATTTAGTAAAAAGGGGGGGGGAGTTTAAAGAGGAAAATTATAAGGGAGGTTTTAAAAAGTCAAGGTATGTTCTCTACAATCAGGATTAGGTCACAGCAACATGGCTAAACTCATCAAGAATGTCTGAATCATCAGAAAATCTAGGAGGAGCCACTACAGTACCCCACTCTAGAAAGTAGTGAATAAAGCTGAAATTAGCAAGCACAGAAAATACTCTTCACCCCTCAATAAAGCCCAGGCTGTGGGGGCCTACAGTGACACTTGTGCTGTCACAGTCATATCCTCTATCAGAAGGCAGAAGGAACCAAATGAGCAGTAGAAGCTCTATCATTTGAGGCACACCTGACCTACAAATAAAGGGGTTCATTTATGCAAAAGAAAAATAATGATTAAGATGTGAACTAGAGAGATGGTTTAGCTTGATATGTAAGCGTGAGACCCTAAGTTCAAATCCCCCAGCACCCAGGGAAAAGCCCCGTGTGGTGGTGAACATCTACAATCCTATGTTGGGGGTGGGGCAGAGTAGGTATCTTAGTCAAGGTTACTATTGAGGTGATAAGTAACTAGGGAAGAAAAGGGCTTATTTGGTTTATGCTTCTACATTGTATAGTTCATGACTGAAGGAAATCAGAACGGGAACACAGGAACAGGGCCGGAACCCAGAGTAGGAGCTGGTTATTGACATGCTCCTCGTGGCTTGCTTAGCTTGCTCTCTTATAGAACCCAGGGCCACTAGCCCTGAGATGGTACCACCCACAATGGGCTGGGCCCTCCCCACTAACTAAAGAAATGCCTTACGCTAGATTTTATGGAGGCATCTTCTCAACTGAGGTTCCCTTCTTTCAGATGACTCTAGCACTAGGAACTCACTTAGATCCTGGAACTCACCGACCAGCCTGGAGTTACAATGGGGAGTTCTGAATCCAGTGAGAGTCTCTGTCTCAGAAAATAAGGGGGAGAGCAATAGAAGTAGACATCTGAAGTTTACCTCTGGCCTCCTGGCACACACTCATACACACACACACACACACACACACACACACACACACACATACACACACACACACATGATTCTACTCATCTTTGGCATAACATTAGTCACTGTACAAAAAAAAGAAGAAATGAAGTAAGAGTGTGAGTGTACTACCTATTCAAATGGCATTAAACTGGGCTTGGGATGTAGTTCAGTTGATGAGTGATTGCCTAGCATTTGGGAAGCCCTGAGCTCAATTCATAACACCTCAAATACAGGGCATGGTAGTTCACACCTGTAATCCCAACACTCAAGCTGCAGAGGTAGGAAAATCCAACACTCGGGGTTATTTTCAGCTACACAGCCAGTTTGAAGATAGCTCGTACATAATATCTAAGATGTTATCTCAAGTAAATCTTGGGACTAGAGACTTCTTAAAGATTAAGAGAACCTAATGGTTTGCAGAGGATCAGAGCTGGGTTTCCAACACCCATGCCAGAGGGCTCATGATGGCCTGTAGCTCCAGTTCTAAGGGTTCTAATGCCTTCTCTGGCCACCCTGGGCACTGGACACAAACCTACACATAGATAAAAAAATAAAATAATATTTTGTAAAAGCCATCACATTAAATTTGTAAGATTTTATCCCTCAATCCCAGCAGCAGTTCCAGACTGTTACCTGTGCCTACCACCCACTCAGTGTTTCTCATCTCTTTCATCTACTGGGATTACTTTCTTTGGCAGATTTCAATATGCTATCTCCCGTATTATGTAATAAAATCACTCTTACCTTATAGCCTAGTGACCTCAGCATTGCTAAATCTGACAAAGCTGTTCTCATATCTCAGCGACATTTGGCAAGCCACATCTTTTCTCATGCATCCTTGACTTGATTGTAACCCTAGTTCCCTTCTACGCACACACCCAAAGATCCCCATGTTTTTCTTACCCTCTCCTGCTCCTCTATCTGAATGCTAAACAGTGGATTTCCCCAAACCTATGTAATGTCTTATTTTTTTTAACACTTTGCTCCAAATACAATGACACCGAGCTACAGATTCAGTTGATACGTGATCTCTACACTTGCATTTCCCCAAAGTCCTTTACAACAGAGCCATGTGTTCCCTGGAAGTTTTCTCTGGCCAAACACAGTGTGTAGACCCAAATTCAACTGTTGAGCTTCCAGCAGTCCAAATTCTTGAGGGTTGTGGGAGGCAGATCTGGAAGGAGCCCCATAACATGGCAATATATTATGGATATTTTCTCTTTGCCCATTATGCAGGTTATGCACCTGCCCACTTTCTTTCTGGTCTCTTGGTTAATGTATTTTTAAAAGTTTTATTAATACTAATATTTTTATTTTATGTTTGGTATTCTTTTCTGAACACTTAAAAGTTAATTTTATTATAGAGTGAATACATTAAGTTCCATCCATGATATATGATCATTTTTTACTAACTTGACTGGATCAGGTTGTAATCAATTTTTCCCCCCACCTTCTGCCCTACTTTAGGAACTACCATGCTGTTTTCCAGAGCTGTAGCATTATCATGTAATCTTACCAACAAAGGACAAAGTATCTCAGTACTGTGAGGCTCCTCTGGGAATGTAATGAGGCTATTTCCACAGATTTAGCTAGAAAAGGAATGTTCAGTCTGAATGTGGACAGTGCCATTCTATGGGCTGGGGGTGGGGGGGCTCTTAGTAAATAAAAAAAGGACAAGGTAGAAAGTGAACTGGGTGCCAACATTCACTCTCTGCTTTCTGTGGACACAGTGTGACCAGCTGCCTTATGCTTCTGAATCACAGCTAGAGAGGAGGCATTTTCACCCTCTTAACCATGACAGATTGTACCCTCAAGCTGTGAGCTCAAACAAACGCTTTCTTCCTGAAGTTACCTTTCTCAGGTAATCTCTCACAGAAACAGAATAAGTAACTAATAAACTGCCAATTGTACACCGTAAATTACCATCTTAACTTAATCTGATGTATGGGTTTGAGGAAAACACCCCATTTTCAGAAATACTAAGCTGTGGAAGAGAATATGCACCTCAGAATTAAGAAAATCAGTACTTCTTTTGGCTTCTTATGGTTTATAATACAATAGATATGTGTCACACATGGAGTAATACACAGTTTCTGAGGTTTAGAGAAGTTGAACAATTTAACCAATATTACATTTGAACAGGGACAGAATGACTCTTAAACCCACTTCCCTAATGATATATCATGCTGCCTAGCAACCTATGGAGTTAAGTCTTATTACACTTAAACGTCTTCGGTTCAGCTTGCATCGGGTCAAATTCATTAGATTATGAGAATTAACAAAAACTGGAATGTCAGAAGCCATGGAAAAACAAATAGATGACAATAATTCAGATGTCAACCCATCAGATAAAATAAGTCTCTGATGAAGAAATCTCCTCAGGTAAGGCTTACAGGATCACAGACTATGAAAATTGGTTGCTTCTGTCTGTAATTTTTCTCATGTGCCACTACATTTTATTCCTTAAAAAACCCTACAGGTATTTTTCCCCACTGCCTGCGTGTTTATCTCATGTATATATTCCATCTACTGGGCACACATATTATTTGCAGATGGTCAAGAGTATGATTTACTCTTAACCTGTATAATTTTTGATAAATAGAAATAATACTAGGATGTTTTTGATAATCAGGCTGACATAGGAAAATAACAATATTCCAGTTACAAAGATAGCTTTATACATCATTAGCTGATTTAAAACCTCAAAGTAAATTCAGGTTGGACAAAGATGCCCTGCAAATGAATTTGTAAGATAAAACTTCCACCGAAAAAAACCAAAACAAAACACAAGGACAAATTTCCAGGCGTCTAATTGTAAAACTAAGGTCAGATACGAAACTTTGGTGACAGTTCTCCACTTGCTAAAGTCTGGCTGATAAAGACCCACTCCCTACACAAGTTCCTCAGCAGCTTGTCTCACTTGTCACTGTGCCCTCAACCTTTGTTTTACCGGCTGCACTATGCAGGCATGGGTTGTCATGGTTACTCTCCCCTCAGATTCCTTCTTACTACAGTGGAGATACTCTTGGAACTGTTCTCTCGGGCTGCAATATTGAAAACTCAGTGTGAGGCCAAACTTTCAAAGGGGAAAAAGGGTGACATGACTGAGTGGGTAAAGGTGCCTGATGCAAGCCTGGCCACCTGTGATGATGAGGCCATAGAACTCGCATTGTAGAAGGAGACAACTGACTCTCAGAAGTTGTCCTCTGACCTCCTCATGGCTGTAAAAGTGCTCCTCCATACTAAATAAACAAATAAATGGATAACAATGCGTATTCATGAACTCAGACTGAGTTTCCAGACACTGGAATACAGGTGTTATTGTGGGTGAAAAAAAATGGAGACTCAGAGGATTCAAATAGAGAGCTATAATATTCTTGGTTGCAAGGAACAGGGAATTTCATCCAAGGTATTTTACATTAAGGAAACTCATTCTCCCATGTACCAAATCTACAGATAGCCTCTGTGTGCTCTAAATAGATGATCATATTTAAACTCCAGGATTGTTTCAGGTAAAGGCTTTGTGGCAGAGAAGATAAAGAACTTTTCCAAATGAAAGATTTATACTGTTTCTAGCTACACGTGACAGAAAACATCACTCAAATTGTAACAACAAGGAAATGAACTTTGTCTCTGGGGGCAGCAAGCCTGATGGTTAATCTCTCTGCAATTCTCTACCTCTTTACTCAACAATAGATTGCCTATATATGAAGAGGCTGATGTGGCTCCAGGGGCCCAAGGCAGTAGGAAGAGAACCATCCTGTTTACTTATCAACTTTAACAATCAAAATTGCTTTACAAAGCTCCCTAGATGGTATCTTTTCATGTTTTGTTTCCAGAGTTGTCTCAATCATATGCTGATTACTAGAAAATGGGCAGGGGTTGGCACATCTGGGCTAGAGGTAGATGGGAAGTGAGTATGGATCACTGTGTCCACAACACCAATACATCATGCAGAAGCTTCAGATATAGGCTATAACTTGTAGCACATTCTTGGCATTTAAACTGTTCTATTGCCTGGAGAGCTAGCCTCCAATAGCACAGGGTCCAAAGGGAAATCCAGAGTTGTCATATACTAGACTTTTCTATCTGAAGGGGTTAGAGAAAAAGACACTCGGACTCTCTCTTGCTGGTTTCATTCTTTATTTTCTATTCTCCAGTCCTCTTCTGTATCATTCCTGTACTCTTTCCACTGCATAGCTTCTTATAGCTTATCTACTCCAACAAAGTTTTTCAGGCAATATAGGAATTACAATGTGGTTTCATTCTACTTTTCAAGGAAATTATTATAACGAATACAGATAAGTAAAAACATATTTTTCATTTCTCTTAAATGACTAAACATTTTATGTATTACAGGTGAAAAACAATTATCTCCCAAACCCACATGCGCTCACACCCAAGCAACTTGCTATAGATTATATGCAAGCAAGATATTTTTCTCAGTCAGGTCTTTACTGGCAGCCAAAGTTTTACAGTTATAAAGAAAGGGCCAATTAGTACACTACTTCTCTTGAAAGCTAATAATTCTTATAAGGAATTTTACAGGAATAACAAACCTAAAACTTTTATATATGAAAAAGAAATCAGCCAGTTCTACTTTAAATCTTTGAGGTGCATACTTATTCATCAATAGTTTCTTATATCAACAGATTGAAGGCAAAAAATGGGCATGAGGAATTAATGATCACCTTGATCACTAACCAAAGCTTGCAAGGAAAGTACATCAGCTAGCAACAATTGGGCTGTTTTGTATTTTTGACCCTAACCTAATGAATGTATAACTCAGCAATGTGTCCTTGTGAACTTTGATTGTTTTCTGGGGGTTTTTATCCCAAAGCTATTATCAAAACATTTGATCTGACCTGAAGTTATTTTAAGGCTTTCTTTCAGCAAATGAAACCTGTGACTGCATCTTTCAGCATTAAGAGAATTAGAGACGGCCTACCTCCTTGGGACTCAATTGTTCTCTCTAATCATTAATCTGAATCTACTTAAATAAAATTCATAGGCACTATCTGTGTGACATTTCAATGTATTAATGTTTTATTCACCAAAATTCTATATAAGCTAACATTATTATCATCAATTAGACAGCACAGCTTAGAAAGGAATCATATTCCTAATAATCCATAGCTAAAAATGCCCAGTAAGAATGATTTGTTTCCCTGAGATAAACACACTACATTACAGACAGTGGGATCTTACCACACCCACCCACACCATGCCAGATGCCAGAGAAAGATGGCAGCAGCAAATATATAAAGGAACAGCAGAAGCAAAAGACATTTCACCGTCTGAAGTCTCCAGGCCTTGTCCAGCTGAGAGTGACCCACTAGGAAGCTTTCTCCAGGTGGGCTGACATGAACTTCAATTACCACCCGCTGCTACTCCGACATGGCCACTGGCAAACTATATTAAACAAACTGAATATCTGCTCTGCCTCTGTTTAGTGTTTGTTGTAGAATATTACTTTCAGATACATTGGTTTACATGGTGGAATATTTGTTTAACGATGCAAAGATGTTTTACGTTCTTTTGGGTTGCATTTGTTTAACTCTGTGAGCCTGGGTTACTTTGCCGACTTAAAACAACTGATTGGTCTAATCAAGATCTGAACAGCCAATAGCTAAGCAGGAGAGAGGGGTTGGCAGGGCTGTCATGCAGAGATAATAAATAAGAGGAGGAATCTGGGGAAAAGACAGCCACACAGCCAGCCACAGAGTAAGAAAAGAGAGATAAAATAGGATAAAGAAAGATTAAAAAGCCCAGAGGCAAAGCATAGTTAAAGAGAGATAGAATAATTTACATTAGAAAAGCTGGCTAGAAACAAGCCACCCTAAGGCCAGATATTAATAAGTAAGAGTAAGTCTCTGTGTATTTATTTGGGAGTTGGTTAGGGGCCTCCAAGGAGTAAAAAAGAAAAAAAAAACCCTACATTTTGATGCCCAATGTGGGTCCTGAATTTCCTCATAGGACCTGAGAAAGAAAAAAAAAAAATTAGATCTGCTGCTTCTTAAGAGTATGCCATACAGCAGAGCACTTACACAGCCTTTTTCTATACCAAATAGAAACAAAAGTTAAGTAAAAATACCTGTCACAGTATAAGGCACCAGCATTCCAAAACTGGGAAGTTGGTAATATATTGTATATTTAATAAAATATGCCTGAAAAATTAGAGGACAGAATCAAGCCACACACAAAAGGTCATGGAGTAGTGACCCAGCCTTTAATTCTAGCATTCAGGGAATCCCTGTGAGCTCCAAGTGAAACAGAGCCAGGTGTTGGTGGCACACACCTTTAATCCTAGCTCCAGGAAAGTTGAATAAGGAAGTAGATACCTGGGCAGAGGAGTTCTTGCCTTCACCTGCACTCGCTTTCAGCTGAAGACCCAGAGGCATTCAGTCTGGGGATTTGTAGAGACAAGCCCAAGGAGTTGGCTGGGTAAGAAGTAGCTGTGACTTATTTCTCTGTCTCTCTTATCTTTCAGCTTTTCACCAATATCTGGCTCTGGGTTTTTATTAATAGTACCAAGTAGAATCTGTGCAACAGTTCCTGGTCCAATACACCTTTGACCAGGCTTAAAAGCTTAAGGCTCAGTTCTCAAAGATCTGAGAAGTGGGTGGAGCCAGCTGCCAAAGCTGCATTGGAGATTCTAGCTGAACTGAAAGAGATTAGAGATACACAGTAAAGACAGATCCATACAGAAGAAACTTCTAAAGTGGTTATAGTGTCTTTAAAAATAACATAGGCTTAAGAAAGAAAAGAGAAAGGATACAGACAGTCATATATAAATAAATAATAGTTTAAAAAATAAAAGTCTTTAAAGAAAAAGTAAAACACAGAGGAGGGAAGGAGAGAGAGAGAGATGTGAAATACACAGGGAGTCTGGATCCTGTATATTGCTGTGTTTACCTTGAATTTCTTGATTGCTGATAAACAAATAGCTGGTACTGAGAGATGTGGGATTCAAAGACTTCTAAAATTAACTAGTCAAGGTATTTTAAGAACACCCTAATTTTAAAAAGGAACCCCAAAAATACATTGCTTTGGACAAGAGGTTTTGCTTTTGTTTCCACAGGAAATGACTGGTTGTGGATTCCTTGAGGGTTAATAGGGATCAGGTTTGACCAAGAGAAATCTACTGAATTTTGACAGGTGACATATATCAACAAAAGTTACAGCTGGTCCTCCCAGGACTTGACCATTATTTCAGTTTTCTCAGGAATTCCTAAAGATGTCTTCATCCACAGATAACAGGAAGCAGTTAGAGAACATGACACCTACATTCCCAAGAGAGGGTAGGTGGTTTTTGGTTATTTGGTGGGTGATGGATATTTGATATTATTTATAGGAATATAAGATGAAAAGATAACTATTAATCCAGATATTTTATTATATTGGCATGAATTTTGGTATTTTGATACAAATTTAAAGTTATTTTTCTTATACTGTATATATGTTTCTACTCTTTGAGGTAATGTGCTTATGCAGCTCATTTTTAAATGCAACATATAATTAAGAAATGAGTTAGTAGTTAATCTATAATAATAAACCTGGCAGTTATACAGGTATGTTTTCAAGGTTAAACAGGTATATTATAGACAAATGGTTTTCAAACACTTCAAAGACCTACAGAATAGGGCATTTAAGATTTTTAATAGCCTAAGGCTTTTATTAGGCACATTGTAGTAGGATTCAGGTTTTATTTGGGAAAACTTAGAGGTGTATCTCTGGAGTATAAGGATCCTGGATAAGGTATGGCCAGACCCTATTGAGACCCATAAAACTTAACCTCCTTCCTTTTGGGTTCCTGCATTTTGGGGGAACAGATCAACCATTTGGCATAAGACTACTCCACTCTCCAAAAATTGCCTTAAGGTTCAATTTATATCATGAGTGTTTATATACCCTTCAATAAATATTAATCCTTTATATGATATATTGTTGAAATATTTACTAGTAATATCTGGTGCCTAATGTGAGGCACCATCTGTAAAATGAGATTTTTGGTCTGGACTAGTTTTATGGTTTAGATTTATTGTGTCTGTCATTGTTTAGGGCTTTAAAAATGACTTGGATGTTTATATTAATTTTATGTTGTTTAGTCTTGGTTAGGCATATTGTTAGTTTTTCTTTTAATTTAATTTATTTTTATTAATTTGTTTTGTCATGTGCCTTTTTTGTATTATTTTATATGTTGATTTTTGAGCAACTGGATGGTGGGTTTTTTTTTTTACTTTTTTAAAAAAAAATATGTTTTATTTTCCCTACCCACTTTTAAGATGTCTGCCATAGGCTAAAACAGTTCTTTTATTAAAGAATGATCTCACATCAACATATCTGTTCATGGCAGCACCAATTTACTTCATAAAAGAATGATGCACATTTTAAAAATCTCTATAAGGAGTTTTCTTTCAATGAGACAAGGCTAGCTATTTGGGCAAGAAGCCACTCTTGCCTTGACTTTTGACAGTATGCTGTACAGACTGAACAAGTGGGACACAGGAAAAAAGACTGTTGAACTTTGCTAAGACAAGGCAAGACAGTCCTTCAAGATTCCTGCTTCACAGAAGAGTCTGCCAGATATTCTAGGCCTGTAGTCCTAATATAGATGCCCCAATATTGCAGAGGAATTTTGGGTAACTGTTGAGGCACTTAGATGCCTCTGTAATTAAGTAATATTACATCCTTATGGGGTCTTTGATGGTGTTAAAGACTAAGTTGTTAAAGTTATAGTTTTACTTAGTTATAATAGAAAGTAATTTAGGTATAAAATTTTTGAGTCATCAAGATAAATAATGGAGTACTTTTTCTGGATTTGCTAAATACAAATGGGCTAAATCCTGTAAATGTAATTCTTACTATAATAATAATAAATATTTATTTATTTAAATATTTATTACTTACAGTAAATAATCTACTTACTGTAAATAATAAAATGTAATAACTTTTGTTTTATAGTTTGAAAGCTTTTTCTTTCTGTTTAGACAAAAAGGGGAATATGTTGTGAAATATTAGTTTAAGATGTGTTACATTAAATTATGCTGTGAAATATTTATTTAATGATGCAAATGATGTGTTGTATTCTTTTATGTCGCATTTATTTAAATTTGTAAAGCTGTGTTACTTTGCCTGCCTAAAACTCCTGATTGGTTTAATAAAGACCTCAATAGCCAATACCTAAGCAGGAGAGAGAAATAGAAAGAACTACCATGCAGAGCAAATAAATAGCAGAAATAGGGGAGGGGTGGGAGATTATATTGTTACATTGTAAACAATTGTCCCACCCACTGGTTTAATAAAAAGCGCTGATTGGCCAAAAGCAGACAGGAAGTGTGGGTGGGGCTACCAGACTAAGAGAACTCTTGAGAACAGGAAGCACAGAGCAGAATGCCAGAGAGAAGCCAGAAGAAGGCCAGGACAACTATGCTGCTCTAAGAAAAGGTACCGAGCCCCATGGCTGAACAGAACAAGAGTCATGGGTTAGATGAAGGGTAGAGAGCTAGCAAGTGATATGCCTGGGCCTGAGGCTGAGCAACCTAAAACTATTGAAAGCATCCATGTGTCTCTGTGGGACTGTGGGACAGTGGGTCTGCCGGTCTGCGGGTCTGCGGGTCTGCGGGTCTGTGGGTCTGCCGTACTGTGGGTCCTAAACCTTGAGGTTAGGCCCGAAAGTCCAGGCTGGAAACCTCGTACTACAGGGAGAAGAACATACATCACAAGGGGATATTTATTAGATTGGATTACATGATATGGTCCTGGGTAGTCCAACAATGGCAGTCTCACACTGGGAAGGCTGGGAGTTATGTATCAGTTCTGTGATGCTGAATGTCTCAGCAGTCCCAATCTGGTGCTGACGTCCTAGAGGATTCCCAGAAAGGAAAGTCTTGGTCTATGTCAGAAGCCCAAAGGAATGCTAGAGCTATAGGGTAGATGAACTTGCCAGAGGAGTGAAGGTTCTCTTTTTCTGTGACCTTTTATCTGGCTGCCACTAGAAGACACTGCTCATACTTATCAAGATAAGTCCCTCACAAGAATGGCAGGTGGCTTGTACTTTAATTTATTCCAGACTGAGTCAAATTGACAACTGAGATTAGCTATCACACCTTCCCACTTCCATCTAGTCTTCCCTGTGTAAACTATTAGCTTCTCAGCAGAAATGCCCGCGGGTCCAGGCAGGACATGTCTTTACCATGCAGGCCTGTCTCACCATGCCCACCCCGTATTGTTCCTTTTCAAAGCTCCTCCTTTTCACTGGTATCCCAGAGAAGGCCTCCTTCATGAAAACCCAGCTCAGATGTCACAGGAAGCTCTCTCTGTTTCCCCTGTAGACCTCTTAGGATGCCCACAGCTGCCACTCCTCTCTCCAACATAGAGGGGATTTCATCTGCTAAATTTTTTTTTTTAGGGCCAGTCTCTCTTTTTAGATTCATCAAAAGACAAAATTACAACAAATTTAATCATAATATGAATGACTTTTCTTCAAGGATGGTGAACCAGGGCTGTCTCAGTTATATAAAATGGATCAAAAGCTCTCACAGACCATGTTATAACAGCGGACTTTGCAAGACGGAGACAAGGAAACGGAAGAGGAAAGTAAACTGGTATGTTAACATGGAGGAAAGGCTTAAAGCAGAATGGACTCCCTTTTATTAGCTTAGGTAGACTGGAATCTGTTTCCAGGAAGCTAGTCTGTTTCCAGGCTGATGTACTTACATTTCCTGCTGATGTGGTACTTAGCTCTCATGACTCCATTTAGGTTTGGTCTGGTCTGTTGGGACCTAGTGCAACAGTTCAGTTCGGTACAGCGGCCTCCTGTAATGGTTGTTTATCACACAAATGCTTCTGACTGAAGAGCTGTTCTGTGTCTTCGAAGCTTTCTGTGTTCTTCACAATGCCTAGCAGCAAACGAGATGCAAAGGCTCTTAACCCAAGGAGTCCTGGGGGATGAGGTGTCCCTTAGGGACACTGCACATTTTCCAGTCCAGGGCCGGTTGTGCAGCTGGGACCAAGGCAGAATGGAGTGCGGCTTCTACCGCCACCTAGTGTCAGACCCAGTGTTAAGTTTTGATGGAAAAATCTATAGAGACACCTGAGCTAAGCTAGTGGGAACTCACAAACTTTACACCTACAGCTGTGGAGCCTGCATGGGACCAGACTAGACCTTCTTCATATGGAAGAAAGTTGTGTAGCTTGGCCTGTGTAAGGGGCCCTGGCAGTGGGATCAGGATCTATCCTTCGTGTATGACCTGGCTTTTTGGAGTCCATTGTTGATGGTGGGATGCCTTGCTCAACCTTGATGCAGGGGAGAGGGCCTTGGCCCTGCCTTAACTGAACGTAGCAAGCTATGCTGACTCCCCATGGGAGGTCTTACCCTTTTGGAGGAGGGGTTAAGGAGGTGGGAGGAAGGATAGGGGCGGAGCAGGAGGAGAGATGAGCTGGGGGGGGGGGGTCTGTGTTTGGTATATAAACTGAATTAAAAAATTCTTAAATAGAAAAACATTTGATACAATTATAAAGGCTGTGGGGCCCAGGGCCAGGCTACCAGAGTAGCTATGTTAGCCAGTCACAGCAATGCATGCTAAAATACGATAGCTGTCATCCTGAGTATTAGTAAACCACTCTTTATGCAGTGATTTTATAGTTTAAGGAGATTTTACTTCACTCAAACCATACTGTAACCTACGAGGTCAGCAGAATTGCAACAGGAATAGCTTTAATTCACACAGGACTAGCAGATGAGTAATATCGACAGCATCACCTATCACCACTACTCCAAATTCTCCTCCTACTCTTACTTCCTCCTTCTCCCTCACATTATCTTGTGTTTAGAATGTGCCGGGCAGGGGCCTGTGGGATCCACAAATACCATGTAGCAGACCCTTGAACTGCTTCTTCCATCCTGGAGTTTTAGTTCGGGTAAACCCTGAAACCATGGGCCCTTACATTTAAAAGTAGTGCTGTCTAGTAGAGATCTAATATAAGCTGTGTATGTAGCTTAACTTTTCCCAGTAGCCATGTCTTTTAAAAGGAAAAGAATGGGAGCTATTGTGGCTGTTTCTCTCTCTCCCCCTTTCTTTTTTGGGGGCCCGCCACCCAGCTCGCAAATAAATACACAGAGACTTAATCTTATTTATGAATGCCCGGCCTTAGTTTGTGTTTCAAACTTTCAAACGTCAATTATTTCATTTCTCCTTAACTATATTCTGCCTTTTTACCTTTATTTAGTCTTTCCTTCTTACTCTGTAGCTAGCTGTGTGGCCATGTGGCCAGCCCCTATCTCCATCTTCTCTCTACCTTGTTCCCTTCCTCTTATCTTTTCCCTAGGTTTATTCTCCAGTTCTCTCTGCCTTCCAGCCCCACCTATTTCTCTCTATCAGCCATTCAGCTCTTTATTCAACCAACCACGTATCTTAGGCAGACAAAGTAGCACAGCTTCACAGAGTTAAACAAATGCAATGTAAAGGATGCAACACGTCTTCCTATCACTAAAAACTATCACACGGCATAAACACGTTACAATCTTTAACTGCTATTCCACAAGTATTTTTCCCCAGGGAAATCTCTCAGGAGCCCCTTGATTTGAGAAATAGCACTACTAGTTCCTAAGTTATTCTTTCTAAAGAACGAGTTCAACCACAATCAAGCATCAGGTTTATTAAATGTTTAACATTTTACCTTTGCTTGTGACTGGGGGGGGGGGGGGCACTTGCCATAGAGAGTGTGTGAAGTTCAGAAGACAACTTTAAGGAGTTAGTTCTTACCTTCTGCATAGTTTTTTGTTTAAGTATATTGAATGCTTATTTTATTTGTTATTGTTGTGTGTGTTGAGATGTGTGTTCATGGACACTGGGAGGGCACACGTGGGCCAGAGCACGTGTGTGGAGGTTAGAGGACAGTTTTGTGGAGCTGGTTCTTTCCTTCTATCTTATGCGGGTTCTAAGAACTGAGTTCAGGCCTTTGGGCTTATGTAGCAAGTGCCTTTATCCTCTGAAATTGTTAATTCTCCTAGTTCCGTTTCTGTTGCTGTAAAAAAAAAAAAAAATAACAAGACAAAAGGTAATGTAGGGTTTATTTTACCTCAAAAAAACAAGAAAGGGTTTATTTTTAGCTTACAGTGTCAGGTTACAGCCCATCATTATAGGAAAGTCAAGGCAGGAACTTGAAGCATCTAGTCACATCCCGTTCAAGAGCAGAGATAATCAATGTGTGCACACTTAGCACTCAGCTAACATTCTCTACTCTTACATAGTCAAAGTTCATCAAACAAGGACTGATGCTGCTTACTTTTACATCAGTAAGACAATCTAGATAACATGCCCACAGATCAACCTGGTCTACACAATCACTCACTGAGACCCTTTCAAAGGTGTGTTTGAGTGAGAAATGTCTCCCATAAGCTTATGTGTTTGAACTTGGTACTCAGTTGGCAGTGCTGTTTGGGAGGTTCTGGAATACTTCGGAGGTAAAAACTTGCTAGAGGAAGTACAACACTGGAGGCAAGCTTTGAGTATTTATAGCATTGCCTCACTTCCTGACTGAGCTCTCAACTTCCTATGTGTGGTGTTGATGTCATCAGCCAGCTTTCTGCTACAGCACCTACCATCATAACTTCTCTGCTATCATGGCCATTCCATCTGGTACCATAAGCCAAAATAAACTCTTCTTCTATAAGTCAATTCTGGTTGTAGTATTTCATCACAGGAGCAAAGAGGTAACTAATACACCAGGGAAATTTAGGCCATGTCAAAACTAAACACCACACCAGCCCTCTAATTTTTTTTTGGAGGAACTGTCTCTTATTTCTGCCACTTCACTGTTTACTGCATCTGATACAATGATAAGAAATACATCATAAGATCAAGATGATGAGAGAGATGAAATTGCAGGTAAGATAACAAAGGCCTTAAAAGAGGATATAAAATAATTCCCTTAATGAAATAAAAGAAAACACAAACAAAAAACTGGAAGAAATTAACAAATCCCTGAAATAAAATAAAGAAAACCAAGAAAAAGAAAACGAACAGGTAAACGAAATATTCTAGGAATTAAAAATTGAAATAGAAGCAAAAAAGGCACAAACTGAGGCTAAGCTGGAAACAGAAAATCTGAAGAAATGAACCATAACTACAGAGGCAGCATAACCAAGAGAATGCAAGAGCTGGAAGAGAGACTCTCTGGAGTGGAAGATTCAATATTGGAAATAGATAAGTCAGTCAAAGAAAACACTAAAACCAAAAAAGTCATAACACAAAACATCCAGGAAATTTGAGACACTATGAAAAGACCAAACCTGGAATAATCAGAATTAAATAAGGAGAAGAATACCAGCTCAAAGACACAAAAAATATATTCAACCAAATCATAGAAGAAAACTTTCCCGAAGCTTACAGAGCGCCAAATAGACTCAATTCCCTTCCCTACAAAAGAAAGTCTGCTCGCCACATAATAATCAAGCCACTAAACCTACAGAACAAAGAAAAAAATACTAAAACCTGCAAAGGAAAAAGACCAAATTACCTATGAAGGCAGATCCATCAGAATAAAACCAGACTATTCAATGGAAACAATGAAAGCAAGAAGGTCCTGGTCAGACGTTACACAGACACTAAAAGAGCATGGCTGCCAACCCAGACTACTATACCCAGCAAAACTATCAATCACCATAGTTGGAGTAAATAAGATATTTTATGACAAAACCAGATTTAAACAATATCTATCCACAGATCCAGCCCTACAGAAAACACTAGAGGGAAAATTCCAACTTAAGGAAACCAGATACACCCATGAAACCACAGCAATCAATAATACTACAGAAGAAAAATCCAAAGAAAAACACACTCACACACACCACCACCACCACCAAAAATAACAGGAAATAACAATCATTGGTCATTAATATCCCTTAATATCAATGGACTCAATTCACCCATAGAAAGACACACCCTAACACAATAGATACAAAAACAGAATCCATCCTTCTGCTGCATTCAAGAGACACACCTCAACTTCAAAGACAGACACAGGGTCAGAGTAAAGGGTTGGGAAAAGAATTTCCAATCAAATGGTCCTAAGAAACAAGCTGGTATAACCATCCTAATATCTAGCAAAATAGACTTCAAACTAAAATAATTCAAAAGAGACCAGGATGGACATTACTTATTCATCTCAGGAAAAATACACCAAGATGAAGTCTCAATCCTGAACATTTATGCCCCCCAAACACAAGGACACACATATATGTAAAAGAAACGCTACTAAAGCTTAAACCTCACATCAATAGTGGGAGACTTCAATATCTCACTTTCATCAATGGATGGGTCAACCAGACAGAAACTTAACAGAAAAATAAGGGATCTAATGGATGTTATGACCCAAATGGACTTAATAGACATATACAGAACTTTCCACCCAAAAACAAAGAAATATACTTATTTCTCAGCACCCCATGGAATTTTCTCTAAAATTTATCACATACTCAGTCATAAAGCAAACATCAATAGATACAAAAATGGGAATAACTTATATCATTATCAGACCACCATGGCCTAAAGCTAGAGTTCAACAACAACAAAAATCACAGAAAGCCTACAAATTCATGGAAATTGAACATCTCTCAATTGAACCACCTCTGGGTCAATGAAGAAATTAAGAAAGCAATCAAAGACTTTCTAGAATTCAATGAAAATGACTCCACAACATACCCAAACTTACGGGACACAATGAAAGCAGTGTTATGAAGAAAACTCATAGCACTAGATGCCTATATGAAAAATCTAGAGAAATTTCACACAAGAGATTTAACAGCACAGCTGAAGGCATTAGAACAATTAGAAGCAAACTCACTTAGAAGGAGTAGATGGCAGGAAATAATCAAACTTAGAGATAAAATCAATGCAATAGAAACAAAGAGAATAATACAAAGAATCAATAAATCAAAAAGTTGGTTCTTTGAGAAAGTTAACAAGATAGACAAACCCTTATGCAAACTAACCAAAAGGGAGAGAGTATTCAAATTAACAGAAACAGAAATGAAAAGGGGAGACATAACAACAGACAGCCAGGAAATCCAGAGAATCATCAGGTCATATTTTGAAAATCTATACTCCACTAAAATGGAAATCATAAAGGAAATGGACAGCTATCTGCACAGGTACCACTTACCAAAATTAAATCAAGATCAGATAAATGTCCTAGACAGACCTATAACCCCCATGGAAATTGAAGCTGTTATTAAAAGTCTCCCAAGAGGGAAAAAAAAAAAAAGCCCAGGGCCAGATGGTTTTAGTGCAGAATTCTATCAGATCTTCAAAGAAAAACTAATATCAATACTTCTCAAACTGTTCCATACAATAGAAACTGAAGGAACATTGCTGAACTCTTTTTATCAGGCTACAATCACTCTGATATCCAAACCACTGATACAACAAAGAAAGAGAATTACAGACCAATCTCCCTCATGAGTATTGAAGCAAAAATATTCAATAAAATTCTGGCAAACCAAATTCAATAACATATCAAAAAAATCATCCGCCACAATCAAGTAGGCTTCATCCCAGTGATGCAGGGATGGTTCAACATACAAAAACCTGTGAATGCCATCCATCATATTAACAACCCGAAAGAAAAAAAAATCACATGATCATCTGCTTAGATGCTGAAAAAGCCTTTGACAAAATCCAACACACTTTCATGATAAAAGTCCTGGGGAGATCAGGAATACAGGGAAAATATCTAAATATGTTTGGGGTATTATGTCAATGCAGCTCATTTAAAAAATATGAAGTATAATTAAGAAATACAGATTAATTGTATCTATAATAGTCAACATTATTGTCATATTAGTTATGATTTTAAGGTCAGAGAGATATTTATACATAGATGATAGATGATCTTCAAATATTTCAAAACCTACAGAATATTGCATTTAATATGTTTAATAACCTAAAGCTTTTCATGACAGCAAGACATGTCTGCTCCTGACAGCACTAATCCACTTCAGAAAAGATGATGGACATCAAAGAAATTCCATATATAGTTTGCTTTCTTTATGGCAAAAGCTAGACATTTAGGCAATGTAGCTGCCCTTGCCATAGTTGCTAACAGTATACTGTCCAAAATGGACCATCAGCATGTTAAAAAAAAGTGCTTGTCAAACTTTGACAAGACAAGGTAAGACAGTTCTTCAAAACTTTCTGCTTCTCAGAAAAGTTTGTTCGATACACCAGGCATATAGGCCAAGTTGGATGCCCCAATGTTACAGAAAAGCCCAAGGTTATTGTCCAGGCAGCCAGATGTCGATGTCCCTGTTGTTAGGTAACATTTCACCCTTCTGTGGTCTTTGATGGAGTTGAAGACTAAATAGTTATAATTTTCCTTAGTTAGGATAGAAAGTTAATTAGGCATAAACATTAGACTCAAAAAAAAAATAGATAACTGAGTGTTTTCTCTAAAATTGCCAACCACAAAAGAACTAGACATTATAACTGTATTCTTACTTGATAATTGTTTTGTTGTATATAATCTTACTATTTTAAAGTTAAAATCGTCCTTTTTAATTAGTCAAAAGGGGAGAAATACTGTGGAATAATCCTTTTGTATACTGTGAAAATTTGCATTGATTTGTTTAATAAAGAAGCCGATGGGTAAGAGCTGAACTGAGAGTACTGGGAAGAAGGAGGGCAGAGTCTGGACTATCAAGCAAATGTAGAAAGAGGCAAGATGGGCAGGCCATACCGAGAAAAAGTACCAAGCCATGTGGCAAAGCATAGATTAGAAATATGGGTGAATGAAAATGTAGGAGTTAGCTAGCAACAAGCCTGAGCTATTGGCCAATTATTTAGAATTAATATCAAGAATCTGTGTTGGTTATTTGGGAACTGACGAGTAGGAAAGAAAAGTAGGCCTACAGAGGCCAACTTTGGTAACCTGACTTATAAAAATAGGACCAGTATCTGAGATCCAACCTTATAAAGTAGGTGGGGCCATCATTCCAGGCCAACTCTTGAAAGACTGACCATTAACTGCTTCAGCATCTGTGACCTTACAAAAGGTCACACGGGGATGTGACAGGCATCTGCAAGTCTGGGAAGAAAAATTAAGAGAACTGAAATTGATATCAGCAAGTAGGTGAGACTCTAGTCAGACTCTTTTCCCAGCCTTCCCCCTTAACTTCCATTCCTCCTTTTATTTAACAGCCTATGCCAACTGCACAAATTAACAAGAGAAACCATGGGAGATTGGAAAACACACCACTGAATGCTGAGATCATTGAGGAAGTCAACAAAGAAATTAAAAAATATTCTTAGAATTATGTGAAAATTAAAGCGTAACATTCTAAAACCTATCAGGTATAAAGAAAGCAGTCCAAAGAGGAGAGTGTGGAGCCACAGGTACCTGCACTTAAAAAGTCAGGGTGCTCTCACATAACTAACTTACTGATGTACCTTGGCACCTCAGAAAAACAAGTCAAATCCAAAACAGTTGATGGAAATTATTAAGGTCATGGCAGAAGTTTAAAAAGTGGAAATTATAAACCTCAAACAATACAAAGAATCAAAGAAACAGAGTTGGTTCTTTGAAAAGATTAATAGGAATGGCAAATTCTTAGCAAAACAAAGCAAAAAAGAGAGAGTACTCAAATTAAAAAAAAAAAAAGTTTAAAAGGAGACATCTCAGTGAATA
This sequence comes from Phyllotis vaccarum, assembly GCA_033318265.1. Taxonomy (NCBI): domain Eukaryota; kingdom Metazoa; phylum Chordata; class Mammalia; order Rodentia; family Cricetidae; genus Phyllotis; species Phyllotis vaccarum. The sequence continues at coordinate 6,756,200 of JARWLC010000019.1, forward strand.
CCAAGGAAATTTAAAACATCATTAGGACACAAAGATTCATGTTCTATTAAATTAGAAAATCTAAAAGAAGCTAGTTAATTGCTATATGTATATGAGATAAGCAATGTAAGCAGATCTATATCAAGCAATGAGATTGAAGCTGTAATTAAAAAAAACAAAACAAAACACTCCCAGCTAAAAGGAATCCAGGCCAGATGAATTCATTGTTGAATTCTCCCAGATGTCTGAAGACCTAACACTCACGCTTCTCAGTCTAAACGCTCTTATGCAATCTAGTGAGCCACTGAGCCTCCCTCTGATCTTCCTCATAGAGTAAATCCCATAATCACCTTCCTATTGCCTGAGTCAGTGTTCTCTTCTTTGAATACTTTAATTGGCTCCTACTACATTGTCTTACAATGTGCCAGTGGTGGTGTGTTGTCTGTCTGCAACAGAGTCATGCTGTGCGGTCCAGGCTGTTCTTGGACTCCTGACCCTTGGGAGATCTTACTCTGTCTACTCTGTCTTCTATAAACTTCATTGTTTCTTATTCTGTTGCTTCTTTTAGCTTTGTAACCAGGTAAGTTTTATACGAACATATAACTAAACATCATTTCATCCACCACTCCAATAAAGACAATCAGTTAAATGAAAACCTCTTTGGAAAAATATTTAGCAAGGCCTGTGAGGTGGCTCAGTGTGTAAGAGTGCTTGGTGCACAAGTCTGAGGACTGGTTTTGATCCCTGGAGCCCACAAGAGTTGACTTCCAAGAGTTGTCTTATGACCTCCACATGGTGTTCTCTCTCTCTCTCTCTCTCTCTCTCTCTCTCTCTCTCTCTCTCTCTCTCTCTCTCTCTCTCTCTCTCTCTCTCTCTCTCTCTCACACACACACACACACACATACACACCACACAATTTTTTTTTAAGCAAGCCTAATCAGGCCTATAACCCCAACATCTGGGAGATCAGGAGCTCAAAGTCATCCTTGGATATATACCTCCATGGTAGAGTGCTTGTCTAGCATATACAAGGTCCTGGGTTCAATATTCAATAACCGTATACATAAATCTAATTACAATGTAAAAATAAGTTCACAACATCTGCTGGTTTAAAGAGTTCAAAAATTCATAGTGGCTACAAGTGAATTTACAGTTGCCTATGAGATTTTGCAGACTGGTTTTTTTTTTGTAGTCACATATGCTGCCTAATAAATCCTATGACTACAAATACATAATTTCCAATGCCCTTCTTAGAGCAAGGAGTAGAATAACAAAATAAAATGTCACGTATATGCTTATTATGCCAAATACTTGAATCATCTGTTTCATTATGATGTAAGAATACTTGTTTAGTGGTAAAAGTTTTTTTTATTAATTCAAAGACCACCAAAGAGTTTCTAGGAAGTTCCTAAGAAAAATAGTTATCCTTTCTACAAAATAAACAGGAAATGAACAACCCCTGTCCATCTTCTTAGGCATAACTATAAAGATTTCACCTGTATCAATTGGCCTTATATAAATTAGCTGTTCAAAAATAGAAACAAAATTATAGCAACTAGTTGACACTACTGATCCAGCATTATTTTAATTTATTTGACTGAGGTGGTGCCCCTTAGAAATGAATAATTATTTATAACTTATAGATAAGCCAAAATACTCACTCTTACCATGATATCATAACTTACTTCTGAAAATATTTTACAGAAACAAAACAGAAGCCAGCTGTGGTAACACATGCCTATAATCCAGTCACTGGAGAGACTGAGGCAGGAGGGTTGCATACCAGTTTATGGCCAGTCTTCTGGTCTAGGATGTGAGTTCCAGCCAATCAAGGCTACATAGCAAGACCCTGACTCAAAAGTAAAAAAGAAAGAAAGAAAAGATAAAGTTGTAAAGAAATAATATGTATACATTGAGGGAAAGTAAAAAGAAAATGTCTCCTATGTTCTATGACTGCAATACAAAGACCTCTATTATATTGGTAAAGAAACACACTGATTTGGTGTGCACCAAAAGGTGCATCATAAAACAAGTTCTGGAGATGTGTCCAGTGATGCTACAGTTTCTAACACCAAACAGAAGAAAAAACATTTAATATGAAAAGGGTTTTTCTTTTTAAAATGAAATTTTGAAGTGGAAAAAGAAATGTAACATTCTGTGTTGCAACATGGGCTGAATGATAAACTATTCAGGGTCAAGAATGCTTTGTGTTGCAGGGTTGGAAAGACAGCTTAGTGGTTGTGGTAGCTTGAATAGGAATGGCCCATAGGCCCAAATATTTGAATGTTTTAGTCATCAAGAGCGGCACTACTGAGAGGGATTAGGAGGGGTGAGCTTCTTGTAGGAAATATGTCACTGGGGATCAACTTTGAGGTTTCAAAAGCCATAGTAGGTCTAGTGTTGCTCTTTGTCTTCGAATCAAGATGCAATTCCCAGTTTCTGTTCCAGTAGCAGGAGAGCTGCCATGCTCCAACCATGTACCCACTATGATGATATTGGAATATGCCTCTGAAACTGTAAGTCAGCCCCCAACTAAATACTTTATTTTATAAGGGTTGCTTTGGACGTAGTGCTTCTTCACAACAACAGAACAGTAACTAAGACACTGGTCAAAAGCACCTACTGCTCTTACAGAAGACCAAGTTTGGTTCCGAGCATCCAGGTTGGATGGCTCACAAATACCAGTGTAACTCCTAGGGGTCCAACAATCTCTTTTGAATTATGTATGTACCCACATGCATATACCCATACATAGATATAACATATTCGTATTATTTTAAAGTAATAAAAATAAATCTAGATTAAAAAGAAAAAGAATGTCTCAGATTGCACCTCAATGGAACAGAAGATTTTCTATTGAGGAAGCCTAACTTTCTCTGGTGCTATATCTTAAAAACTCATTTCCAAGATATGATGTAGGGATGTTCATTAAGTTCTTCCTGTTTGCTACTTTACACATGGTATAACCATACAGGCTGGGACTTTGCAATACCATACACATGGACATTAACTCAAACAGTTTTCTCCAGAAAGACAAAGGAGTACAAAAGGCATTTATCAGCTCAGCACTGAGCAGGTAATGAGTCGTAACAGAAGATTCTTAATGTAGCCCTGCAAGAGTTTTATTAACCTTTTGAGCTTTCCTGGATTCAACCACTCAGTGGCTCCCTGCTCATAAATGTGGTTCAACCAATGTGGGCCAATCATTATCTGTGATATTCTTCATTGGCTACAAGTGACATGACAATTGTCCCACAGAGCAATAAAATCACTGCTGGACAATCCACAAAGAGGGGAGAGAACACGTGTTCCAACTACAGAGAATAAATGGAAAAGCAGTGCCACTGGGTGTCTGACTTTGGAAGTCTGGGTCTACCAGTTGTCTCCTCTTTGGTGTCACATAATGAGATGTCTTCAGTGTCATTACTGTCCTACAGTGTCATGGTGACCTAGCCCTTTTGAAAGCCAATTCACTATACTAAAATCCTTTTGATTTCCATTGTCATAGTTGGGGTGCTCCATTGCTCTCCTGACTTTGTTGTTGTTTGAGAAAGGGTTTCCCTGTGTATTTCTGGCTTTCCTGGAACTCTGTAGATCACGCTGGCCTCAAACTCAGATACCTTGCCTCTGCCTCCCAAATGCTGGGATTAAAAGCATGCGTCACCTCTGCCCAGCCACCTGACTTCCTTTTGTGTTATAATTATTTTACACATTTATAGCTAATAGTGTGATTCTCATCTTCATTTCTGCTTTTAAAATTTGGCTAAAAGTGCTTTCCACTATGCATTTCTGAGTCTCGTTTCCTCATCTTTAAGATTATAATAATACCTACTTATAAATCAAAGTGAATACTTTGCATAAAAGCCCCTGCAAACCTCATATTTACACAACATTTACTGTTTTATTCTTGAGAGACTGTTTTCAAATACCTGTTCTTAATATATTGTCCTAGAATTGAGAAAGCAGCAGACCCTTGAGAATGCTTGAACAGCATCTAACCCAAATATATTCTTTATTATACAATCCAGCCCACTGTGTTAAAACACAAAAGATCAGGGACTTGATGGACAAAGATCAAAATAGTCCCTTTATTTGTCACCTCTTCCAGAAGGTTCTCTTTTGTCCACCTGATGGCAGCATTGGCCAAATCACTAAAAAAGCCACTCCAGGAAGCTCCCTGGTCTTTCCCAAAGGACATGTACAAGACATCCTTCACCATTCAGAACACTTCTGAATTCTCTTATGACACAAAGCAAAACGAGATGCTGCAAATTATAAGCCGGAAAGCATCTTTTACTTCTATCAACTGTCTGAAACTAATTTTTTTAGTCTGTTAAAAAAAAAAAAAAAAAACAGAAGGCAAATCAACAACTCTCTTATAGTAGAAATTTAAAAACTAAAAGATACCCTGTCTGTCAGCTCAAGATTCATAGTTTATTATAGATGATAAAGAAGTTAAGTGAATTTGAGAAGGTAAATATGAATTACCATGTTCCTAAAAAGATCTTAAAAATAATAGAGAAGGGGAAAAAATCTAAATAAGAGTGCATTTGGTGTTTTTGACTCTGCAATAATCAGATATATATTACAATGCAAAAGATTGGAGATGTGGAGTCAAAGACTGAATCCAGCACTAATAGACTTCCAGATCTTTCTATTTGTGGGATCACCCATCTGTACACCTCAAGTTCTTCACCCCAAGTGAGGTCTGGGGAGATAATCTTAAAAACCAGCCTTAATGAGATGTTCTTAACATCTATCAACTGTAATTGGATGAGTTCTAAAAATGTACATAGTCCTTTGACTACTAACATTGTTCAATAAAGAATACCTATGAACACACACAATAGATCAATATAAAAATTCTTAGGTAGAATAATGCCAGTGAGATGGGGTCAGCTGGTAAAGTGTTGTCCATGCGAGTCTGAGGACCTGAGTTTGATCCATAGAACCTAAGTAGTAGGAGAGAACCAACTCCACAAATTTGTCTTCTGACCATGGTGCCATTGAAAATGTGAATGACCTCCATCTCCATCTCTCTCTCTCTCTCTCTCTCTCTCTCTCCCTCTCTCTCTCTCTCTCTCTCTCTCTCTCTCTCTCTCTCTCTCTCTCTCTCTCTCTCACACACACACACACACACACACACACACACACACCTCTTCACTTTCAATTAAGAAATAATATACAGAATGTTTTCACAGATGAAACTGCTTATCCACGATCACAAAGGTCATCTTTCTCTGCTTATAGATGCGGTGATAATTTCCTTGTCTTTCACTATCGTTTCAGTGCCTATATTTAAAGATGCAACTGCATGGGAGTCATTTCCATCTGTCTCCTAGCTGTGCATGAAACTATATTTGGTGCTTTTCCTATTAAAATGCTGTTTCTCTTTTCCTTCTATTGCTTCCATTGTCTCTTTGTGAACACTGATTGATCTACTCTACTCTTAATGGAACATGACTTGGATTTTTTTTCTCTATTACAGATATGAGCAGGAGACATTTGTGCACACCTTTTGAAGCAAATTCACAACAGTATTCAGCATATATACCCAGATATTAAATTCTTACCAGATGCCTTTCACTTTCATAAGCAATGCTGAGCTGTCTTCAATACTCTTGGGCAAGGTATTGCTTGTAATAGCAATTGACAGGGATTTCTTCTCCATATCCATACCCACACTTAGTAAAACATTTCAATTCTCACCAGCTTTTGAATGTTTATTATTAACTTACTTCCTCTTTTTGGTGGTGAAGTAGATTATCACTCCGTGAACATTCTATGGTTTGTGAGGATGGAATTTTATCCATGCCCAATATGCACTCTCCCAATGAGCTACATCTCTTGCCCCATGTCTCAATCTTAAAAATATTTGTCTGTATACTTTTGCCAGCTTTTAACAAGTCATTATCTCAGCCGAATAGCAGTTGGTGGGTATGTAAGATATTTTCTACTCTGGCCCCTTGTCACTCTGCATTTGTCTTTGTTGAAGTTCTGGGTTATAAAGTTATAGTCTCCTTTAAATGGCCAGTGCTTGTTTTAAGAAATTTTGTTCTATACAATGGATGGAGGCAGAAGCAGAGCTCTATAGCTAAGCACTGGCTTGACCTCCCGGTCCAGCTGAAGAAAGAGAGGAGATTATATGAGCAAAGGGGTCAGGATCATGAGGAGGAGACCCACAGAAATGGCTGACCTGAGTTATGGGGAGCTCACTGACTCTGAAGTAATTGCTGAGGAACTTTCATGGAAAGGAACTAAACCCTCAGAATGTAGACGGCAGTTGAACGGCATGGGCAGTTTGTGGAGCCTCTTGCAGTAGGACCAGAGTTTATTCCCGGTGCTTGGACTGACATCTCGAAGCCCATTCCCTTCAGAGGAACCTAACTCAGCCTTGATACTGGGGGAGGGACTGGGACCTACCTCAACTCGATATGCCAGACCGAACTGACCCACCTTGGGATTCCTTACCCTCCTTGGAAAAGGGATGGAAGATGGGGGAGGCCGAAGGAGGACTGGGAGGAGGGGAAGAAGGGAGAGTAGTGATGGGTATGGAAAAAAAATTTTAAATAAAAAAATGTGACAAGAGAAAAAAAGAAAAATATGTTCTACTTTGGGATAATGAAGGTTTTCTTCTACATTCTGTTCTAGATGAGTTCTACCACCACCTTTACATTCGATTCTTTACATTGCCCAGACTGGTTTCCATAGGAAGGACTCTGTTTCATCTTTATTTCTGTGCCCTGGGCAAACCCTTTTATTCCAGTCAGGTGTATTCTTTAATTTGTTTGATTCTCAGGTCGTGTGGTTACTGTTTTCTTCTGGCTTGTTTCTGCATCCGTTGTCTTGGCTGAACTGGTCAGAAGTCACTTCCTTCTGAAGTCTCCTCAATGAACTTAAGGGGGCCCTGGCTGACCACTTCCAGCACTGCTGGTATATTGTGAATATCCATCTCAGAGACATTAACTATGATTTTTGTTCTTAAGAAATGGATGGGGGTGGCTAAAGAGATGGTTCAGTGGTTAGGTGCACTGGCTGTTCTTCCAGAGGACCTGGGTTCAATTCCCAGCACCCACGTGGTAGCTCACAATGGTCTGTAACTCCAGTTCCAGGGGATCTGACACCAATGCACATAAAATAAAAGTATATATGTACACATATATATTAAAGTATATATTATATATATCAAAGCTTCAATGCCAATCAGAAAGAGCACTTGCCAAATGACACGATTTGTGACTGGCAAAGACCATGGCCCCTATTGGGACATTGACCTATCCCAGGCAAGGTGCATTGTGTGTTCAAGCATAGTGTGGAACAACTCATGCCTCTTGAGTAATAGTCATAAAGGCAACCACAAGTCTACACAGGTGATGTCTTCACCTCCACCCTGTGGAGCCAAGCCACCTCTCCTGTGGAGACTCCATGGACATCATAAAATATGTGCACAAATCTCTCCCTTGGTATGATCACAAACATCACCCTTGGGCAGCCTTTCAAAACAATAGGAATGGCAAAGTAACATGCAGACATCCATCTTTCTTCTGCCAATAAGTCTTCATGTAGGAAGCAGAGGAAACCCTGGGTGAGTGGTCTGCAGTATTATTAACATGTGCATGGCCATGTCAAGGATTTCAACACCTCTGTCTCACAGGACTAGCAAAGCATTATTCAGACAGACACAATAATGTCAAAACTTTCCTTGGGAGTCTGAATGCCAATGCAAGTGACCAGGTATGCAAAGACTAGTAACTGAAGCTTCCTCCTCTCCCTGGTGCTCACAGCCTGAGATTGTTGAGCTACAGTGACCTCTTACCAAAACTAGCTAACCCCTCCCCTTGTGCTGTCTCCATACACACTGAGGTTCTGGTTGCCAGTCATAGCTGCCGCTCAACAGCGTGCACACTCCCACCAGACCCCAATTTTTCTGGACACATTGCTCTCCTTTCTCCGTTTCCCCACTGTCTCTAGTCAGGGTTCCTAGAACCCAAGTCAGTTGGTAGCTCCTGCAAGTCACGTATGCATCACCATGCATCACTTCCACTTTATCTTTTAAATGTGGATATTCAGTTGTTCTAACATCATCTGCTGGAAATAGCATCCATTCTTCATTGGACTGTCTTGGAATTTTCAGAAAGCCACACATGTCAGGGTGTACTTCTCAGTCATCTTCTGCTGACTGGATGTCTGCTTTATGCTTGTACTTTACCCATCTTGACTGTTTATAGCACTGGAGCAAGTATTGAAACCACAAAACAGAAGCCCTCCAACTCTGTCCTTCAGAATCAATTTGAATAGATACTGTTGTTTTGCCCAGCTTCAAGTTCTACCAAATGAACCTTAGAAAGCATATGCCAAATGAAAAATATATATATACTAATAGGTAGATGATAGATAGATAGATAGATAGATAGATAGATAGATAGATAGATAGATAGATAGATAGATAGATAGATAGATGTGGATTCAGATGCGGCTCTTGTTAACTTATGGTATTAGTGTTTACTACAAGGAGTCGGATGGGTTAATTCTTGAGGTACAATTCTCATATTGCTCCTACAGGTTCTGTTTGACCATGGTGAGATGCAGTGTTCCTAGGCAGAATGAGGAGAAGGGTAAATAGTGAATTCTATAGCCTCTGTTAGATGGTATGATTTTAAAAACTATATAAAATTTTTAATTGTGTGTGTGTGTGTGTGTGTGTGTGTGTGTGTGTGTGTAAAGATAAAGGGAAGAGGTGATCAATTTCCTAGAACTAGGGTTATAGAAGGTTATAAGCTACCTAGCATGGGCACTAGGAATCAAACTCAGGACCTTTGCAAGGGCGGTACACATTCATAGCTTCTAAGTTAATCTCTTCAACTATCCATCATTTATAAAGACTGTGCTTATTGTGTGCCAATAGTTATGACATAATTAAAACTAGACAATGATATTGTTTCATGAAATTCATTTTCTTATATAATAGGCATAGAATAAAAAGTCTCTCTCTCTCTCTCTCTCTCTCTCTCTCTCTCACACACACACACACACACACACACACACACACACACACACACACACACACACACACATACAATTACAAGCAGGCATGATGAACCTGCAGTCCATGGGCCACATGCATCCCTAGATACTTGTGCATGCAAGCCCAACATATGTGTGGATGGCAATGTCAAATGTTTCGATACCCCATCAGTAAATAATTGCTCTAAAGAAAAGGAAAATACCTCATTATTGAATGATCAGCAACAGCTACTTTACTTTAGTTGTGAGCCCAGACTTTAACATGTGAGCCCTCTCTCCAGCTCAGCAACAGCTACTTGAGATGACTTCTTTGAAGTGGCAAAATTTAATCAAGATATAAAGAATGAAAACTAATCTTCATCGACAGCATTTTCAAGCACAAAATCAAAGTCTCTGAAGCAGAAAAGGACTGTGTATATCTGTCCTTAGATCTGACAGAAAGATGATATGACCAGCTTGTCCTGAAAGAAAGGACAGATAAGCAAGAGCTAGTTCCCGGAATTTAAAGAGCTTTATCCAAATGAGCAGTCATTAAACTGAAGAGTACAGTGGTTTGATTTATTGTTCAGAAAACTCACTCGGGATGATGTGTGTAGAACAGATAAAGAAAAAGCAGGATGTTCAGGAATAAACTAATGCCCCAAATCAAAGAAGGATAAATTAGGCTGAGTAGACAACAGTAGAGATAAACCAACAAGTAAACAGTAAACAGAGCATGAGTTTTCTTAGAAGTAAAATTAACAGGTTAACATTCAAGTTTCTGGCTTCAATAACTCACTGGCTGCTGGCTCCGTTTAGTGGAAGAGGAAGAGCGGGGTAGGACTGGAGGATGTGCAGGTTAAAGATACCCTTGGGAATGCTAATTAGACACCTTAAGTTTGGACACACAAACAGCAGCATCGTTAAGACAGGAGACAAGCTCTTCAGCAAAAGATAACAGCTGAAGAAGAGAGCTTATTGTCCAGGCAAGCCTAGCTGCCTTGGCAATGGGCGAGTAAGCGTCAGGCTATTATTCTGAGGAACAGAGAGAGACAAGAACCAAGAACAAATGCTGCCATTCAAGCTCATCACAGCAAATCTTTGCTAAGTGGCCACAGGGGTCACATAAGGCTATTCTTATACATTAGGGGGCTGGAAAGTTGGTCCAGTGGTTAAGGATGCCTACTACCTTGGCAGAGGACCTAAATTTGGCTTCCAACAGGCAGCTCAGAGCCATTTCTAAGTACAGCTCCAGAGAATCAGACTCTGACTTCTGCAGCATGACCAACATGTACACACACACATGCATGAACAGACATACACACACACATGAACATACACACATCCCATTAACACACACACACCACACAAACACACACGTTACATGTATCCTAACTGGCCTTATAATAAAAACCTGGAGCCAGATATTGGGGAAAAGCAGAAAGATCAGAGAGACAGAGGAACAAGCCACTTTTCACCAGTCTAAATTCTCGGGCTGAACAGGGTAGATCTGTCTTCATGAATCCTCACACTGAATAGGGGAGGCAAAGGCAAGCACAGGCCAAATTGGAAGGGGACAAAATGTAGTCGGTAGTTCCTGTCCCAGTCTAGCTCCAAAGTCCTGACCCACATTTCTTTAGTCCCAAAGAATCACACAAAGTCTTATATTAATTACAAGTTGTCCGGACTGTGGCTCAGACTTATTACTTGCTCTTACTCTTACACTGTCTTATAATTCTATTTGTGTTTAGAATCACGTGGCTTGGAACCTTTCTTCTTGCCTTGCTCCCTCTGCATCTGGTGGCATCTCTTCTTCCTCTTCCTGTTCCCAGAGTTTTCTTAGTCTGGTAGCCCCGCCCACACTTCCTGTCTGTCTTCTGGCCAATCAGTGCTTTATTAAACGAATATTTATAAGGACAAATATTTACAGTGTACAAAAGTGTAATCCTACACCATTTCCCCTCTTTTAAAACAAGAACCCCAAATCTAATCTCCTTCATTTATCTTTTTTTCTCGTTGTTATCTATAACAACTTATAACCAACACTGTGAACAAAAATAAACATCCATAATCCACTTTTTGAGAGTGTGAGCATAGTTCTCTAGATGACTTCCTGGGTTAGGGGTGTGGGTAATCTTTTGGGGATCCTGAGAAATTTAGGATTATATTCAAGTCCTGACTGGAGTATTCTGTGACGCTGGATCATCTCAGCCAGTGTCCTTGGAGCTGTTCTGGATGCAGAGCTCAGAGGAAACTGCAACAGAAGTGCTCTGAAACTTTGGATCATCTGGGCTCTCTGTTCCCATTGGAGGTTTTTCAGGGGGTCTTCCTCAATGAAACCTGGTTTTTATTAACCCAGCATAAATCTATAACCTCTCATTTTCTGTGGAAACAAAAATAAAAACTCTTCTCCAAAGTAACATATCTTTTGACTTAAATTTTAGGTCAAAGCATTTAGAAAATATATAGGTTGGATTAATCCAGCGACCTTTATAACCAAATGTCTCTTAGCAGATCTTGCTCCTTCCTCAGCAGTCAGAGAATTCAAAGATAACATACAGTATCCAGACTCTCTGTGTATTTTTCATATGTACATATATATGTATATGTATGATTGTATATATATTTACTTTATTTCTTTTTTAAAGGACCTTATCCTTTTCCCCTTCCCTTCTCTCTCCCAAGCCTATGTATATTTTTAAACACACTGTAAACCCTTTAGAGGGTTTTTTTTGTGTGTCTGAATCTGTCTTTACTGTATTTCTCTTATCTTTTTATGACCACACTTTTAATCTGCTAAACCTGACTAGGATTAAAAGCTTGGCTAGGGCAGCTGGCTGGCTCCATCCAGGTTCTTAGTCTAGTTTCATAGAGAGTTTAGCTTCATAGCAGAGGTACTGGCAGGAGCCATATTTACCATCCCAACCCCACAGCAGCAAACTCTGTCTCCACCTGCCTTATATACCTTTCTTTGCCCAGTCAATGTGCTTCCTGGTTCAAACTTCCTAGTGTTAGGATTAAAGGCTTGAGAGTTTCCAAGCCCTGGGAGCAGAGGCATGGGATCCCAAGTGCTGGGATTAAAGGTGCCTGCCATCATTGTCTGACTCTGCTTGGCTTTGAACTCAGAGAGAACCAGATGGATCTCTGCCCTTGTCTCCAGAGTCCTAGGGTTAAAGGTGTATGTCATCACTCACTGACCTCTATGGCTAACTCTGTGACTGGCTCTGTCTTTTGATCTTCAGGCAAACTTTATTTCTTTAGAGCCTACACAATATATCACCACACACACACACCATATAAGCACATACACCAAACATGCACATGCATACACACACACAACACATACCATACAATACAAGCATACACACAACACAAGCATACATATATCACAAAATTAAAAATAATAGAAACAATTTAATAAAAAGACATGAACTTGAAGAAAAAAAATACGAGTTAAAGTCCAGTGACTTTGGTTTTAACTTTGTCGAGCAGTTGGTAAAGACTGCATGCAATAAGTCATGTAAACAAGTCTGGTTATGCAAATGTCGGTTTGTACTACACATTTGGGGAATGACTATTATGCATAATCGAATGAATGGTACTAAGTAATACTACTTTGCCGATGATTTGGAATAAACTAGGTTTATTTCTCCTGCATAAACCAGATCTTGCACGACTCAGGAAAAGCTGATCAGGTCAAAACGATACAAGGGATACTGACATCTGTCCACTGAGCTCCCATGTGGGTGAAGAACATTCCTCAGAAACCCTGAGTCTCAGCAGATCTTTACCCTGATGATATGACCGCATCTAATAGCTGAGGCTTGGTTGCACTGGCTGAAATTTTTCTGTGACTAAATCCAAAACATATCCAAACCATCTGTACATCTTTCACCTTCCATAAGAAGCTCCTTGTCAGCATTAACTCGAAACCTCAGCAATCCATACCAGGGTTGCTTTGTATTCTCTCCCATATCATTGCTTAGACTTGTTGCTTCAACAATACTAGCACTTTTTTTTCATTCCTTCACTACCATTTTTAGGACAACTCAGATTTTCTTAAGTTCCTTGTTCTTTTGCAGTTTGTTCCTACAGAGGTCTGTGGGGATATTTTTAAATATAATAAAAACATTCAGAGATATCAGGGGGATCTACCCACAGTCAGTCTAGGAGGATCAGACAGTGGTAACTCACACCTTTAATCCCAGCACAGGGAATATCCCGGAGTAGTGACCTACGCCCTTAATCCAATCTGAATTTGAGGTCATTTTAGTTTACAAAAAGAGTTCCAGGCTCCCAGGCAGGCAGTGGTGGGGCTACGCCTTAACTGGGTAAAGAAAGTATTTAAGGCAGACATAGAAAGATAGAGCAGGCAGAAGAAGCCAGGAGGATGAGGCTGAGGAAGCTGGAAGACAGCTGGGTGAGATCTGACTGTGGTGTTTACTCTCTCTGCCTTTCCCTGAGATCTGGCCCTGAGTTTCCTTTATTCATGCAACAGAGGTCCTTTGGTCTAGGGCATTCATTCTTTTATTCACCTTCCTACTTACCTACTATTTACCCGAAATGTATAAACACAGTAGCTAGAATACACTCTATCCTCACCTACATTTCCATTTTACTCTATGTACAAATCAATATATTTATTCAATAAACAATTTACACATATATCTAGACTCTTAAGATGCAAATGGCAGAAGCTCAAACCCAAGTAGCTGAAACAAAGGAACTCACCTAAGACATTCAAAGTAAGACAAGTAACGTTAGGCATGTGAAGAACGATACCCGTCACTCATCACTCTAACAAGCTGTAGATGGAGTTTTACTTTCAAGGCGCCAGTCCAAAATTAATATTTATTAGAATATAAATTAACACTCACAATATTAGTAACAGCTTATGGTGGCACCTGAACAAGGACTGGTGGATCCAAGCGATGGAGGAGCGATGAAAGCACGATGGAAGCACGATGGATTCCGATTCTGTCTGTCCAGCAGCCAGCAGCCAGGAACCAGGAAGAGAGCTCCTCGTGTCCCAGCAGCCACTTATCAATGGGCTTGGCCACACCCCCTCCAGGGTCCCGGAAGTGTCTTCTGACCTTATCACCTGACACCTTAATCCCGCCACATCTCCCCCTTTTGTCTAAATAAAAAGGTTCTAAACTAAGATTATGTACAATAGGAATTATTATGAGTTAGTAACCGTAAATACCTATTCTTCAACCCCTTCAAGACCTGAGAAGGAAGATATATCACTTGAAAGTCAGAAGTATATGGAAGTAGTGGCTTCCAAAATTTGGGAGAGGACAGCAACACAGCTACCTGGACAATCATCCCTTGTTTTGTGCGCCGTTGGAGCATCTATCATATTGGCAACAGGCCTATGGTATCTGACAGGTCTTCTCACAAGCAGGGAAATTTTGGAGGGACTGTCTTATCCTGTCCAGGCAGGTTTCGTCAGTCTCCATCCATCAACTTGTTCCTCCAGCTTGGACACCATGTGTGCACTGTCAATAATCAAGGTAAGGACATTCCTTACTCAACCGGCCATTCTCTGCCAAAAGGACAAACTCCAATGGAGTATCCTCGATGCTCATACCATCTCGGGAAAGGAGCAGTGACACCAGGAGTCGTCGTGCCTCTCATGGCCGAATTTCAAATGTTAAATGCCATATTCTCCGGGTCTATGAAATGGTTGAAGATTTCTGTCTATCTATGATATTCTAACCTGTATCTGAGATGACTGGGATATGGTACCTTAAGTAATGTTGACAGTAGTTTTTATTGCCCTAAGGATTAAACCCTGTATTAAAATTAGAATATCTATACAAGAGGTGTACAATCCCTGAACAATGACTTTTAGTATGACTATCAAACATTAGCCAGGGGTATATTACCATGTAGAGTGGCCACAGCATTTTAGACATGTATATACATATATATCATCTAAACAGAGGTATATAAAACATTTTGTGCATATATCATAACTAGTGCAATCATACATTATATCTAGTATAGTTAAATGAAGGTAGTAATTGCATAGTGTACATGACAATGATGTGCAAATATTTTAAACAGAGATAGAAGTATATATAAAACAGAAATTACAGATTCAATTTTACATAATAGTTACAGATTCAGATTTATAACGAAATACAAGTTGCTTTGGTTATATAAAGCAATTTCAGATTGAACTTTGTACAAATGTACAAATTATCACAATTAAACATATAAAATGATTTTACATTTGTATCAATATACAAATACCTATGCCAATGCAAATTGTCTTTAACTTAGCCCATACATTTAGCTAAAATGGTGTATAGGTAGGCAGAACAATCTACCTTTATCTATCGTATCTATCCCCCTTCTCTTCTTCAGAAGAGATCTTTGATGCTATATTATACTTCTGTCCTCCACCCAATTTTCACTTAAAACTATTCTAACAGAATAAGAATTACCCACAACTCTCAGAACACAAAACTTATTGGGAAAGGGGGCGTAGTCTTTCATAAGGTTGCTTCCTGCTGACTTAAGGGCGATGGCATCTCTTTGGGATCCTGTAAAGGCTAAAACAATGGTTAGATCTTAATGGACTGACTATATACATTTATAACCATTCTCAGAATAGTGGTTAACTCCATCTGGAATTCTAATTAGAAGTGTGATCTGGAGATTATCATAGAGAGCTATCTTGCAGCCATTTTTGAATAGTCTATTTTCTGAAAACAATCATTGATTGGTGCGCACCAGGTTCTTGATTTTTCTAATTTTGCCTCTGTCTGTCTACCTGTCTCTTACTCTCTCTTTTATTCTTGTTTCACTAGTAGGAGTTGCTGCGTTGGGGGCCCCATCTTGGTTCCAGATTCTTTGTAGATAGCTGATAGGAGGAAATGTTATTTACAATGGAAAACTTAAGCATTGTTGATACTCAAAAAAGATATTAATATCTTATATAACTTCAGGAGATTGTATGCAGACAGGATGTTTGAAAGTTACAGAAACAGAGAGAAACGAGGTTTAAGATGAAGTCTCAATAATATTGGTCCCTAAATATTCTGTCTTCTGTCTCACACCAGGTGGCTTTTCTGATATGAGACAGAATACTTCACATTTTCTTTATCAATATGCTTGGGTTTAGAGAGGGAGAAAGCCACTTGTTCCCAATCCAAATCCAGCCCTATTAATAGTCAAATCAGGACCATGCCTTCCTTTTCTTTTCTTTTTTTTTTTTTTTGAGGTGAAGATGCAAGATGCAAAGCAGTAAATATTGAAATATTACCCAGTAGTGCATATGTGTATTAGTTGGTCTCATAGTCCGTCATGTACACTCCTTAATCATCAGTCTGTCTTCTATTGCAGATGAGTAATTAGTCTTAAAAGCAGTTATATCCATTTTCCTGTAAAGACAAAACTGAGACCCTGCCCCAGGTTTGTTAAATGTGTTTTTCTTACCTTGTATCCATTTGTCATATCAGGGGTGAGCAATTACTTCTCCTCCTCAGGAAGGGACTCCTTTACAAAGCGGACTTTTATTAGTTTTGTCGGTACCCATATCTTTTCTTTGCCTGTTGAAACAAAAGCAAAACCCCTACCCCATCGAAGCACATATCCTGGCTTCCACTCAGAAGTCAACACATCTTTGAAGTAGATGGGTTGATTTAACTCAGAGGATTTCTCTATCACCCAATGTCTCTCAGCAGCTGATGTTCCCTTTTCATCAGCGTTAAGAAAATTTAAAGTCAATAAGGCACTGTGTAATCTCTCCCTGGGTTTTCTCATTTCTTTCTTCTGTTTATAAAGCATCTCTTTCAACGTGCGGTGAGATCTCTCCACAACTGCCTGTCCTGTGGGATTGTGTGGTATCCCCGTAATATGCTTTATATTATAGTATCCAAAAATTATCTTCATTTTTTGGGAAACATAAGCTGGAGCATTGTCAGTCTTAATCTGAGTGGGAATTCCCATTATGGCCATGGCTTCCAAAAGGTGAGTTAGTACAGCATCAGCATTTTCAGAACTCAGAGCAGTTGCCCATTGCATTCCAGAGTAAGTATCGATAGTATGATGTACATATTTCATCTTTCCGAATTCTGGGAAGTGAAACACATCCATTTGCCAGATCTCATTTCTCTGTGTACCTTTAGGATTACTTCCAGCAGGTAAAGACGGTTGGTTATAGAAAGAGCAAGTGTTGCAATTCCTTACTATTTCGTTTGCTTCATTCCAAGTGATGGAAAAACTCTTTTTTAATCCTTTGCTGTTGACATGATGTTTCTCATGAAATTCTGTGGCCTCTAGCACGTTTCCTATCAGCAACTGATCTATTTCATCATTACCCTGCGCTAGAGGGCCTGGGAGACCCGTGTGCGCCCTGATATGTGTTATGTACATAGGATGTATCCTACCTCTGATGATATCCTGTAGTTCTATGAATAGTAAGGTCAATTCTGAATCATCAGGAATGAAGTCAGCAGTTTCAATATGTAAAACAACTCTTTCTGCATATTGAGAATCAGTAATTACATTGAGAGGCTCTGTGAAATCCAACAACACCATAATAATTGCATATAGTTCTGACTTCTGAACAGAGTTATAAGGGCTCTGAGCCACCTTAATTAAGTCTTCAGACTTGTAGCCAGCCTTTCCTAAATTGTTCGCATCAGTATAAAAGGTGAGGGCTCCAGAAATGGGTTTATCCTGTACCACATGAGGAAAGATCCAATTAGTTTCCTTTATAAATTGAATTCTCTTGTTTTGAGGATATTTATTATTAATCTCTCCTAAAAAGTCACTACAAGCTTTTTGCCAAGGTTCACTGTCTGCCCATAATCGTTCAATTTCTTCATTAGTCAAAGGCACAACAATTTCTGCAGGGTCCTTTCCAGTCAATTGGCGAAATCTTAATTTACCTTTAAAAATCAGATCAGCAATTTTTTCGATATATGTCTTCATCTTCTTGTTTGGTCTATGTGGCAGAAATATCCATTCTAATATAATGCTTTCTCTTTGCATTAATATTCCTGTTGGAGATTGTCTAGAGGGTAAAATAACAAGTATGCAATCCAGGTCTGGATCCACACGATCCACATGTGCTTCTTGAAGTTTCTTTTCCACCAACTCTAATTCTTTCTCAGCCTCATCAGTTAATTCTCTTGGACTATTTAAGTCCTTGTCACCGTCCAAAGTCTTGAACAAATTAACTAGCTCATAGTTTTTTATACCAATCATGGGCCGTATATGAGCGATATCTCCTAGTAACTTTTGAAAATCGTTAAGAGTCTTCAATTTATCTCTATTTAATTTTACCTTTTGTGGCCTAATTTTTTGTAAACCTATTTTATATCCTAAATAATTGATAGAATCTCCCCTCTGTACTTTTTCTGGAGCAATTTGTAGTCCCCAATCAGGCAATATTTTCTTTAGTTCTTCAAACAATGTTTCTAATGTCTTTGGGTTTGGGTCTGCCAGCAAAATATCATCCATATAATGATAAATGATAGATTGAGGAAAGCGCTTGCGCAGTATTTCTAGTGGTTGTTGTACAAAATATTGGCATAAGGTGGGACTATTCAACATTCCTTGGGGAAGGACTCTCCATTGGTACCTCTTAGCTGGCCCTGAATTATTAAGAGTAGGCACTGTAAAAGCAAATTTCTCTTTGTCCTGTTCCTGTAAAGGTATGGTAAAAAAACAATCCTTCAAATCAATAACTGCAATAGGCCATCCTTTAGGTAGCAGAGAAGGCAGGGGAATACCAGATTGTAAGGGGCCCATAGGTTGAATCACCTTATTAATTGCTCTTAAATCCATTATCATCCTCCATTTTCCAGATTTTTTCTTGACAACAAAAACAGGAGAATTCCATGGACTGGTTGATTCTTCGATATGCTGAGCCTGTAACTGCTCCTGTACCAACTGTTCCAAAACCTGAAGTTTTTCTCTTGTCAAAGGCCATTGTTGAACCCAAATAGGCTTTTCTGTTAACCATTTCAAAGGCAATGCTGTGAGTGTCCTTTGAGGTTCTGTGGTTATTGGGCAATTCTTTTTTACAACCTGAATGGCTGGCGAATTTTTTCCGTAGTACCTTAGAGCGTCATTTCTGGAAACATAATTGAGTCTCTGGTTGATATCAGAACAAGGAGGGATATTAATCTGGGTATTCCATTGCATTAGAAGGTCGCAACCCCACAGATTCACTGCTATATCAGCCATATATGGCTTCAACCATCCTTTCTGACCTTCTGGTCCTATGCATTCAAGCCATCTCACACTCTGTTTTACTTGCGATATTGTTCCAATACCCAGAAACTGGATATCTACTGCCTGTAAAGGCCATCTGGGGTGCCATGATTGGGGGGTTATGATCGAAACATCAGCCCCCGTGTCGACTAAACCCTGGATATAAATATTATCTATCCGTATACCCAATTTTGGTCTTTGTTCATTTATTGAAGTCTGCCAGAATATTCGTTTTGTGATTCTTTTTGGAATTTCTGAGTTTTCTTTTGAATTTATATTATTATCTAATAGCATATGGTTTTCTAGATCAGGTTTTGGATGCTCTATTCGTCCTGAGAATGCTGATCTTCTCCTATGACCGGATATGATCTCACCATCCTTGAATTTGGAGTCTGATTTTTGGGGGCTTCCCGGGGGAAGCCCCGAAAGGCGTTTCCCGATGGTAGAGGGTTGCCTTCTTTATCCCTGGTAGATCTACATTCATTGGTCCAATGCCGTCCCTTGCATAATCCAGAAGGCAATGGCCTTCTGTTCGAATTAAACCTAGATCGGGTATTTTTTCCAAGAGTACCTTGTGTACAGTTCCGTCTTATATGGCCTTGTTTACCACAGTTGAAGCAAGTGATGTCTTGGTTCCTCACCCTAACATTAGCAACAGCTTGGCCTACCCAATTCTCCTCATTTCCATGGAGACATTCAGCATTTATTACATATTGAATCCATTCTTCTATCGGTGCAGCTCTGATCTTTAAAGGCATTAGTATTCTTCTACATTCTGTATTAGCATTATCAAAGGCCAGAGAAAGTATTAATTGCTTCCTAACTTCTGTATCTGATATTGCTCTATGAACAGCTGTGGTGAGCCTCTGTATAAAGTCGGTATAAGGCTCTTTTAAGCCTTGTTTGACCTTAGTATAATGCTCAATTTTTTGACCTGGGTCCAAAATCTTTTCCCAAGCATTCAGTGCAGCAGTACGGCATAGCAATAAAGTATGCTCATCATAAGTAGATTGAGTCCTCACATCAGCAAACATGCCTTCACCAAGGATTTGGTCCTGAGAAGCAAAGAAACCCCTAATTTTTCCTTGTTGTTCCAAGGTCTTGGCCTCCTCTCTAAACCAGCCTCTCCACTGTAAATTCTGACTTTGGTCCAAGACAGCAGCTGTTAGCTGCATCCAATCAGTTGGTAGAATCCGGTTTTGTGCTGACCATGAATTTAGAAGCTGCTTCACATAAGTAGAGTGTATACCGTGCATTGATATTGCCTCTTTAAAATCCTTGATGTCTCTCATATGTACTGGCTCATAGCTATACTCTACATATTCTGAGGATCCATCAGGTGTTATCTTTGCCTGAATAGCAGCTGGGAACAATAGTGGTGTGGAAGGGGGTAGCCCTGTTATGTTTACCACTTTGGGTAGAGTACCTCCAGTACCATAATATCCCATTGGGGGTTGACCTGAACTGTTCTGAGCATAAGATGCATCACTACCCTTTTCCAGTATTGCAATGCGATCTTCCCATTCTTGAATTTTGGATATTACGGGTTCCCATTCCTGGATTTTGGATACTACTGGTTTCCATTCTTGAAGTTTAGATACTATTGATTTTTCTAGAGCTTGAGTGTCCTGATGAAGCAGTCCTTCCAAAGACCTCACTGAGTCAGCAATTTTTCGAACCCCATCATTAACATAATTAATGATTTTCTTGTTCTCATCATTAATGTAGTCAACAAGTTTCTTGTTTTCATAATTTACATAGAGCCTATATTTCTCTTGTACAGTGTTATCCTTATCTACAGAGGAAGCCTTATCTGAAAGCTTGTTGTAACCAATTTCCAGAGTATCCATCCTTTTTGCCATTTTAGTGCTTGACAGTTCCACATCACATACCTTGGACAGTAACTGTCGATTTACATTTTGCACCTGTTTAACCTCTTCTGCCACTGTAGAGTTCGATAGTTCCATAATACATAATCTGGACAATAATTGTTGGTTTCCATTTGACAACTCTGTCATCATCCTCTTATTTTGAAAAATAAAATAGAGAAATAACCCAAAAAATAATAGGACTGGGGTATTGAATCCTTCAAGATATTCATTTAAAAATTTATCAACCACCATGGCAAAATATGACCTAAACTCTTCAAAAGAATAATAGTCAGCCATTGTGTCAATTCAGATGTAATTACACTGTTTAGTATACAGGTGTCACAGTTTCGTTCAATTTCCTACCCACTGTATGGTAGATGCAAAGACTCTCAGCAGCAGAAAGCTGCAGGCTGAAAACCGAGTGCTGCAGGGGGCTGAAAGCAGAGCCAAATGCTGTAGTAGGCCGGCGAGTTGAAAACCGGTCCTGCGCACTGAACGGAAGTCTTGCGTCTGCGCACTGAACTGAAGTCTTGCGTCTGCACACTGAACTGAAGTCTCGCGTCTGCGCACTGAACTGAAGTCTAGCGTCTGCACACTGAGTTGATCTCGCGTCTTGCGCTGAAATCTCGCCCCCAGGCAATGAGCTGAAAACCCCCGCCTACACACTGGATCAGCTGGCTGGTAACCGTGCCCGGCTAGCAAGAGGGAGCTTTAAGCCCAAGTGAACAGTCTGTATGTCCCCTGGCTTCTTACAGTTTAGGGCACAGGGCCGAGGACGTTGGGCGCCAGATGTAGATCCGACTAGCTCAGTCGGTAGAGCATGAGACTCTTAATCTCAGGGTCGTGGGTTTGAGCCCCACGTTGGGCGCCAGATGTAGATGGAGTTTTACTTTCAAGGCGCCAGTCCAAAATTAATATTTATTAGAATATAAATTAACACTCACAATATTAGTAACAGCTTATGGTGGCACCTGAACAAGGACTGGTGGATCCAAGCGATGGAGGAGCGATGAAAGCACGATGGAAGCATGATGGATTCCGATTCTGTCTCTCCAGCAGCCAGCAGCCAGGAACCAGGAAGAGAGCTCCTCGTGTCCCAGCAGCCATTTATCAATGGGCTTGGCCACACCCCCTCCAGGGTCCCGGAAGTGTCTTCTGACCTTATCACCTGACACCTTAATCCCGCCACAACAAGCTAATAAGGTTGGGTTCCCTAGAAACACAGCCAGGGACAGAGGTTCTGATGACAGTGGTTTATTGATTCTTTCAGCAAAAGGTATGTGAATGCAATAGGACAGGACAAGGGAAAAAAAGCCAAACAAATTTCAAAGCCTTTACCATGGCAACCACGTTAGCCCAACTTTTCCTCTCATTAAACCTTCCTGTTGGCCTTCCCTCTGCTTCCCATTTGCTCTTCTTATTCCCCGACAGTGGCTTAAATGGCACCTCTTTAGGAGAGAATCTCCCTGATGTCTTATAGAGAGCGCAGAGCGCCATTGTTTTCTCCAATAGCCTTTATTCCTGTCAGAACTCCAAATCTAACTCCCTTGCGGTACATATCACAATTTTTAATGAAGAATAGTTTTTATCAAGATCCAATCCTTTATTTGTTGCTCTTAAAGACTTATTTTTGGCTGGACTCAGACTCAGTAGAAGCTCTCAGCAGGGACAGCCTACGTTCTCTTGGCAATCTGTTCCGGTGCGTTCCTTTGGCTTCCTTCATCCTCTTGGCCAAAAGTTTAGCATATCCTGCAGCCTCCTATTTTTTTTATTTTATTTTATTTTATTTTATTTTATTTTATTTTATTTTATTTTATTTTATTTTATTTATTTTATTTTATTTAGCGCATTGCTTCTTCAGAGTAGAATTGTGTTTCTTTTGCAAGATACATAGACTCTTCTTGGGTGCTCTGGTTCTGGGCTTCTTACCTTCTCTGTTCATGGGCTTTCTGATGGCAGCTACAATCCTCTTTTTAGAAAGACTGACATTTTTGGATTCTGCCAGTTCGTTTGGGCTCCAAGGCACAGTAGTATTCCTTCAGTCCAGAAATAGCCTTCTCCCCACCCCCTTTTTTTGAAGTTGAGACCACTGACGTTGACATCTGAACAGACTTGTGCTTTCCCTCTTCAGTTCTCCTTGGTATAAAAAGAATTCCCCTTCCTTGATAGCAGGTATACTGCGCGATGGGTCGAGGTGCTTTGTTTCATGGAAAACCTTGTTTGCCATATCACCACTGATTTGGACTCACATAACCCTTCCACCCTAGCCCAGAGAATCGTCAGCCACTTCTGTGGCCACGTACTTCTCATAGAAAGTACGTAGCTTCTTACATTCACCATTCACTTCAATGAGTTTCTGACAGCCACTATTTGGGAAGAAAATATACAGCTTCATCTTGACAGAGCCAATTGCCCACAAGGTACCACAAAAAAAGAGTTATTTTTGAGACCCAATCTCAAGTAGCCCTGACTAGCTTCAAACTCATTAGATAACCAAGAATAATCTTGAACCTCTTTTTAAAAATTATTTATGTGTGGGCATTGTGTTTACATGTATTCCTGTGTACCACTTACATGCTTGGTATCCAGGGAAGCCAGAAGACGGTATCAGATCCCCTGGGAATGGAATTACAGACTGAGCCTCTATGTAGGTGATTTGAGTTGAACCTTTGTGTTCTAGAAGAGCATTCAAGTGCTCTTAACCACTGAGCCATTCCTCTGGCCACCTGACCTTGAACCCCCACCCCACCCCACTTTCCAGGTGTTGGATTACAGGAATAAGGTACCACTACCACCCTTCTTGTATTTGGGCTGGAGATCAGAGCCAAGGCCTCAGCAGGTTGGGTACTCTCCTAATTGAACTACATCCCCATTCCTGTAGTATTCATCTATTGATTGTCTAGCCTCACTAGTAGCTTACTGCTCCAAGAAGGCAAGGGGCATACGGATCATTCTGTTAATCAGATATATGCCCATTACTTGGCTCAGTGCTTTGTATGTAATATTTAATAAGCATCAAATTAGTATTTATATATTCATCCATGTATTCTAATATTAAAGTCAGAGATGGTTTTTATTAACTTTCATAGATAGAAATAAAATATTATGATTTTCAAGTTTTAGAAAAGCCCTCTGATGTGTCTCAGAGACAAAATAATTATCTAGCCTATGAAGGCTGAAACATGAATTCTAGTTGCTATTTAATGAAAACTCACAGCCAGATATTGGGGGAAAGCTGGCATATCAGAGAGAGGAAACAGACCACAGTCAATTCTCACCCAGCCAACTTCTCAGGGTAAAAGCTATCTTCAAAGAGTCCTGCACCTGGCAGGTCACTCCTACACAATTCCTCAATGTCTGCCTACATCTGCCTTAAATATCTTCTCTGCCCATTTGTTTCACTTCTGGGTTCAACTCTGCATCATAATCGTAGAGTTGGAGCTACTACTGTTTTGTTGTTAGACCTTGAACTCACAGAAACACTGAAAGATCTGTCTCCTGATGGGATTAAAGGCGTGAGTCACTACTCTCTGACCCTCATGGCTTGACTGTGGGGTGATTCTGCTCTCTAATATTCCTGGATGACTTTATTAAATATAAAATATATCAACACACAAGACCCTGGGTTTGACCCCTAGCATTGAAAACAAACACCAAAAAAAAAAAAAAAAAAAAAGTATTTCTTAGAAATAAAAGATAACTTGTCTTTGTCTTGCTTTTGGCTTGAAGAACTTACTTGATTTTGACAAACTGCTAGACTAGAAGAGATTTGCTACATACTTTTAATCTGTTTTCTGAAGTATTCACCCTGAAAGCATAGATTTTTCCATGAAACAGCCCATTATTTTTTGTTCAAGTCTCTGAACTTGACATGTGCTTTTGACAATACTCTTTGGCAGAATTTATGTGGATAGAGCTATGGTTTGATTGAGTTTAGACAGCCCTATAGTTTGTCCTTATGGAGATCCTAGAGTACCCCTTTATTCCGTGAGACCTGCCAGTTTGAAAAATGCTAAAAATACGAGGCTGTAAATTTTAGCTGGAGCTGCAGGAAAGGACAAGAAATAAAAGAAAAATTAGGCTAAACTAATAGCATAGCAAGACCCCATCTCAAAACCAAATCAGATTTAGCAAAATATTAGAATAGCTGAAAAAGTTGAGAGATGAGATTGCAAGGGTCGGAGGTAAAAAGTGTTAGGTCTCAGAGAAATCATACATCCAGAAATGGTGGTTTTGGCTCAATTCAAGCTGGACTATAGAAGGATTCTGGTGGTTAGATAAAAGTCAGCATTCCTCAGGAACATGTAAAACAGGTTTCTGACCTCCAAAAGAAACCATTTCCCTTGCCTCTGGAAAAACAGACATAAAGTTCTCCCTGGACATCCATCTGTGGTGCCTATCAGCATATCAAAGCCCATGCTAGCCTCCAGGCTTCTACAGTCCCTATTCACAATTATCCACCATAAATTTCATAGACACCATGCTACCATCCTGGACCCTATCACCTCTTCACATCTAAAGTCTGAGGCCTGTTACAGGTCTTGGGCTTTCTTCCCCTGTTCGTGAGACCCCTGAAGAGACCACCAGAGACACAAACTCTCCGAAATGCAAAAGCTAGTTTTATTGAAAAGAAATACAAGCTGCTGCAAGGACCCCATCAAGCACATGTAGCAGAGGCTGGAGGAGATATCTGCCCCTTTGCAAACAAAGTTACACATCAATTAGGGGTCTCAGTACAAATACAATTATGATTGGCTCATTTGTTATTGTTGTTGTTTTTAAGGGACTTTCCAGAATTCCTCTGTTTATCCAACCTTTTTTTTATGGACTGTCTGCTGTGCTGGGACATTCTGTGGTTAATCCATTGCTATCAGATGGCCCTAGGCTATCTCTGGTGCTGGTACATTCTGACTTTGTATTTTCCGACTCCCTGGAACCTATGTCAGCGAAACTCAGGCCTGTTTCAAGCAGGGGTCAGGGACCTGCTCAAAATGGAGGCACTTCCCTGGTCTTCACCCCCAGCTACTCATCCTCCTTATAACCAGACCACTATTTCTGCTATCCCCACTCCTCTAGCCCTTGCTATGTCTAGGTCTGCTGCTTCTTCTCTCTGCTTGAGACTCTTCCAGATGCCTCTGAATATTTTCTCTCCTTTACTCACAATAAAAGCCATCCCCCTAATGGGATGGCCAGTTTGGCAGTTTCTTTATTGTACCCATGTACTTCATGTATTGTACTTCATGTTCAAAAAATCTCATTAAAAAGGGCAATTGGATCAAACTTTTCTCGAGAAGACCTGAAGAATACCTAATCTAAGAAACTGTGAGTGTGATTTAAAAAAAAAAAAACTATGAATATGAATTCTAATTGATATGGCTGATTACTATGAGATGAGGCAAAGTGGGGTATGGTACACCCTTTAACTCAGCACTCAGAGGCAGAGGCAGATAGATGTCTATGGTTTGGAGGCCAGCCTGGTAGTCTACACCGTAAGTTCCAGAACAACCAGGGCTGTGTAGAGAGATCCTGTCTCAAAATACAAGAGGAGGAAGGAATGGAGGGAGGGGGGAGAAGAGAGAAAGTAGGGTAGGAAAGACAGACATATATGCCACAAGAGGCAGAGACAGGTGCGATGTCAGTAACTCAAGGAACATTGAGGAAGTACCCTGATTTCTTACTTCTAGCCTCCAGGCCTGTGATAAGATAAAGTCATCAAGCTTCTAGCACTTCACTATGACAACCCTAGCTTGTAGTAAGAGGTTTCTGGCCCCGATTTTTGGGCCTAGCCTCAAGGTTTAGACCTGTAGAGACACACAGATGCTTACAATAGTTTCAGGCTGATCGGCCTAAGGCCCAGGCATATAACTTTCTAACTCTTTACCCTTAATCTAACCCATGATTCTTTCTTATCCTGTTCAGCCATGGGGCTCGGTACCTTTTCTCAGTGCAGCATAGTTGTCCTCTGCTTCTTCTGGCTTCTCTCTGGCATTCTCTGGAGTCTCTGTGGCATTTCTGCTCTGTTCTTCCTGTTCCCAGAGTTTTCTTAGTCTGGTAGCCCCTCCCACACTTCCTGTCTGCCTTTGGCCAGTCAGCGCTTTTTATTAAACTCATAGGCCGGGACAATTATTTACAGTGGAACAACATAATCTCCCTACAATAGCTGGGCTGTACTAGAAGGGTTTGGGTAAACTGAGTCATTGAGTTTCTTTTTGTGCATTTTTATTTGAGACAGGGTTTCATTAGGTAGCCCAAGTTGGTCTTCAACTCACAATCTCCCTACTCCAACTTCCCAAGTGCTGGATCACAGCTGTGTACCCCTATACCCGGCTTTCTTCTCATTTAAAAATTATTAAAATAGAGGTACTCATATACTAGTGCCACAGTCTTGATAACAGTCTAGCTTCCTTGGCTTGCCTATTCTAGTAGCCATCTCAGAATGGTTACTTGCCTTCCTTCTCTCAGAGAGCACCACGGTGGTCTTTGTATTCCTTACTAAAAATCTCACAAGAGTTTTCTATTTTAAAGGATTGTTTCCTGTTTCCACACATTCCCACTTAGGTGTTGTCAATTGCTCCTGTGAAACCTACCCTTTCTTTCTTTCTTTTTTCATATCTAAGCTGATTCTTCTGCAGATTTATCACTTCCTGTTCCTGGTGCTCACAACCACCTTGACTTTTTTACTAAAATGTTTCATTCAGTTTAATGCATAGAATGTGAACTTGGTGGGGATATCACTTGTCAAAAGGCTTTAAATTAGCATTTAAAAGTCTCATAGATGGTTTATTTTCAATGTAGCACTAAACATATTCAACATATGTAAAAGTAGAAAGAATAGTATATTAAACCCAAAATATATATCACACATATATAATAATTATCAAGATTCTGTCATTCTTATATTAACCTATCTTGTATAACTTCGGGCTATGTTTAATTATTAAAAATAAGTTTAGACTTTTTTCCATTTTATGTCTGTGTACTTTATTGTGCAACCCTGAAAAATACAGGGTTTGTCTTACATTACCATGATGCCATTGTAACAACACATATTCAGAGAACTCCACATTCCATCCTTATCCTTTCCACCCCCTTCTTCCCTATCCTTAGTAACTAACCTTTAGGGGTGTTTTTTTAAAACCCGACTTATCCTTGTGTTTTTTTAGAGCATATAAAAATACGTATGCACATTTTTATTTAGCCCATCTTCACACATGAAATTTATATTATGTTCTGTGCCTTATTTCTTCACTTAATGTATTTGACAAATCTTTTTTTTAAAGATTTTATTTATTACAAATAGTGTTCTGCCTGTGTGTATGCCTTTAGGCCAGAAGAGAGCGCCAGATCTCATTCTAGATGGTTGTGAGCCACCATGTGGTTGCTGGGAATTGAACTCAGGGACCTCTGAGGAACAGCCAGTGCTCTTAACCAGAGTCACCTCTTCAGACCTCACTTAATGTATTATAGGCTCCCTTGATATTGATAGGTAAAGAACCTTGCGTGCTGTTAATGCTATCTAATATTATTTAATCACCCAATATTCTATTAATATACACCTTGGTGCTATTATAAATAGTACTGCATATTAACAATAATATGCTGTAATATACATAAGTATATTCTTTGCCAAAGTGTCCTTTGAAAAGAGATGGTTTAGTAGTTAAGAGTTTTTACTGCCAAGACTCATGATCTGAGTTTTCTTGATAGAAGGAGAAAATTGACTTCTCAGATTGTCCTATGACCTCCACATGTGTACCATTCTGTGTGTGTGCGCACACAGACACACACACTAAGTAAATATAATTTAAATTTTAGAAGTGAGATTAATGGCTCAAAATGTAACCAAATCCCTTCTTCATAATCAGTTTTGGACCCTACTTCCTATTTCCCTGGTAAAACTAAAAGAAGAACAATTAGCCCGGTCCCTCCTTAAAATCTAAAACACCACATGAAAAGGCAGAGTTTTCAGGACTTTTGTGAGAAAGTTTCTTCTTCCTGCTCAAAAGCTCAGAATCTGAATTTCCTCTCAAGTCCCTATGAGATGCACCTGAGCTGCCTCAAACACTGCATACTACTGTCTCCTCTTTAAGAGTTAATCCCATTGGGTGTGTCAATCTCCTGTCCAGAAAACCATTCTTGAGATAAGCTGATTTATCTGAAAACATACAAAAGATGTGAAAGGAATAATCATCCTTTAATGAGATAATGCACTTATATACCTTGTCACCTTGTCACCATGCAATCTGCCGGCTTCTTTGAGTTCTAACCCAGAAAGTTTGACCTTTCCCCCTTTCATGTCATCTTCAGATACTGGCCCAAATCCTAAATATGTTTGCATTGACACTCTGGACATTCCCACTCTTTCTCCCAAGGCCCCTGCTTTTCCTAACCACTTACTCCACACCCCAAGTCCAAGTGCTTATACACATTCTTGCATTTACATTCAAATCAGTTTAATTAAGAATAAAACTGGAAACAAGTCAATGTTCAATGAAATGCTATTTAGCAATAAGACAATATTATGTACAATATTTCCTCTAATTTTGAAAATATGCTAAATAAAAAGAAGTAGCTGCAAATAACTATAAATTGCATGATCCCATTTATCCACAACAGGAAAATCCACAAATATAAGAAAGTCATGGACTATGGCTCAGAGAATAGGAGAGTAAAAATGGGCAGCAACAATTGATGGAATGGGTGTTAGGCTTGGAGAATGGGATTTGAGAACCCACCGAGATGGATTTAGGGTATGAAGTTTATAATAAAAGGTACTAACACTGTGGGAAGCAAACAGAAGTAACAGTAAGGGGCAGACATTGAAGAGAGCTCACATTTTGGCACCTGAGGATAGCATGAGGGGGTCTCTGAAGGGAGGAAGGTTCATGTGGCAGAAGCAGGGGAGCCTTCTCTTACAGCTTCAGAAGACAGGAGGGTGCAGGCAGGCTCTTGGATTCTCAGGGGGAGGCAGGAAAGTAGGTGGAGAGTTCACTTTGATTTAACTCACTTCCCAGATGAGCAATTATGGCCCCAGCTATCTGATAGCTAAGGGCTAGTGTCTCAGTAGGTGCCTGTGAAGGAGGCTACTGCAGATGCCTGGGAGGTTGGGTTCTAACGTTACATTTTTGTTTTTGTTTAGAGACAAGATTTCTCTGTTACAGCCCTGCCTGTTCTGAAACTCACTCTGTAGACCAGGCTCGCCTCAAATGCAGAGATCTACCTGCTTCTGCCTCCTGAGTGCCGGGATACAGGCATGTGCCTCCACCACCTGATTTGTTTTTCCTTCTTATTTTTTATGTGCGTTGATATTTTGCCTGCATGTATGTCTGAAGATGTTGGGTTTTGTTTTTAACACTTCTAGCTGTCTTTATATATATATATGATTACATTTGTTCTTTTAGAGAAAACAAAATGTGTGAGCTTCCTGGCATTGCTTATAATCCTAGCAAGAGGGAGGCAGAAGCAAGTGAATCTCTGTGAGTTCAAGGCTAGCCTGGTTTACAGAGCAAGTTCCAGGACAGACAAGTATATAGAGAAACCTTGTCTCAAAAAACAAAACAGAGAGAGGGGGGGGGGAAGGAGGGAGGGAGGAAGGGAGGGAAGGACTGTAATCTTTTGTTAGAGACAGATCAAATTAGCTTCCTTTTCCCACTAACATCTATTTCCCATGGGCTCCCAGAGACAGTGTTACTTCCTTTAGTGGTTACTCAAATGAGGTGACTCTTCAGACATCTTTGGTTATTTTCAAGAATTTGGATTTTATTCAAAGTGGATAGAAAGACTTGGTGGGAGGTTAAGGAGACAGATGGTATTTCCTGCTTCTGTCCTAGGCAACTACACTGTCGTTTGGAGAATGGATTATGGAGGAGTTTTAGTGTCATTGTCCAGACGTCATTTATAACGAGGTGAGTGATGGAATAGGAGTGAAAAGATTTTAAATCAATGACACAAAAGTGATTTTTGTGGCAATATAAATGCTCACTTATGTTTTGCATTTCTGAAAGTATAGCACTCTGTCCAATAGTACCTGAGCATCGTATCCCTGGAAGAATGTAAATCTTAGCACAGAGAAGTAGTAACCAGAAATTTCAACCACTGAATATGCCATTGGTGGTGGGGTTTGACATATGGCCTTGTGTCAGAGTAATTAGTTTTCTCCTAATCCTAGCTTTTTTTATTTTTTTTTTAAATGAAAAGATGATAAACTTTTTCAAATAGTTCTTCTTTGTCAATTGAGATGATTACACTCACACAACTTCTTGCCATTATTTCGCTCATGATGGGTATTTCATTGTTTGATTTTTGTATTTCAAAGCAACCATGCTGCATTCTACAATAAAAACCAATTGATGATTGTATATAATTGAACTAAATTTAAAGAAAAATCAACTAGAGACTTTCTTTATGACCCTGCTAACCAGCATTTGGGATGCTTGAGAAGTTGAAAATAATTTTCAAAATTAGATAAACTCATGCCTTCAAGATAAATTACGGTGTAAGCAAACACACATTAGGAGGAAAGGGTCTAATATACTTAACTATTCTAAGTGTAGGTTCTAGAATTGTACCGCCTCCATTCAAATCATGTCTCTGCCACCTCAAGTAGGGTAGTTCCTGGTAAACTTTAAACTTTTTAAAATAAATTTTTAAGCTTATTTACTCTCAGTTTTCTTAGTTGTAAATTGAAGTTAAAATTAAATCAGGGTTGTTGTATAAAGAGATAGTATTTGTAAAATACTTAGAATAGTGTCTGGCATGTGGTAAGTATTCTGTGAGTACATCATTATATATTTTGATAAGTAAAATTTCTTCTTGAACCCAGTTTAAAATCAAATTTTGCACTATTTACTAACAAGGAAAATATTTACAGTTGAAAAACTAGAGTCTT
Organism: Phyllotis vaccarum; assembly: GCA_033318265.1. NCBI lineage: Eukaryota > Metazoa > Chordata > Mammalia > Rodentia > Cricetidae > Phyllotis > Phyllotis vaccarum. The sequence continues at coordinate 6,788,177 of JARWLC010000019.1, forward strand.
TCACTAGATACAAGATTATCAGCTTTATCACCTGTGTATATCATCTGAAAAGAAACAGATGTGTAGCCATGGATGCTCCCTAAGATTAAAAGAAGCCATCTTCCAATCTGCAGGACTGCACTCAAATGTAGGATTCTGACCTTGCCACTCCTTACCACTACAGTAATCTATGCAGGAAATTACCACATCTGTCTCTTTCCCTCAGTACAGTGGATCTAACTATTATTATGAGTTGTACTGGTTTGATTTCCCAACTACAGTATACAGTCCTCAAAGACAGGGCCCATGATGAACTTTCTCTATAATCATAGAATTTACCAAACAGAACCCTGACCTCAGAAAATGTATCCTAAGTAGAATTATTTTCCCCCTTGGTTTTCGAGACAGGGTTTTTTACTGTGTGGATCTGGCTGTTTTGAAACTAGCTCTTTAGACCGGGCTGGCCTTGAACTCACAGAGATTCACTTGCCTCTGCCTCCCAAATTCTGGGATTAAAGCCATGTGCCACCTGCCCTGCTCAATCTTATTCTTTGCAGGATATTAGGACAGAAATGTGATATAAGTCCAGAGCCAGAGGTAAATGCTGTCTTTCCCATTACTGGTGGAGTAATAATGATTCAGTAATATCTCAAGTCCAAGTTTAAGGTTCTCACTTGTAAGATAGGAGTAATGTTTACATCAAAGGCATTATCTATGATGACTACATAGACACTGCATGATGTAAAATGTTCTGTAAAGACTCCATAGAGAATAGGAAAAGTCGCCAATTTTAAACATTTTTTCCCATGCTCAGAGTTTGTTTTCTTGTCTGTCATACCCATGACTTTTTAAAAAATAAATTTCATATGTGGTGCTCATGCCTGAAATATAAGCACATAGGAGGCAGGGCAGGAATACTGTTGCAAGCTGGAGGGTCAGCCTAGTCTACACAGTGAGTACCAGGCAGCCAGGTTACATTATAAAACCTTGTCCCAAAACCAAATCAAGCAATTTTTATAAAACACTTAAAAATATCTTTTATTTTTTAAGTTTTACTTTTTACTTATAAGTTTTAGACTTAGAGATACCAGAGCAGATGGTGTAGAAATCCTGTACACACACACCCATCACAATCACACAACTGCAAATTTTTCTATATTATTAATATCTTATCCAACAAGTCAATATTGATACATTAATTAAAGACAATTGTTTGTTCAGATCTTAGTTTTCACAAAAAAAGCAACTTGGGGGAGTTTATTTGCCATCTTACAGGTTATTTTTGAAACAAATGGTAGTACAGGTTGGCCTCAATCACATGATCTTCCTGCCTCAGTTTCCCAAATGTTAAGATTATAGGTATGTATGACTAGGCTAGTGAGACTCTTCTTAATGAAGACAGACTTACGAATACAAAAAGAAATTCTAAGTTACTATGAAAAATTATTAAATGGCAACTGTCATGACTTTTTGCTTTTTTTGAAAAATGCCTCTTATGTTGGCCACACTAGCTTTGAATTCCTAGTCCTCTGTAGTGGAGACCAGGTACTATATCACCTTGATCTAGAGGTGTGTCTCTTGATCAGCATTGATCTAGGAATCACCTACAGCCTTGGGGCACCAGTATTATGGGCATGACCAGAAGGCCAGTTTAAGATCAAAGTGCATGTGCACAGAACCCATTCTCTCTTGTGCATCTCAGGAAGGAAGACCTGACCTGCTGAATGAAACCAAACAGAACCAGTTCAGCCTTTCCAGGAACTGAATGACTGCTTAACCATCTTGTATCAATGAGTGTTCCCTTCTGATCCCTTTAATAAATAATAATCTTTATCAGTTGCCTGTGATCATTATATTATTTATCATTCTATCTGGCATCCAAAGTGGGACATGTACAACCACATAAAACCTGAAAGTGATTTTTTTAAAAAAAGGGGAGGAGGTTCTAAAACATAAAAACAGAGCCCAAAACAGCTTCCTAGTTGTGTCTCTGAAGTGAGCTGGGTACAGAGTGGCATATGGACTTGAGCTGCAACATGGAGGGTTCGCCTAGTCTCATAGGAATGTCAGTACAAGCATAAGCTGCATGTGACCAACTTAAGGTTACTTCTCATACAGACAAAAAGGAAACAGGCACAAACACAGCTTTTTGGTAGCAGTGGTTATTTGAATGGCCTGTTTTCTGGTGGTGACCAGAGGCATGACTCCTTTGAGGTTTCCTGATGTCAAATTAGTCATAAAAACCAGACTCTTTTAAGAAGCCCTGCTGTCAAACTCTTAATTGAAGTTTATGAACAGCAGACAGCAGTGTTCTACTTGGTGGTAGTGTGGACCCTAAAATTCCCCAGAGTTGGAGTGGTAAATGTGGCTTCTGCCAAAACCTCTGCCATGAAGCTAAAATGATTTGCAATGTGTTTTAAAGATGAAATATACGCGAAGAGTCTGGATACTGTATGTTATTGTGTTTTCTTTGACTTGTTTGACTGCTGAGGACGGAGCAACAACTGCTAAAAGACAGTTGATTATAAATGCTGCTGAATTAATCCAACCTATGTGTTTTAAAAGTGCCTTTACATCCAAATTTAAGTCAAAAGGTATGTTACTTTGGAGAAGAGGTTTTCTTTTTATTTCACAGAAAAAGAGAGGCTGTAGATTCATTCTGTGCTAAAGAAAATAAAGGAAGACCTCTTGAAACATCTCCATTGGGAATGGATGGCCCAGGTGACCCAACATTTCAGAACACCTCTGTTGCAGTTTCCTCTGAGTTCTGCATCCAGAACAGCTTCAATTATTGTTGAATTATTATTAAATTATTTAGCCTCATAGACAACTCCGCTGAGGATTTATCCATGATTCTAAAATGTCCTTTGAGACCTCATGAGATACCTAGCACCCCCATCAACAGGAAGTAGTCTAGAGAACTACACCCACATTCCCCCAAAATGGATTATGGATGTTTGTCTTTGTTTAGAGTATTGATTACAAGTTATTATGGATAATGGTTAGAAAAAAAGATATACAAAGGAGATTGGATTTGGTGTTCTTGTTTTAAAAAGAAAACAAATGTGGGATGATGCTCTTGTACACGGTAAATATTTTTTCACTTGTATTTGCTTAATAAAACTCTGATTAACCAGAATCCAAACAGGAAGTAGAGGCAAAGCAACTAGACTAAGAGAATTTGGGGAAGAAGAAAGGCAGAAAACAGATGCCAGCCAGATGCAGAGGAAGCAAGATGAGAATGCTGCACCGGGAACTGGTACCAAGCCATGTAGCTAAACATAGATAAGAATTATGGGTTAATTTAAGCATAGGTGCTAGTCAGTAATAAGCCTGAGTCATAGACCAAACAGTTTATAATTGATATTAAATCTCTGAGTCAATTATTTTATAAGCAGCTGTGGAATCAAGAGTGGGAGAAAATCAGACTGTGGGGCTAGGCAGGATCAAGAAAATTCTGAATACAGTCTCATAAATTTGAAAAAAATATACTATTAAATGCTGCTTGTTAGGGAGACACACTGATAACAACCATCAATAGAAGTTATAGAACTGGTGTGCTGATACATGTCATTTGAGCACTTGGGAATGGTTACATAGAGAAAAAAAATATGGATTGTGAACCCCCAAGTTAGCATTAGTGTTAATTGAATAAAATTAATCATGGGTCAGGAGACTGAGTTGGCAACTAACTGACAGAATGTCATCACAGAGCATCAGGGGGCACCTGGGAGAGATAGAGAGTCACACTGGAGGTACTGAGGGGGTGGTGGGACTTCTTTGTTTGGGAGAGCAGAAGAATGCCCTCTTGGAAAGATGCCAGCAAAGAGATAAGGTTAACTAGGTGCTACTCAACCTTTCTGAGCTAGCAGATTTTTCACCCCTGCCTTTGAGTCTTTAGTTTTATTTAGAACAGAACAATAGAGATTTATTAAAGCTACCTTTAGCAGTGGTAGCAACCACAGTGCCAACGCCTGTGGGAAAAGAATTCCTGCCAGGCTGTGGCCCAAGCAGCCAGGACAGTGCCAAAAAAGCAGGCCAGTAACTGCAGAGTCAGACAGGTTGAAGAAGTGGTTCAGTCAGTAAACTGTCTGTTGTATAAGCATAACCGGAATTCTATCTCTGGCACCTAAGTAAAAGCTAAGCATGATGGCACAGGCCTGTAAACTCAAAACTTGGGAAGAAAAGATTTTAAAAATGCCCATGACTTGCCTTCAAGCTAAACTGGCCAAGCCAGTGAACTCTGGGTTCAGTGAGATATGCTGTCTCAAAAAAACAGGGTAGACAATCATTTGAGAAAATGCCCATTATTGACTTATGACTCTCTCTGCATAGACACACACACATAGTTAAAAGAGCAAATAAACAGAATACTACAAAAATAATTTTTAAACATGTCAGCTATTATTTTCTAAGTCATGTTAAGCATTTTGTTCATTGTCTTTAAGTACAAATAAGTTTAGGCGCTGGTGAGAGAACACAGGGAGAAACACTTTTTTCTCTCAGATCAAAAGGAGGTCAGAATTTTATAACCCCTAGAATGGCTTACGACAATTCAGTGGGTCAGCCTGAAGACAGATGTTGTCCAGAAGATATACAACAGAGGGATCAGAATATCAATATTGAATTGTGAATTTCATGCTCAGTGCTTTTAAAAAAATATATAGGAGGCACCAGCCATGTCTGAGCATTGCTATAGTCTCAGCACTCGTGAGAAGCTGAGACAGGAGGATTTCTGTGAGTTTGAGGCCATCCTGGGCTACATAGGAAGACCCTATCTCATGTAAAAATTGTGGGACAAAATTAACATTAGGAAAAAGTGTAGTATACATCCATTACTTTAGGCATAGTGGTAACTATACCTGTATACACATGTCTAAATATCAAACTTACACATTAAATATATGCAGCTCTTTGTAATACATCAGTCTTTTTTGTTCCAACTGATCTTTTCTTTAAAAAAAAAATTAGATATGATCTGATCTGCGTATAAAGCATGGTGTTAGTGGTTTTCCAGTTCTAGAAACTCTTGCTTGGTGATAAATGCTATACTCACAGTGTTTCCTAGTGAATGAATACAAAGAAACACTACCACTCTCAAATTGGACATCCCTTAAAGGTAAAAGAACATAATATATTGTCCTTTACCTTTCCAAAAATGTAAGGACTACACTAGGTTGGGTAAACGTGACTTCTGAGAATTTTAGAATATATTTTTTACAGCTGATGTTTTCAAAGCAAAAACATTATGCTCAGCTTTTCTGTGTTACTATGTTATCAGCTTCCCGTACCCACATAGCCCTTAGCTTTCAAATCCCTCAATGATATCCTCCCAAGTGCCTGAGATCCCACAGACTGATGATTCAGATAAATTAGGTGTCAAATCTCGGCAGCCATCTCTCTTACTTGTAGTTATCAAGTAGTCCTTTGAAAAACACCTGAAGGACAAAAATATTGCCAGTGCTCACACGTTTACAGTGTAGAGCACTGAATGACAAAACCCAGCACAGGCAGTACCCAACCCACATCTACAGAGCACGTTCTTTTTCCTTCCACTGCCCTCTGCTCAATATTTAGTCTTCATGGCTTCCAGGCCTCTACACATAATGCTCTCTCTATCCTTTCTCAGTCTGATGGAAAAAAAATCTATCATCACTCTTGAAGGTACTGCTTTGCAAGAACAGCCTCCAGAAGTCAGCCATCCCCTTCTTGGAGCCTTTATAAACCTTGTTCTTATTTCTAGAGGAACATCTGTCACATTATGTCAAACTATATGGTGAATCTAAGATCCAGGCCTTAATCATCTACTGATTAACATAGCCCCTGGAAGAGAGTACATATTCAATGCCTTTTCAAAGGTGAATGAGAGTCGTTATCAAAATTGCCTTTTATTTCTGTAAAAAAAACAAGTTCAATAATGTTGTCTTTCTTTTCTGTAAGTGCATGTGATGGGAGAACGGATAAGGGCATGATTATGTCAATTACTACAAACTTATTCAAAGAATGAGAGAAAAATTCTTAAAAATCAGAATGTTGAGCATGGTTTTAGTGGCAGAAGTGTTTCCTTAACTATGTGCCTTTTAAATTCTCCTTCTTGTCACCAGAGTATAATGGAAGAACAACACATGAGCATGCACACCTTGTGTCAAAAGAGTTTTTGTTTGTTTGCAGAACTTAGGGAGGGTAAATCTAGGAACCTTGTGCATGGTGCCTGGGGAGCTATTTTCCAAGCCCCAGAAGAGTCATTTTAAAAGATCAATAAGAGTTGAGGAGTGTAGTGGTAGACAATTGCCCAGCACTACAGAAATTTCTGTTTGGTCTCCAGCACAATAAAAAGAAAGAAAGAAAACCAATAAAGATTTCATAGTTGAAAGGGACCTCTTGGTTATCAAATTCAATCCTTTATGGTACATCAGTTGCTATACAATGCCTGATAAATGCTCAATTAGCTTTCACTAGAAACTTCCATTGTGGGGAAACACATTACTTAAGAAGGTCTATGACTCCCTGTTCTGACAATTATAATGTCCAAATTGAGCCAAAATCATTAGACATTAACTGAGTCCTTTCATCTCTCCTAACTTCTTTTAAATTTCAGTTTTTGCTTCTTAAATGCAGGGCATACGCCTTCCTTATACAGCTCTATAAAGAACAATATGCAGCTATATAATTAACCCAAGGCATAGCCAGATTCACTCAACTACTGTCATATGCTATAGTGTTCAATTTTTCACCAAACTAATTTATGTTCTCAGGATGCATTGCAATGTGTTTTTAATATTTCTAAAGAGAAGCCTGGAACATACTCTAAGTGAGACCTGCCCAATGTAGACAATTTTCTAGAGCAGCACTAACATAGGTCTAACACACCTCTTATCCTTTATTCCATACCGCTCAACCTCATACTGGTCCTTACCTGAGCACAATTGTACCTTGGCAATGGTTAGCAGCAAGCAGATGGATGAAGCCTGGGTGTAACCAGAGACAAGAGAACTGACCTAATTCTGAAAATGGTCCTCAGAAGCAAGCCGCCTGAATAAGCTGGTGCTGTGTCACGGACATTGAAGCATTTAGGCAGGTGAAAAGTAACATTTGATGTGATGTAAGTGACAGCATCAGGTATCTGTGGTGATATATTGTATATTGAATAAAATTTTCCTGGAATATCAGAGACAGATTGATATAGTACCACAGTTATCCGTTAGGTTTTGGAACAGGATCTTGATCATCAGTTGCAGAACATGAGAATCAGAGTTGAATCCTCAGGAAGACAGAAAGCATGAGGCAAACTGAAGTCAGGAAGACAAAGGTGGAAAGAGGAAAAATTTCTAGTTTATTTTTAAAACGAGATAGGTAATAAGAATTAAAGAGGCCTCGGGGGCTTATAAAGTCACTGAATTCCATCATTTCAACTTTTACCATAAGATGCTTGTGTAAATATAGGAACAATGACATATCCTTGGAAGCGTTATGGCAGGATACCAACAGGATATGATCAGAACTACTATCAGGATAATGTGTGCAGCTTGGAAATGTTGGTGTTTATTAAATGTTGTTAGTATACCTCAAAATGCATAAAGACAAATTCAATTAATTTAAAAATAATTTCTACTCTGAGCTGCCAAGTCACATATCCAAGCACTCTGAGTATTTTTTAGTACTGTGTCTGTTTTCCTTTGGTGGAGAGACTGAGATGAGTGTTGGGTATCTCCCTCTATCGCTCTCTTCCATGTTTTGAAACCGGTACCTCACCGAACCTCACTTGCTGCTTGGCTAAACTGGTTAGCTAAGGAGCCCTGGGGACCTGCCTGTTTCCACTCCCTCTGCCCAAACACTGGGTTTACAAGTGCTCACAACCATGCTTGGCTTTTTTTTTTTTCCTCAATACATCGAAACTGCAATTGTCCCTTTCTCCCCTCCTCCCAGTACCCTCCCCATCAACTGCCCAGATCCACTCCTCCTTTGTTTTTCTTTAGAAAAGAGCAGGCCTCCCAGAACTAAATGCAGAACAGGGCATAAGAAGATACAATAGTACAAACTCTCATATCAAGACTAGTTGAGGCAACCCAGTAAGAGTTCAAAAAGAGCAGGTGAGTTTAAGAGTCATAGGCACCTCCATTTCCACTGTTAGAAGTCCCATAAAAACACCAAGATAACAACCATATCTTAATGTAGGTGACCTCACTCGGACACACACTTAGAATTCTGTTCTAGCTCCGGAAGTCCCACCCCATCCCGAGTTCTGACTGCAAGCTCCATTTAAGAAGCATTCCCACCACTGGATTCTCTCTATTGTCTTTTCTCTCCCACAGCTCACACATTCTCAACCCCTCCCTCCTCTCCTCTCTCCTCCTCTCTCTCTCTCTCTCTCTCTCTCTCTATATATATATATATATACATATATATATATATACATATACATATACATATACATATACATATACACACACACACATACTCTCTTTTTCTTTATAATAATAAAGTCTCTCTGTGTAGACCTAAGTATCCAGCTGCACACTTCTTTCCACCATGCCTGAGGGACATGAGGCCTCTATCTATAGCCACCACCAGTCACCATGGCTAAAGCGTGTATTATATCAGATCAGTCTCTGTGATCCCGTATGAATCCAGCTCAGTTGATTCTGTGGGTTGTGTCCTCCTGGTGTCCATGACCCCTCTGGCTCCTACAATTCTTCCTCCCCCGATTCCAAGGTCTTCCCTGAGCTCCAAGGAAAGGGAGCCAGTGAAAATCTCCAATGTGGGCTCTCTCTCCCCCTCTAACATTTGGCAGTGGGCCTCTTCATTTGCTCCCATCAGCTGCTGGTGGAAGCGTCTGATGACAATTGGTGTAGGCACAAATTTATGAGTAAAGCAGAACACCATTAACAATCACTTTACTGATTTCCCCTCTGTGGAGTAGGAATCTAGTAGAGTCATTCTATCCAGGGTAAACATTAAAACAGTTGTTTTCACCGTGTCCAGGGTAAACGTCAGAATGAATAGTTGTTTTCTAGAAGTACTTAGACCTTCAAGAAATCATTGTGAGGAACAGGGATTGTTTTCTGTTATCTATAGTGTTATTTTTGTGAAAGTGTTTTACAGACTGTCTTAGGGTTTCTATCACTGTGACAAAATTCCATGACCAAAAAGCAAGCTGGGAAGGAATGGGCTTATTTGGCTTACACTTCAGCTTTGCTGTTCATCACTGAAGGAAGTCAGGACAGGAACTAAACAGGACTGGAACTTGGATGCAGGAGCTGATCAGAGGCCATGGAAGGGTCCTGCTTATTGGCTTGTTTCTCATGGATTGCTCAGCCCAACTTTTTATAGAACCCAGGACCACTAGCCCAGGGATGGAACCACCCACCATGGGCTGGGTCCTCCCCCATTGATCTCTAATTGAGAAAATGCCTGACAGCTGGATCTCATGGAGGCATTTCCTCAGCTGAGGCTCCTTCTTTGATGACTCAAGCTTGTGTCAAGTAGACACACAAAGCCAGCCAGTACAACTGACCTCTTGTCAACTTGACATACAAATACATCACTATTAAACCACACCACTCCTTCCTTTCCTATCTTTCCCCAAGACCTCACATTAAAATCATAAATAATTATAAAAGTCACATAGTCTTCACCAATTCAAACACAGTAAATTTTTAGTCTCTTTAATAAAAATATCTCAACTTTTAAAAGTTCAAGTCTTTCAGGCATGGGCTCACTTAAAAACCAAAATTAAATACCTTCTTCAAAAGGGAAGAACCAGGACATTGTCACAATCTGAACCAAGGAAAATGAAACTCCAACAGTATAAACAACTCAACGTCCAATTACCCAGGATTCACTCATGATCTCTTGGACTCCTCCAAAAGGCTTGGGTCACATCTCTATTGCCCCGGGCCCTCGGGTAAAGTCAACTGGGACCCTGGAGGAGGGGAGTGAGAATGAGGGAGGGGATGAAGAAAAACGCAAAGAATGGGGGCAGGATAAAAGGGTCTGATCAAGCCCTGTTTATTAAGGGAATAAACTGAGTATATATAGGGTGAAAGGGTTGGTTATCACTCTTGCTGCTAACCTTGAAAGGAAAAGTAAGTTGCAGCTGGAGAAGGGGGAAGGCAGTTGAGATTATAAGAGCGGTAGGGTGGAGGAGCAAAGACACATTCCATTTCCAGCAAAAGTCTTAAACAAGGATGTAAACAAAACCTGTTATCAGCCTGATCCTGTTAATTGCCAGTGAATCATGAGATGTGACTGCCGGTCAGAGTTAGGCAGAGCTTTGCTCTCCGCACTCTATCTCTGCCCTCGGTGGCACATACAGTTTATCTTCTAGGATCCAGCTGGCTCCACTCCACAGCGGCTGCTGTTCTTGGTGGCCATCCCATGGTACTAGCATCTCCAAAATTGGGGTCTTCTGCTACAACAGGGCTACACTTTCACCAATAGCCTCTCGTGGGCTCTCTTCATGGTGCCAAGGCTCAACTTCTTTGCATGACCCCTTCAATTCTGGTTCTTCACCTGCTACTGAGGGTGCACCTTTACAAATGGCCTTCCCTAGCCTCTCACAGAGCTAAAACTCAGCTGCTCCCCATAACCCCTTTATGCCTTCAAAACCAATACCACCTGGGTAACACGTTCATATTATCAAATCCAGCTGCCAGCATGAAGTACAACCTTGGTTACCTTTGGAACACAGCTTCTCTGTTCTCTCAGGGAACACTTCCCAGAAAATTTCACATCAGTAATGCTGGTCTCTTCTTAATTGCTGCAAATTCCTTAGCTCCAGGCAATCAGTATCAAGTATCCCAGCAAAGCAAAATTTTGCTTTAGTAGTTCTGGTACTTTGTTAATCACAGCTAATTGTTCAGCTCCAGCTAACTACAACCACAGGATTGCTTAGTTCAAAATAACAAACAGCCCTGGTAGAGTCTTTAAATTTCCCTCTGAAATTTCACAAGCCAGGCCTCCATCTTCTGTATTGTTCTTAACTTTCTTATCATCCACATTCCCACAGAAGATCCCACAGAGCTCTTAACACTCAATGGCTCTTTGAGCCCAAAGTTTTAAAGTCCTTCCAAAATCCTCCCAAAAAGCAATGATCACTGGTATCAATTTGTCTTAGTCAGGATTTCTATTACTGTGAGAAAACACTGTGACCAAAACATAAAATAAAATAAAATTAGAGAGAAAGGAGTTTATTTGGCTTACACTTCAGAATTGCTCCCTGAAGAAAGTCAGGACAGGAACTCAAACAGGGCAGGATTCTGGAGGCAGGAGCTGAAGGCTGCAGAGGCTATGGAGGGGTGCTGCTTACTGGCTTGCTTCCCATGTCTTGCTCAGCTCAACCTCTTCTAGAACCCAGGATCACCAGCAAAGGGATGGCACCACCAACCATAGTCTCCGTCCTACCCCATTGATCACTAAATGAGAAAATGCCTTACAGCTGAATCTCACTAAGACATTTTCTCCACTGAGGCTCCTTCCTCTGATGACTCTATCTTGTGTCAAGTTGGCACACAAAGCCATCCATTTCGCAGCCTTTGCATGACTTTGGTCACAAAATCGTCCTGCCACACCTGGAGCATCCGGCCTTATTGTTTACTGCAAACAGGGCACAATAATGACTAAAGTTGCAGGGGTATGATGTTTTCATTCATAAAATAGATTATGTTAGAGGCTTTGGTATGGGGAACTTGTTTTACCCCCAAAACAATTTTTGTGTAACAACCAATAAATATGCCTTTGCACAACTGTTTGAGGTTCAGTTCATAGAAACTGTTCCTCCCTGCTGCCAGAGAGCCTGAATTACATTCTGGAGTGACACTCTTTCTTTGACCAACTCTCACAACACAGAACACCTCTACCTTGGGTCCCTGGCCTATCCAGCCCCCACTTCCTGTTGATGTTCAATTCATCAGGATCTATAAAGGATCAGAGTCACTCTAGGATGAATTTTAGCCTTTGCAGCCACAGGGAAGTCAACCTCTGCTGAACTAGCTGTAGCTTTGCAAATGTCTTTTTATTGTTATACAAATTATACTTTTAGCAAGTCAAATTTTGTATTCCAAAGCTCTTTATCTGAAGAGACAAATACCAAAGCAATTTCCAGTCACCTCGGTTCTCTGAGTCCTCCACAGCCAAGTTGCTTAGACTTTGAAACTTTAGGAAACTCTCAGCTAGTCTCTGGGATGTCCAGCCTCTGGTTGGACATCTTGGCAGTGTCATGCATGGCCACCCTCCCACAGCATGGGCCTCAAATTAGACTAGTTATTGCTTGGCCATTCCTACAAGTTCTGCACCTCCATTGCCCCAGCACATCTTGTAGGCAGGGCAGATTGTAGGTCGAAGGTTTTGGGGCTGGGTTGGTTGGTGTCACACTTCCACCCCTGAAAACCTTGCCTGATTTCAGAAGATGACCAGTTTAGGCTCTGTATCCTCCATTACTTGGAGTCCTCACTAGGGTTACCCTCGTAGATTTCCGGGGGTTTCAACATCGCCCCCCAAAGTCCCTCCAACTTTGGTGCTCTTTCCCTAAACTCCCTCCATCCCTTCCCCACAACCCGATCCCTCCTGTTATCTCCACATGCCCCAGTCCACCCAAAAAATTCTATTCTATTTCCCATTCCCAGGGAGATCCATGTGCCCCCCTTAGAGTCCTCCTTGTGACTTAGCCTTTAACAGGTCTGTGGATTCTAGCGTGATTATCATTTACTTAACAGTTAATATCCACTTGGCAGTGAGTACACACCATGTTTTTCTTTCTGGGTCCCAGTTACCTTACTCAGATGATTTTTTTTTTTCTAGTTCCAATCATTTGCCTGCGAATTTAATTTTTTAAAACAGCTGAGTAATTCTCCATTATCTAAATGTATCACATTTTATTTATTTGGGTGAGGGACATCTGGGTTGTTTCCAGCTTCTGGCTATTATGAATAACGGTGCTATAAACATAGTTGAACAATTGTCTTTGTGGTAGTATGTCTTTGTGGTAGGTATATCCTTTGGGTATATGCCCAAGAGTGGTATAGTTAGCTGGGTCTTAAGATAGATTGATTCACAATTTTCAGAGAAACCATCATATTTATTTCTAGAGTGGCTATACAAGTTCGCACTCCCACCAACAATGGAGGAGTGTTCCCCTTGCTCCACATCCTCTCCAGCATAGGCTGTCATCTGTGTTTTTGATCTTAGTCATCCTAACAGGTGTAAGATGGAATCTCAAAGACGTTTTGATTTGTATTTCCCTGGTGGATAAGAATGTTGAACATCTTTACGTGTTTCTCATCTGTTTGAGATTTCTTCATTAGGCATTCTGTTTAGAACTGTACCCCATTTTTTAACTGGATCATTTGCTTTGCTGATGTCTGGTTTCTTTACGTATTTTGGATATTAGCCCTCTATTAGATGTGGAATAGGTGAAAATCTTTTCCTATCCTGTAGGCTGTCATTTTGTCATATTGACAGTGTCCTTTGCCTTACAGTTTCCTGGGGTCTCATTTATTAACTGTTGATTTTAGTAGCTGTACTATTGGTGACTGGCTTTTGTGTAGGTTCTCAGAACTGAACTTGGGTCTTCACACTTATACTTTATTCAATGAGTCATCCATCCATCTCCCTAGCCTTATATATATTAAATATACAAAAATGTATTTTTGGAAAGCTGATCAAAGGTGATATGAATTAGTTGGAAATAGCTTGTTAAAAATCATGCTATGTGACTTCTTAAAAAGACAACTATGTAGTTATAACAATAACAAATATTTAGGCTCTATTTTAAATTCTGGAATGACTCTATCATAAAACTTTGTACGTGGCAAGGCCTGGTTGATGGTAAATGTCTTTATCCCAGCACTCATAAAACAGAAGCATGTAGATCTCTATGAGTTTGAGTCCAGCCTGGTCTACATATTGAGTTCCAGGCCAGCCAGGGTTACATAGTGAGATTGTCTCAAACATTTTTTAAAAATATAAACTCAGTATCATCAATTACTTCAGAATTTCCTAGGTGGTATTCTCAGTATTTGCTACAACTTTGTTTGTGGGTCCTTTATTCAGACCTTGCTCTTTTTTTTTTTTTTTTTTTTCTATTATCTAATTATCTGAAACTTAAGAGGAGCGGGCACCACCCAATGAGGGTACGTGGCTGCTCTGGTCCTATGGTTGAGATCCAGAGAACTGGGAGTGACATCAATTTTACAATAAAATGCTCCTCTCAGTGAGCAAAGAGCCTACATAAGAAATGCAGGTTTGAGGAGTTGCAGTCCAAATCAGCTGCTCTCTCCTTGACTCCAGCTTAATACAGCACCAGTTGGTGGCACTCCCAAAGACTCTTCTCTGAAGTCATTGTATGGTAAGGAATCTTTCAATTGCCCTTTTAGATTCTGTGAGATTTAAATACTTGAACACGATTTTAATAATTCTATTTTCTATCAATATTATGCCATTTTTCATTGTAAAATGTGAAGGGGGAGAATTTTGCTAAATATAACGAAGCAATAAAATAAATTTATGATAAGAAAGTCATGAATCATCTATTTTTATGATGAAAGATTCTTGAAATATCTTTTTAAAAAATCACCTGAAAGTACATAAAATTGATGAACATTAGCATGATAATCTTTAATGACCTCATTATTATTTTTTTGAAATGCAATAAAAGATAGACTGGTGGAGAGACAATAGTTTTGTTGTAAATAATTGTTGTAAAAAGTCAACAATAATTTATCATGTGGAGTGTATGTTTATTTTCCTGAAAGGTATCCTTATCTATATTAAATTTTATGGCTTCTACGGAGCTTAGCCTGCCTGCTAAGGTTGCAAATTTTTCTCCTCACTATTGAATATTCATTCCTCTTCCACAGAGAACAGCATTTTCTAATCTTTAAAATCGTGCAGGCATTTAGGGATGCTTTATGGTCATTTCAGCTCTTTTCATGGCATTCATATCTAAGAAGTCCATCTCCCTCAAAAAATAAAAAATAAAAAATAAAAACAAGAAGAAATGAAGCAGAGATGTCATTAGGTCACTTGAACTGATAGGACTGGACATCATCGCTCAGACACAGTGTGACTGACTGAGCCCAGATTTTCCTTGGTTACTCCAATAGCTGGGCAGTGCCCAGTAGAGAGAAATGTTGCAGACCAGAAGGTCGCCTGTGGTGCTTTTAACAATTCAGTTTCTTTCTTTTTTTAATCCTATTGTGTCACTTAAAAAATAGTTGCTATTTTTTTCAAGTGCTATTATAATAATAATGTCTGCAATTGTGGACCTACAGATTAAACCCAAAACATGCATGCTGATTTATGAGCAAGAAGAGAGAACCAGAAATTATACTAAACCGTAACTGTTAAGTTGAAACTATAAGATGCAGACATCTATTTTATTAAGGGTCAAAGCTCCAAGAACAATATATAAGAAATATTGACTTTTAAGTACTTCAACACACACTTTGTGTATGTGCATGTGTGTGCGTATGTGTGTGTGTGTAGTCACACACACATGAATATGTGTGTGCGTGTGAGAACCAGAGATCAACATTCAATATCTTCA
Organism: Phyllotis vaccarum; assembly: GCA_033318265.1. NCBI lineage: Eukaryota > Metazoa > Chordata > Mammalia > Rodentia > Cricetidae > Phyllotis > Phyllotis vaccarum. The sequence goes on from JARWLC010000019.1 coordinate 6,803,700, forward strand.
TTATTCTCCACATACTTTTGTTTTGAAACTGTCCCAGTGCTAGAATTACAGGGGCACTGCTGCTGTGTCCAACATTTTTATATGGGTGCTGGGATCTGAACTCAGGTCCATATTTGTACAGCAAGCATTTTGCTAACTGAACCATCCTCCTAACCATGACACATTTTTTTTTCATTGTAAGAAATGTGTACATTATTAGTATAGTAAAGGTATCAAAATTTAATCTTCTATTTAGACATGGTAGTGAATGCCTGAAACCCCAATGTGCTAGAGACCAAGGCAGGGAGATCATAACCCCAAGGCCTGCCTGGGCTACTTAGTAAGATCTTATCTCAGAAACAAAAATAAAATCCTACAAATTTATATGATAGCATCTGAAAATAAGCTTAATCATGAAAACAGTGTTTGCTTACTAAATAGTGGTAATTTTCATAATTAATAGACTAGTGAATTGCAAGCCTATTATAAACATTTAAGTATAACTACCATAGATGTGGAAAGAAATCGTAAAAAAAAATGCTCTTCATTCATCATGTGTTTTAAATTTCATGTTAAAATCTTTACAAGAAATTCAGAAAGGTACCCAAGGAAATCATGTTCCAGTTTCTTTAAGTTATGTGTACATGTTATTTTACTAATGGATCTGTTATGCAAAGAGGCTGATTCCGACGACTCACAAAAAAAAAAAAAAAAAAAAAAAAGTCAATTAATCACTATGATGTGAACTAACTGCTGATTGTTCATATGGTCATGAAACTAACTGCTGATTGTTCATATGGTCATGAAACTAACTGCTGATTGCTGAGGTGGTTATGGACAACAACTACTGGGGCTGTAGAACCCTGACAGTATGTTAAACTCTCTCAATGCTGCTTCTCCTTTTAGCAAAGATGATGTCTGCAAAGGCCATGGCTAACGTAATGATCATCATGCTGACAGCTTGTCTTCTTACCCAAACAGATGGGAAACCTCTTAAGTAAGTGCCGCAGCCCATTCCGCACTGGGAGGGTGTGGACTTGAGCTTGTGTGGTAGGTTTTTCTGATGTGGACATGGAGAGCTAATGGAGTGGACATCTCTCTTTCCGTTCTTTCTAGGAAGAGAGCTGTAAGCGAAATACAGCTTATGCACAACCTGGGCAAACACCTGGCCTCTGTGGAGAGGATGCAATGGCTGAGAAAGAAGCTGCAAGATGTACACAACTTTGTTAGCCTTGGAGTTCAAATGGCTGCCAGAGAAAGTGGCTACCAGAGGCCCGTCAAGAAGGAGGAGAATGTTCTTGTTGATGGCAATCCAAAAAGTCTTGGAGAGGGAGACAAAGCTGATGTGGATGTATTAGTTAAGGCTAAACCTCAGTAAATGCCGATTTACTAAACAGTAAGGGGCAACATTATATGCTGCTACCTTCTCAAGCTCTGTGAAGATCACCATTCTACTATAATGAAAGTCTGGATTGTGTTTTTATTCCACATTTGCTCATTTAAGGTCTCTTTTCAATGATTCTATTTCAATATGTTCTTCATTTTAAAATATGTTATTTCAGAACTTATAAAAAAGAATAATTACACATTTACACTTCTCTCCTTAAATACAAAATAAAACTTTAGTGATCATGAATCAAGTAAGTAGTGTTTCTTACTTGTTAAAACTATTTCTCTGGGCTGGAAGGCTGGCTCAGAAGTTACAAGCACATACTGCTCCCTCAAGTGACTAGTTGGTTCCCAGGACCCACTTCAGGTGACTCACAATCACCTGTAAGTCCAGTTCCAGGAAGATCCAATTCCCTTGGCTTCTGCCAGTTTACACTCATATACACACACCTACGTACATTCCCACCTACATATAAGTATTTTAAAGTAACAAAAAATATCTAAATAAATCTCTTGCCATGATGTATACCCAAATGTTTGTAAAACAACACAAGAAAAAAATTCCTTATTACTCCAGTTTTATGTTTTGAACACTGTCTGCTTTTAATTTCAGAGTGCTAGGTCCCCAAGTCATACTATCTGGGTATTGCTCTCACCTTCTTTACAGAAAACTGATGAAACACATAGGAAATGGTGTAGAAAGTGCTCTAAAACTCAACTACAAAGCATTTGCTATTACAAAAATTCAGAGTATATCTATACTCTGAACTCCAAGCAACTGCAAGGTAGAAATACAGTGTTTACTCATTATTTATCAATTCTTATTTAGTGTCCATTATGTATGGATAATAATATGTATGTCTTGAATTGCACAGACATGATTCTTGTCTTCATCGAGCCTTCAACTTTAAGCATTAGTTCATAATTACTTTAAGGAGTTCTAAGTATACAGAAACACAATATACTATAGGGGTGCAAAATATGGGGCCTATGGCATTTATTTAGATAAGTCACACTGCACAACAATGAAAATATTCCACACTCTCCAGTCTGTAATGATAGTCACATTTGTCTTCATCTAAAATGTAGCTAGTATAACTATAAAAACTAAATTAACATTTTAAAAATTAATTTAAATATCAGATTGTGATCAGAATTGGACCTCCAAGCCATGGGTCCTCCAAACACCCAAAGGTTTTCACTTCCAGCCACTTAGTGCCATAAATTAGATATTAGATATGCCTGCTACAAAATCTAATACATTTGTTGTTTTTTTTCTTTTAAAAATAGTAAAACTTACGACTTAGATTTTTTTTAAAACCATATGTATGCTTTATTTAAAAAAATAAAGATAAAAAGTCTATGTGTAGTGACATGTGACTTTGATCCCAACACTCAGAGGCAGAGAGACAAAATCCTGCAAACCTGAGGCCATTGTGACCTGTACATCAAGTTCAGCCCAATCAGGGCTATATAATGAGGGTGTCTTACACAAATGAAATGGACAGATGCTTTTTGTTCAGGTTACACAGAGAAACTTTCCTGACAGTCCCTCTCTGGGACAGAGCCTGTCTTAGTCAACATTCTATTTACTCTCTCATATCCAAATATTTTTATATGAACTAGTCTATTGTCATATTTTCAAATATTTTCTTTTTCAAGATATGGAATCAATCTTTTTATCCTAAGCTTTATCTTCCCATTTTTGTGCTTAAGTTTGTAAGCATCTAAATTAGTTGGGATAATGAAGTTAATATTAGAATAATCCCAAAGTATTTTTACCTGGATTAATTAAGTTTTTATTTTATTATAAAAATGTCATTTTTTATCCATGTATCCCCCCAGTTCACCCTCTCTTCTCTCCTCCCTTCAGCCCTCAGCCTCTTCTGTCCCCACCCACCCATCTCCTCCTCCAAAAGGGCGAGAAGTCCCAAGGTGGGCCAACTCAGTGCAGCACATCCAGGCAAGTCCGATCCACCTATCCCAAAGTCAAGGCTGAGCCAGTTGTTAATTGTTTCTTGAGATAGGGTCTCTCTCTGTTGCTCTGACTGTCCTGAAACTCTCTATGTAGACCAGGGTAGTCTCAAACTCATTGAGACATGCCTTGACCTTCCAAGTGATGGGATTAAAGACACGTGCCACCCACCATGCCTGGTAACTAGACACTTATTTATATGACATTTCCAGAACATAACTAACTGGGAATGTGTAGGGTGAGTATGGGTTCCACTTCTACACACCATCCTAGGTTTGCCCCCATTCCAGGCAGCCAGGAGTATGGACATATTATGGGTGGGCCAGATCTGGAAAAGCTGATATTCTCTTTTTAGACACAACGGCAAAATAAAAATTACTTATTAGCTTTAGAACAAACTGCTGTCTTTATTATCTTTTCTATCTCATCTGGTCCATCAGCATTGTAAGGTTCCTAATTAGCTCTCATCTCTTTCTGTGCTTTTTAAATAGGTTACATTTTCTCTGGATTTTACGCAGCTCATGTTGATTACTAAACACTACACAGATCTGTGTCTATCCTGAAGGGCACTTAAAGTTTTATCATTTTACTAGTTGATAATATTTTGTGCAGATGAATATTCGGGTTTCTCCTACATCCAATAATCTTGTTGGATTTCTTTATTAACTAAAATTGTTTATCCTTTGATGAAATTTATTTTTCTAGACCATGATCATGCAAAATAATGGCACATTTATCTATCCCCCCCCTTATTACACATCCTTGATTCTCATAGTTTTACCTACTATCTATAATTTTTTATTTTTTATTTCTGAGAGATGATACTGTTCTCCTTAATCTGTTCTTTATCTTCTTGACCTTAAAAGTGATGTATCAATAATTTCTCCAGAAAAGAAGGATCTTAAAATTCCCTTTCATAAATGGTCTGCAAGGTGCTCTTTGGAAATATGAAGGACTGAACTTTATAAAATGCTTTCCCTATAAACATATATAATTTTCACTTCAAGTATGTTAATATTGTAAATTAAATAGTTTATGTACCTATAATTAAATGTTTATAACACCAATTATTTTTTAACTTTATAACCACTTTATCTTATTTATTTATTTTAGTTTTTCAAGAGAGGGTTTCTTTGTGTAGCCCTGGCTGTCCTGGAACTCACTCTGTAGACCAGGCTGGCCTTGCGCTAAAGAGATCTACCTGACTTTGCCTCCTGAGTGTTGGGATTAAAGACATGTACCCCCCACTACCCAGCTTATAGCCATTTTGTTAAAGAATCCTTGAAATATAAATTTTGTATTTCACATTTAATTTTAAGCTAGCAAAAAAATGAAGTCATGCCTTTTACAGAAAAGTGGATACAACTGGAGATCATGTTAAGTAAAATAAACCAGAATGGAAGACAGGCATCTCATATGCAGGGTGTAGAATGTTGTGTATTTGTAATTATGAGAGGGCAAATAGGGATTTATAGGGAGAGGAATAAGAGAAACTAATGGAATACATATCTTTTCTTCATAATTAGAGACATTTATTGTATATTTATTACAATCTTACATAGAGTATTATGGTTTGTTCAAAGACTGTATCTGTGTGTGAGGATGTGTGTATGGCTAGAGTTGAAATCAGGAGCACTTGTAAGCTCTTTGATATGGGTGCTGTGGTCTGAACGCAGGTCCTCTGAAAGAACAGCAAGTGCTCTTAACTGCTGAGCTATCTCTCCAATCTCATTTTTTAAAAGAAAAATACAAAAATGAACATCCACTTTTCACTCTTGAGATTATGTACTAGAGTGCTGCCAGTACCTTAGAATTTCAATGTAGATTTTTCGGTCATACACAATACCATATTCTTACTTTAACATGGTGATATATTGTTCATAAAAAATAGTATGAAAAATCAGAGGACAGAGCCAAGCCATGAATGTCCAGGAGTGGTTACTCACACCTTTAATACCATCACTTGGGAAGCAGAAATCTGGCTGGATCTCTGTGAGTTCAAGACCTAAGAGAGCCAGGCCGTGGTGGCACACTTTAATGTTAGCACTAGAAAAGCTGAACCAGGAAGTGAGATAGCTGGGCCAACACAGAGGAGGGAGGAGCTCACCTTCGCCTGGCACTTCCCTTTTCCACTGAGGACAGAGAAGCTTAGCATTGAAGGATTGGAGATCGCGCTGAGGAGTTGTCTGGTGAGAAGTGGCTGTGGTTTGTTTCTCTGTCTCTCTGATACTCCAGCTTTTCCCCAATATCTGACACTGGGTTTTTATTATAATACCAAAAAGAATTCATATAATACCTTAATGTTTATCATTACCCTCTTGGTTTTTATTGTGTATGTATATATGTGTGTGTATGTATACATATATGTGTATGTATTTATATATGAACATCTAACTATTTTTTTCAAACATGTCTTTGTAAATCATGGAGTTTGTCTTTCCCGTGTTACTTTTTACACTATCTAGCATGGCTAAGCCCCCTAAATTACATTTTAAAGGTTTTTGCTAGTTAGTACCCAGTATAACAGAGTCATAGATATAAATTATTTTGGATAATAAATTGCTTTAATAGTAAATTCCAGTTTGGGATGAATTTTGTTTGACACTTGAAAGACACCCTTTCACCATGGCATCCTTTGTTTCTTGACTGCTGTGTCTTGGGGCCACAGACATGCAAAGTACACCCTCTAAACACTGAATTATACTCCAGTCATAATCTATTATCTTCATCTCAGGATGTTTATGAAGCCATACATTGGATTTTCAAGATAAGGATGTCGATTAGAAGATGCCTCTGTGTAAATCTGTGACTGAGAAACAAATCACTTTAAAAAATTGATTTTTTAATTGTGTATACAGTGTTCTGCCTGCATGGATGCCTACAGGCCTACTCTCATTACAGATGGCTGTGAACCACCATGTGGTTGCTGGGAACTGAACTTAGGACCTACTGAAGAGTAGCCAGCGCTCTTACCTTCTGAGTCATCTCCAGCTCTCACAAAGCTTTGTTTACAGAAAGAGAAGAAGGGGAAATTCCCAGAGTCATCTTATCAGTGTTTTGGGTGGAGAGGGCCACCAGAGACTATCATAGAGAACAGAGCATGCTCAGATGTACACATATTAAGGGATTTAGACAGTAGGGAATTTGGGCTGTGAAGGCTCAGTGGTTCAACTCTCAAACCGAGGAGCAAACTCTATAGCATGAGGATAACAATAGAGAATTATGAGCTTAAGCCTGTGGTCAGCAAACTGCTCATTGAAAGCCCTGAGCCTAAGCGCTGTGGATCACTTGATTTCTGGAGCATCCCTCATCCCACTCCACCCCACGCAGGATGTTTGACTACTAAGCAGAATCTGAAATTACTGATACAGGAGTGCTGGCTTCTCTCTGCTTTCCCCCTCTAGTACAAATCTCAGATCTCTAGATCTCGACTCCCCCTACCCTCTGAGACATGTAGGAGACACCACTTGGCTTGCACATTAGACACCCCTACATAACAAATCAAGGATTCTCATGTGAAAACCTTCTTCCACAGGTTGCAAAGCTGTGATCAGCTCCGGGTAAATAAACAAGGGAAAGTTCTGAAATGAATGTAATGTCAAAGCAAACAACAGGCCAGCTCGGCACTCTGCTCATATTCAGCAACAGAGTGAATGGTGGGTAACACAAGGGAGTCCAGCTAAAATCTACTTCCAGCTGGAAGATTCCAAGAGACCCTCTGAGAGGCTTCTCCAACTTGTGGTTTTAGAATTAGTCTCTTTTTCCCATCTCTTGACATTTTTGTAATTCCATTATGATCCCTCAGCCTCCCTTCAACTACAATCCTCTTCTCACCAACTTTATCCAGTGCCTACTGGCATGCACATGGGTGGAGGGTGCCATCTACTGGAGTGTGGGTAATCTACCACAGGCTAGGCCAAGCCAAGGAAACCCCACTCAAACACTCCTGGAACATCCCTGGCCAACAGTGTACCTCTGCTAGGGTGAAGGTGGGGGAAGTCCCTCCCTCTTTACTCTGGAGCACTGACTGACTTGACCTTGTACAGTTTTTATGCTGGCAGCCACAGGCTCTATGAATTCAGAAGTGAGAAAATAGTCACGTTCAGAAGACATTTTGCAACTACGCCTCTGGATTTCCCAACCTTTCCGTCTCACTTTTCTGCAAGGTTCCCCTGACTTTTTAAAGTGTGGAGGTGAGATATAGATGCCCTGTTCAGGACTGAAGCATTCCTCTTCAGTTTGGCCTGTTGTGATTTTCTATATTGGCTACCATTGCACAGAGAAGTGTCTCTGGTGAGATTTGAGAGCTGTACTGTGGGTGTAAGTACTTAGAAGGCAGGTTTGATACTGTGTTCCTGTAATAAAATGGTGGCAGTAAGGCCTATGACCTCCCCAGCCTGAGGCTCTTGGTTAAATTTATAATACCACACAAGAGTTCTCTCATGTGGACAGGGATATTAGGTCCAATGAGGAAGCTGTTGGTTATCCAATAACATTCGAGTCACCGTTGAACCAATGGGCATGTCTTCTCAGGCTATAGATTTTTGAAGCTTGCAAGAGTCACAGCTGAGTAAGACTTTTCTCTCTCTCCCCTAGGAGCCTGCAGAACACATGCCAGCACTATGAAAGCTAGCCAGAAAGGATGATGCTTCCGAGTGAGCATCAGTTTGGTTTCTCCATGCTCTGTCATCAGCAATAGGGTCTTCCTGACCATCAAGATCTAGAGGATAACCAAGAGAAAGGATAATAACCTATATTCTTTGGGTGGCTGTTTAATTTGTAAAAAGATATTTTTCCTCATCATTAATTTTAATGTTTTCATTGTTAAATAAAAATATTTTTATCATGTGTTCTTTCTTTCCTTACATTCATTTCTGAAAAACATTTTTTTTTCTGGCTGGGCTTGGTAGTGCATACCTTTAATTCAAGCACTTGGGAGGCAAACCAGACAGATCTCTTATTACAAGGCCAGTCTGAGCTACATTAAAATATAATCATAGTTTCCCTTTTTCCTTTCCTCCTTCCAATTCTTCCCATGCTCTCAAATCCATGGCCCCTATGTTTTGTGGTCACACACACACACACACACACACACACACACACACACACACACAAACTGTTAAATATATCAATAAAATTTGTTCAGTTCATGTAATATTACTTGTATGCATAATTTCAAAGCTGACAACTTGGTATTGAATAACCAATTTGGGGCTCTTCCCTGAGGAAGATTATTTCTCCTACCCTCGGCACTTTTTACTCGCCTATCTTTGTCTGTGGTTGGGTTCCCCAGAGACACTTCCCCCTTCTGTGACAGCATGTCTTTTGGTATCTTCCTTGTTCAGGCCTTGCTTAGACAGCCACGTTGATGAGACTTCATGAGTGTAACTTCTTTGCATTCTCAGGCAAGGAAATGTCAAAAAAAAAAAAAACAACCAAAAAACAAAAAACAAAAAAAACAAACAAATCACTCCACAAACTTCTCCTGGTTACTCTAGTTTTTACAGCCTCTCTGTCCCTCAGCAGCTATGATCCAGAAGTCTTAGATGCAGGAGTTGATTTGCAGATATATCAGTCGATTGGCTGTGGTTTTCTGTAATGATCATCTGTTGCAAAGAGATGCTTCTTTAATCAGAGGTGAGATACTTATTTTTGAGTATAAGGATAAATATTTAAAACAAACTTGAGAATCGTGCTGGTTTAGCAAAATGGCAGTAGATTCTCCCCAAGATCTATGCCCTCACTAGCTCCACGTAGTTGACTAGGTTTCCAGTACCAGGCATAATTTCCCTCTTAGTGAGCAGGCCTTAAAAAACAAAACAAAAAGCTGCTTTATTTGATATAAATAAAAACACATCTAAAGGTTTCTTCAAGAATCTCTCTGAACTGATGATTTTAATATTAAGAAAAGGAATTTATTCAATTGGTTTATATAATAGGTGCTAGGTAATTCAACCTGGGGCTACTACTATAACAACCCGCCATTTTGTCTCTTTCACGGGGAATCTGGTGAGGCTCCCTCTACAAATTCTGAAGGCTAGGAATTAAGTGAGTTCTCTTTAACTTGGGAGGAGCCTATGATCAAATTCTACAAACCTTTAGCATTAAAGAAATCTAGAAGTGGATGTCAGCACACTGAGAAGAATGAAAAACCGGTTAGCTGCACAGCACAGCAGGATGGACGCCTTAGCAATACCAATATGCTGAAAGGTGTGGAGGATTCTGGCCTCCCGTTCATGATAGAGGGTTGAAAAATTCTTATGTCAGTGAAGGATGGCATTAGTAACAGGAGAAGCATGCTACAGGTATACATCATTTACAACCTTTTGCTTATACTGAGAGTCCTGTGATACTTTAGGAACCAGCCATTTTATACCTTAAGCTGCACTCCAAAAGCCTGCCACTGTAGCCCAAGCCAACATGCCTCACCAGGGCATCTCTGTACCACAGCTCACATGAGAGTCACAACTCAGAAGCTACTTTGGGCTCTAGACCATTTTTTTAAGCTTTCTATGGCTTTGTGTGGGTATATTTTACCCACATTGGGATGCCATTTGTAGTAGGACTTTCCGGCCTAACCTCAGGGTTTAGGCCTGCAGATGAAAGTTAGGGTGGTCAAAAGTCCAAGGTCATTTTTGAATACACAGAGTTCAAGACCAGCTTGGGATATGTCAGACCCTGTTTCAAAACCAACTTAAAAATAATAAAATAGTTTCTAAATCTATGGTTTATCACTATTTGCCAAGCAAATAAACATGTAGCTGTATCTTCTGCTTTGAAACAGTTTTGGGTTAGCAGGCTATGACAAAGGCAGCTGTGGAGATCAGGATATAAAGTTACTCCATATTAATGGGACTTGGGTTTTCAAGTTATGCCTTGCCCTACAGGACTTCATTTTTTAAAGCAGCAGTTTGCTCAGATATGAGGCAGAATGACTTTGCATCTTGTTTGTTCAAGAAAACAAGCCCTGTAATGCTAACTTAATGCAAATGAAAAAAAAATTGTCATGTTTTTGGACTGGAAAGATAACTCAGTGGTTAACAACACTAGTTGCTCTTGCAGAAAACCTGGGTTAAATTCCTAGCACTGACATGGTGGCTAAAGGCCACCCGTAACTCCAGTCCCAGGAAATCTGGTGCCTTCTTCTGATTTTTTTGGGGGGCACCAACCATGTACATAGTACACACACACACATATACATCCAAGCACAATATTCATATACATTTAAAAATAAATATTTAAAATAAAAATACCACCACTGAACTTATTAAATTAAGTCAGGAACACATAGACACCTAGGTGTATAAAATCATTATAAGAGAAACTAGGTTTGTGAGTTTATCAAGCACACCAGATCAAGGAATTTTGCAACCCCCTCACATTGGTTATATAAAGGTGTATCATAAAGACATTGCACATATATGCATCAAGAAAATTAAGAGGTAGTAACAAGATGCAGAATGCCTCCAGCTTAACAATGATTTCTCTGTTGAATTGAATCTAATGTAGCAGTCCATGGAAGTCTTAGATCAGAATTTATTTATTAAAGGACTAAAGTGATATAACACATTCATGAATTCAGAATGAAGCAGTAGCCCTGCCTCTTTGTCCACCAGGGAGGGATGGGAAAGGTCCAGACCAGGTTACTGAGCCATGGTGTCAGGAAGCTTTCCGTGTCCCAGGGGGTCCATGTAGCTGAAAGTTTTCCTGTGTTCCACAACCACCTGGTCCCAAATAAACACACAGAGGCTTGTATTAATTACAAACTGTTTGGTCTATGGCTCAGGATTCTTGCTATCTATCTTTTGCCTCTTAACACATTTACTCAACCCATTTCTACTCATCTGTGTTTTGCCACATGGCTCATGGCATACCTATGTTCCATTACATCTTGCTCCTCTGGCTCTGCCAGCTCTGGCTCTGTCTTTCTTCTTCTTCTCTCTCTGCTTGGATTTCCTGCCTGGCTGTAAACTGTCTTACCAATGACAGTTTATTCTTTATTAAGCAATGAAAGCAACACATATTCACAGCATACAGAAAGACATCCCACATCAGGCTTGCACCCCCCTCCCCCCGATTCTTAAAGGGTCATGTATCCTAAAAGAAGATTCCTGTTGGATCAACCAGTTCCATTCCATTGGTGATTAGACACACTGGCCAAATTCCTACAGAATTTCCCCATTTTGTCTAAAATAAAAAGGAAGATTGTATGCTAACATAAGAAAAATTATATACAAGAACAATTATCAAGTATTGTCCATGGAAAGGAAAAGGTAAAAATCTTAACAAGAAATGAAACTACATACATTAAGAATAATTATCAAGAAGGAAATACATTCTAGATATCCAGATCATAATAATATGTAGTGATATTTTGTGTATGCTCTAACAAATAAAGCTTGCCTGAAGATCAGAGGGCAAAGCCAGCCACTAGTTAGCCATAGAGGCCAGGTAATGGTGGCTCACGCCTTTAATTGCAACACTTGGGATCTCATGCCTTTAATCCAAGCACCAAAGAGGTTGAGACAGGAAATGATACAGTAGAGTGGAGAAAGGAATATGAGGTGGGAGGAAAGAAGAACTCGATCCTTTCAGAGGTAGGAAGCCTCTCTAGTGGCTGGCTCCCTCCCCTTCTCTGATCTTTCAGCATTTACCCTGATATCTCTCTATGGGTTTTTACTCAGACCAATTAGAATTTCTGCTAGAGTGATAGACAATTTTTATAGAGATTACTCTAACAGTTGTCCTTTCCTTAAAAATCTAAGTTTTGTACCTAACGTGTCCTTAGCTAGGATCCAGGAGGATAGTAACTGTACATATGTAGTCTTCAAACTCATCAAAGATGTGAGAAGGAAAATATTATCTGAGTAAGCAGGAAATGCAAGCGACTTCCAAAAAATACAAGAAATGACACTGCCTGGACAGTCACCCAAGGTTTCTCTGTAATATTGAGGTATCCAACTTTAGCTTTTAGGCCTAGAAAATCTGAAGAACCTCTTTAAGAAGCAGAAAAATTTGAAAGACTTCTCTACCTTGTCTTGGCAAAGTTCATCAGTCACTGTGTGTGTGTGTGTGTGTGTGTGTGTGTGTGTGTGTGTGTGTGTGTGTGTGTCCTGCTTGTCCAGATTAAATAGTGTGCTTACTGCAGTTGCTTGCCAAATAGGCCAGTTTTGCCAAAGGGAAAACAAACTCCATATGGAGTGTCTTCGGTGCCTATCATCCTCTTGGGAGTAGATCAGTGCTGTGAGAAGCAGACTTGTCTCGCGTCAAAAGAACTCTGTTATTAAAACATTTTAAATGACATATCTTATAGATCTTTCAAGGAGATCACCTATCTATATAGAACATATCTCTGCATGACTAGAAAGCCTAAATAACATGACTATAAATTTGACAAACATGAATAACTATTAACCTGTAATTCTTATTAACCTATATGCCTTAAGGACTAAGGCATCCCATTATAAAAATGAAAAAGCCTTGGAGGTAATACCTTATGCAATTTTAGAAACAGGGGTACAGTATAAAGACAATAACTTTGCAACTGTGACAATATACAAAAATATCTTATGAGCTAAAAATGTAAAGTGAAATATGACAAAAAATAACCTTAACCCTAATTTGCATCAATATATCAAAATAGTCTAAACAGAAATAAACATATATACAGTATGACAAAAATAATTTTACATTTGTATCAATAAACCAAAATATCTTAAACAGAAGAAACATATAAACAATATAAAAATAATTTTGAGTTTGTATCAATATATGAAAGTATTTTACACAGGTATAGAAACATAATAACAACCTTTTAATCCTATCATGCCTATCCTCTTTTCTATTTCAAGCAAGATTCTTGAGTTTTTACAAACGACAATTATTTTTAACCTTGAGATAAAAACCAAAAACCACCTACTCCACCTATTGGGAAAGTGGGTGTCATTTTTTTAGAATTGCTTCCTGTTGTCTGGGAGGGTGGCAATAGTGTCTCTACTAGGCCCTGTAAAGACTGAAATAATGGTTAATTCTTTGTAGGACCAGTTGCAACATTAATAGCCAGTCTCCAAGTAACAAGTAAAGCTTATCTGAAGTTCTGGCTGGACCATCTCAGCTAGCCATCTTAGAATTGTCTTGAGCTGTGCAGTTTGTAGTTCTAAACCAATCTTTATTGGCCTGGTGGCATTATAATGATCTAAATAGAATTGTTGTTGTGAGGCCCCATCATCCTTTTGGAGACTTTAGGGGTTGTGGTTAATAAAATTCATTGTTCATTGTGGAAAATTTAAACATTATTAATATCAAAATGGAAAGTTTAATTAAGATAGTAATATACCCAAAGAAGAACTGTAAAGAATCAAATTAAATTTGATGGGAAAGAGATTTCTGACAACAATAGTATAGCCAAAAATTTCTAGCCTGGCATTACTCAAGGTCTAGACCTACCCGCAACTGCTTCTTTCAAAATAATCACAGAGACTTCTATTAATTACAAACTATTTAGCCTAATGGCTCAGGCTCATTTTCAACTAGCTCATACAATTTAACTCAACCCATTCTTATTAATCTATGTGTTGCCATGTGGCTCCGTGGATTTACCTGTGTTCCATTACATCGTATCTGTAGCTGCCTGCAGTGTCTCTTTGATTCTGCCCTTCTTCATCTTTTATATCTGCTCATATTCCTAACTGCCTCTAAGCTGCCTTGCCATAGGCCAAAACAGATCCTTTATTATCAAATGGTAATAAAGTATATTCACAGTGTACAGAAAGACATCCCACATCACAATAGTCCCTAGATTTTGGTTTTTTGTTTTTTTTTCTGTCCTATACCAGGTGGCTCCTTTGATATGACAGAGACTCTGAAATTTCTTTTAACAACATGCGTGGGTTTAGAGAAGGAGAGAGCCACACTCCAAATCCAAAGACAGTTTTAGTTTTAATTGAGTCAGAATAATAAAAATTTAAGAGACAGGGGGATTTTACCCTGTAGAAGTAATTATGCTATCAAGCCAGATTGTTTCTTCTCCCTCCTTCTTTAGATGTCTATCTGTTTGAAGGTCCTTGACATCCTTAGGATAGGTATTTTTACTCTCTTGTAAAGACAAAAACAGAACCCTGCCCCAACCCTAATTTGGGTGCATCTTTTCTTTTGACATGTTGAATCACTACAGTGATGTGGTGATGATGAACAATCACTTCTAATCAAGAGGTCTCTCCTGTTCTGATTGAATCTTTATTAATTTTGATGGTATCCATAGTTTTTCTTCTCTGTGGAAACAAAAGGAAAACTCCTTTCTCAATGTAACAGTTATCCTAGTTTCCATTCTGAGGTCAATATATCCTTAAACTACACTGGCTGATTTAACCCGGTAGTTTTTTCTATTGTACAATGTCCCTCTGGAGCTGTTGTTCCTTTCTCATTAGCATTTAGAAAATTTACAGTTAATAAGGCATTATACAATCTATTTCTGAGGGTCTTTATTACCCCTTTTTGCTTATTTAGCATTTTTAAAGTGCAATTAGATCTTTCTATAGCAGCTTGTTCTGTGTGATTGTGTTATACCTGTAATATTCTTTATATTGTAATATGCAAAAAAACCTGTTTCATTTTACTAGAGACATATGCTGGTGCACTGTCAGTCTTAATTTGTAGGTCTTCCCATAACTGCCATGACTACTAATAGATGTGTAATTACAGAATCAGCCTTCTCCAAGTTCAAAGCAATTGCCCATTGAAATCCTGAATATGTGTCTATGGTATGATGTATGTATTGTAATTATTCAAACTCTGCAAAATAAAACACATCCATCTGCTAAATTTCATTTCTTTGAGTGTCTTTAGGGTTACTTCCTGCAGGTAACGGAATTTGATTATACAAGGAACAAGTATGACATTTTCTCATAATTTACTTGGTTTGTTGCCGAA
Source organism: Phyllotis vaccarum (assembly GCA_033318265.1). Taxonomy (NCBI): domain Eukaryota; kingdom Metazoa; phylum Chordata; class Mammalia; order Rodentia; family Cricetidae; genus Phyllotis; species Phyllotis vaccarum. The sequence goes on from JARWLC010000019.1 coordinate 6,818,971, forward strand.
ATCCTTTTTAAGTCCTTGCTATTACCATGGTGTTTTTAATCAAATTATGAGGCCTCCAGCACATTTCCTATTAACAACTGACAAATTTCATCATTTCCTTGTGCTAGAGGCCTGGCAGATGCATATAGGATCTGATATGTGTTAAACATATGAGGTGATTCCCATTCCTGACTGATTCCTGCAGTCATACAATGAAGTTAGTTTTGATTCACTGGGAATAAGTTCAGTAGTTTCAATGTGTAAAACAACTCTTTCTGAATATTGAGAGTCAGTGACTATGTTAAGAAGTTCTATAAAATTCGTCATTACAGTGAGAACAGCATATAATTCTGACTTTTGGACAGAATCGTAAGGGTTTTGAACTACTTTAAATTTTCTTGTAAGCTGCCTTTCCTGATTTATTTGCATAAATATAGAATGTAGAAGCTATTGTTCTTCTCCATACAATGTGAAGAAGGACCCAACTGGTTCTTTTTATGAGTTGGAGTCTCTTGCTTTTGGGAAATCTGTTGTTACTGTCTCTCAAAAAATTACTGAAAGCTCTTTGCCTTCATTTTCTGTCTATAGACATTTCAGCATTAATAAAAAGTACTACAATTTCTGCTGGGTCCATTCCTGTCATTTGATGAAGTCTTAATTTTTCTTTTAGAATTAACTCAGAAACCTTTTCCACAGATGTCTTTAATTTTTTACTGTTTGTGTGGTAAAAAAATATCCGTTCCACGATACCTTCTCTCTGAATTAAAATGCCTGTATATCCAGAATGTAGTCAAGCTCTGGGTCTAAGCAATCCACATTTGCATGCTTTAATTTCTTATCCACCAAAGCCAATTCTCTCTCAGCTTTTGCTAAAAATTCTATGGGGTTATTTAAGTCATTGTCGCCCTTTAAGGTTTTAAACAAATTACTTAATTCTGGAGTTGTTACTCCAATGATGTGCCATAAATGAGTGATGCCTCTTTGAAAGTCATTAAGAGTCAGCAATTGATCTCTCCTAATTTGCACCTTTTGGGGACCATTTTTTGGTAGATTTATTTTATATCCTAAATAATTAATAGAATCTCCTTTTTGTATTTTTTTTCAGGAACAATTTGTAATCCCCAGAAAGGCAAAACTTTCTTTACTTTTTCCAAACATTTTTTCTAAAGTATCTACATTTGAATCAGCTAAGAAAATATCCATATAATGGTAAAATATAGAATAAGGAACTTGAGCTTCCAATCATGTGGATTCATTGTGCCCCAAGCTATCTCTGAGACCTTGAACTAATGGTGCTCTGGTAGCTTTACCATAGAAGTTCCGGTGTAGGGTTCCTTGTGTTACTATCTTATCCATTACCTACAATGTTTTTCCTTTTATTTTGGACCAGCCTTCTGCCTGGTTGCCTTCAGTCAGGCTCCTTAGAATTCTGTGGACACTTCAACTCCTCCTTTTTCTATTTTGTAACTCATTTTTCATTGTGTGACATGTGACATGATCTGAGATTTAATATTAACAATTATGACTTCAGTGAAGTAAAATAACCTTGTTTTAGGATAAATTATGGGGCTCAAGCCTATAATGCCAGCACTCAGGAGGCTGAGGCAGAAGGACTGCTTCAAGTTGGAGGCTAGCCTGAGCTATATAGTGCATTTCAGGCCAGCTTAGGTTAGGCATGTATGAGACTGTTTCAACAAACAAAACCAAACCCTCAAAAACTTGAGTACCGGCTAATCCCACTGGGTGAGAATAACACTATCACAATTTTTGAGCCAAATTTGAAGCAAATTTTATTAAATACTAGCCAGGACAATAGACACAGGCCATGTCCATACCCAGATTCCCAGAGAATGGCCATGAATTACATTAGTTAGACACTCATTAAAAAGCAAAACCAACAAGGTTATATACTTCCTGCCTTCATCCAATCAGGGCGAACCAACCTTCTGACATACTTCCTACATACACTTGATTAAGCATATCCTGTACAATTGGGCAACTGACCTTATTTATAAACATGAAAACGTGGCTTGTTAGCTTACCTCAGTGGTTCTCAACCTGTGGATTGCTACCCTTTTGGGAGTCAAATGATCCTTTCATAGAAGTTCCTTATCCTGAATATCAGATATTTACATTACAATTAATAACAGTGATAAAATTAGTTATGAAGTAGCAATGAAATAATTTTATAGTTGGGGATTACCACAACATGAGGGACTGTATTGAAAGCATTAGGAAGATTGAGAACCACTGTCTTACATGAACAGCCCCCAGCATTCCAGGAAGTTATCTGTCCTTGAGCAAGCAGGGTTTGCAGGTTTATCTGTCCTTGGGCAAATACACTTACTTCTTCGAAGTTTTTCTTACAGATCTCTGAAGCATAGTAATTTGAACTTAAACATAATTTAGCTCTCCTGTACAAAGCAGAATCAATTAATTTAGGTGACTGGAGTTGTGAGGTTGCACAATGATAAAGTGCTTGCCACACAAGCATGAGGAACTGAATTCGGTTTTCAATACTCTGGGTTAAAAGTTGGACATGGTGGCACAGTGCTGGTGAAGCAGAGACCAGAGAAGCCCTGGAAGTTGCTGACTAACCAGCCTAGCAGACTCTAAGAGCTGCAGATTCAGTGAGAAACACTGTCTCAAAAGAAAAAAAAAAAAATATGGGGAATAACTGGAAGATGCCCCATCAATCTCTGGCCTCCGCGTCAGGTACAGACTTGCACACATACACCCCCCCCTTTCCAATTCTAGGTTACTTAAAGCTGACAAAATTGACATGTATGAATTTGTTATTCAATAAATTCTGATAGTGTGGAAAAGCACAAATGTACCCATCTGTTATTAACATGGTTCATTTAGCAAAGGAATTGGCTCATTGTTTCTAAATGAAACCTTCTCTTTCTCAATTAAGCTCTTTGGTATTGTGTGTCGGTGTTATGGATGACTTTAAGTGTCTGATCCTTAATCCATGTGGCTAGCAATTATCATTAGAACAAATATGTGTTTATTAGAATCAATGGCATTACTTCCTATATACATAGCTGTTACTTAGAATTTGAAAGTTTTTATCATTAACAACAGTGAACTCCAAGATGGTCTGAACGCAATCCAACATGGAATAAAGTTCCTATATTCCATTTAAAATCCATGATTGTTTTCTGAAAAATTCCAAGAATTAAACTAGAACTCATAAATTATACTAAGTACACACGATTGGCCCACAATGGCTAGGACAACTTTCTGCTGTCCTACTAAGTTCTAGGCTTATTTGCTGAGAGTAAGCCACATGAAACCTATGGCATATATAACTGTATACAATAACGTGACTAAAGTGCTATTATTCAGAGCCTTTCTTTAGAAAATGACAGCTTCAATTAAGACATCAAGGAATGAATCCTGTTTGATTCACTACTCCTAACTTCTGCTACAGTTACCTAATTTGTGCTTACTTGCAGAAAACTTTGATAACATATCAAGATTGGTGAAGATTGTTATTGAGGATTTTCTTGAGGTTTCTCTGAACCAAGTCTCACTTAGCTTGCTTTTCTTAGACAGTTTTGAAGATTAGGGGCAATATCCAAGACAATAGAATGTTAGCTATGAAAACTTGGTCTGCCATATGACAATAACTTGTGTTCCTTTGGTCTGTGATATTTCAGTCCTTGTTGGAATATGCTCACTATCGTTTTTTTTCGCTTCAAAGGATTTTTTTTCTTAGCATAAATGTTGGTTTGGAAAAATACTTGGCATCACATACAGGACCCAAGGGATTTTTTTCTTACAGTGACTCGATTTTAAACAAAGTTCTTTTCGCAAATCTGTCACACCAAAATACTGCAACCATGTCCTCTTCCTCTTTGTTTATGCCCTCCCACTCTTCTCCAAATTGGGTAACTTCTACCTTAGGATTGGAATCAAATGTCATTTCCTACTGGAGGGTTTTTGAGACAAGATCTCACTCTAGCCCAGATTCACACCACCAACTCTTATCTTTCTGCTTCTGCCTCTGTAAAACAGGATTGGGAGCCTAAGTGTGCGCCACCACATCCGCTGAGCTCTTAACGAGATTCATAAGGCTCACTAAGGGGAGTACATTCCCTAGCACAGCATAACGGGATTAGCTATTCCTCTGTGGGTCTGAATCCCCGGGGGTGAAGGTTTTGAGCGCCAGGGCGTCTTTCTCACTGCTTCATCTCCGTAGAGCCCAACGCTAGGCACACGGTAGGTTCGGTTACACTGAACTAAGGGAACGCGGCTCCGGCGAGCCCCATCCAGGAGACACTCCAGGTCCCAGGGAGGTGGCGCCACCGCAGGCGTTTCAGCTGGTGCACCGGTTCCCGCCAACAGAGCGTTTGAAATCTAGCAGCCGGGCGGCAACAGGGAAGCGGAGCGGGCACGTCTGGATCACCGCCTGCCAGCGCCTCGGGCTGCCGGTACCTACCGGCGGACCCCGAGCAGGCGACCCTGGCGTTTGCTCAGCTTTCGGAAACCCGCTCCTGGAAGAAGCGAGCAGGAGCTGCTTTGCCTGACGGTGACGGAAAGCGTGGGGAGAACGTGCCCAAGGATTTGTGGTCTGAAGCCGGTCCGGACTTGCAGCGCAGACGTGCGCTCACACCGAAGCAACCGCTCACAGCGGACAGCCAGGACCCCGGGGACTCCACTAAGCTTCCCCAGGCCCGGGGCCACGCCCACCGTGGGAGGAGCGCCGTCATTCGCGCGAGAACTCGTCCCGCCTGGCCGCTGCCTAGTGCAAAGTCTCGCGAGAAGCAGCTAAGGAGCCGGCCTGCAACCTGCCGGGGCGGCTCTGGTAGGCGCAGCTGGTGGAGCGACCGGCTCACGCCTAGCACCGGAGGGATCCGGTTGAGTGGGCGGAGGGAGCGGAGCGTCGCTGTCGTAGACCCGCCGCGGATGTCTCGGAGGCCGGCAGGTTGGAGCCGGCCGGGCGCGGGCGGCTGGGTTTGCCGTGGAAGCCGAGGGCGAGGCTGGCTGCTGCGGCCGGGGTCCGGGCGGCTGGCAGCGGCTGGGGGAGCGTGGGAGGCGCTCTGAACGGCCGGCTCCGGCACCGGGTCCGGAAAGGCGGAGGAGGGTGATGCTTTATGGGTTGGGAACCCGGAGGCCTCTCCCCAAGGGGGAAAAGGCGATCCCTCACACCTCCTTTCCAACCTCCTTTCCAGGGCAGAGGAACCCGGTGCCCCGCCCCTTTCCTGTCATCGCCCGGCCGCCGCGGCGACAAACTGAAGAGGGCGCATCACAATAGGGGCGGTGAGTGGAGCTCACCTTAGGGATAGGGTGGTGGGGAGTCGTCCTTTGGGTGGAGGATGAGACGCCTGTAATGTGCTGCGTGCTTTTATCCTGTAACCGTGTCAACGATGGTAAAGCTTTGTTGGCCCCCAACTTTCCCAGAAAAGATTCTGATTGTTCTTCGTTAAGACACAAGTCCTGTCAGCTCTGGTATTTGGGACTGGGCTTGTGTTTGGGATTTCGTTTGGCAGCTGCTAGTGTGAGCCAGTGAGCCTAGCCTCGGCATTTACCGGCTTACCGTTTTGTTTTTTTTTTTTCTTTAGAATTTTGAGTCTTGGCACTAATAGACTCACTGGCTTTTGTCCCTTATTTGGAGTTCATGAGATGCTAAGAACAGTTTTCCACTTTGTGCACTTAGTATATACAATTATTTTATAGCCATGCTTTAAGAGTCTTCATGCTTTTTATTTAAATTAACAATCTGAATGAAGCAGTGCAATGTATTGATTGGCAGTTGGATGTCTTTCTGTTCTTCCCTGGCCCCCTCTCCTTTCTTACCTCTCTACTAGCCAGATTTGATCAAAACTTTTTATAGAGGGGTTTAAGGATGAGTTTTGAATGAAAGCGACTGTAGAAATTAGAATAAAACGATGTAATAAAGCACACGAATGTAAAAGCTAAAGAGAGTTTCTGTATGGGAGAATTCATCCAGGATTCAATCCTGGGCTTCGAACCAAGGACTAATATTTGAGTATTAAGCAGAAAGCAGTAGAAAATATGTGGAAGATTGCTTATTAGTAGATAAAGATTGAGTTAGTAAAGTTTTTGAGGAGAGCCAGTTTTAGAGTTCTAGAATTAATTTTCTCTAACACAGAGCTTATTTAACTTTTATTCTTATGAGTGGAGAAAGGGAGCTTTAAGAGACACGGGGTGTGGTAAGGATCCAGAGTGATGGAGTTCAAAAAGTTCCAAACAGTGATTTTTGACTTGTTAAACATTTTCTCACACTATCAAAATGTCTGGATGGGCATTTTACCTTCTCTGTTATCTCCCATCAGTCTGAATTTTGTTCTATTTTATTTTTTCTGTTCTTCAAAGACTTGTATGGTTTTTTAAAAAAATATTATGTGAAATCACAAAGAACTGGTCTGCTTGTGGCCTTTTACATTTTAAGTGGCCTACTGAAGTGTACAAGTGATCTGGAAATCCTACGCATCTCTCAGATAGGAGTGAGTAACATTCACATGCCCTCAGGTACTAGACAGGCAATGAGTATGTCAAATGCACTAGAGAGCTTCTGTCTTGTCTGAGAGGCATCACTGTTCAAGTCCACCTGATTAATGGTATATATGAAAGTGGAATCAGTCTTCAGCATTCTTAAAAGAATATAGGAACTCTAGAATTTTAAATATAATCTCCTGATTTTTTTTTAAAATACTGGCAAGTAAAGCAAAAACAGCTCATGTGGAGCAAACCTACTTGTATTTTGATATTTAACATATGAAACTAATTTAGAGCTATCTTTTATATCTGATTCAGAAGCTGTGTTGTAGGTCAGAATTAATTTTATAACTTGAAGCAAAGATTTAAATCAACAATGTCCAGTAATTTGAAATTATAAATTTTTCAAAGATTTGGGGAAAATGGCAAATCTTATTAAAACCAATAGGTAGATTTAGTACCCTTTAAATTCAGTGCTGCAAATTAAACAGGTACTTTCTACAGTAGTCTCTCCTTGTCTACACATTGGTTTATTATTGGTTTAAAATTATTAAATGGAAAAATGCCAGAAGTAAACCCATACTAAGTTCTAAATTGCATACTGTTCCAAGTGCAATGATGACATGGAGTTTCTCCCACCTTCCCCTCCTACACCACAAACTACCCCTTTGTCCAAGCATATCTGACCAGAATGTGGTACCCATCCATTTGCCGCTTGAGTAGTCATTTGGTTATTAGACTGGCTGATGATTTCACAGTGTGTTCAAGAACCTTTATTTAATCATGGCCCACAGTAGGAAAGTAATGCTGTTACTAACTCATGTATGTCAACGAGAGGCCATAAAGTACTTCTTGTATGTGAAAAAGTGAAAGTTCCTAACTCATAAGGAAATAAAAAAGCATATGCCAGAGTTGCTAACGTGTAACACTACAGTCACAAAACCCTTTACCAGGGTATACCGTTCCAAGTTTTCTATTTTATTGTTAATTATTGTTACTGTGCTTAACCAGTGAAGTTTCCCATAGGTATGTATATGGAAGGAAAAACTTAGGACACCACAGTTTCTACTGCGTAACTTGGAATATATACTTTAAGAGGGCACTATATTAACATTTTTATTATGGAAATAACTTCTCGGTGTTTATTATTAGATTTGTAAGTATCTTAAGAATAAGTTGGTTTATTTAGAAGGTCACTATTATAAAATTATAAAATTTTATTATAAAATTTATTATAAAATTTATTATAAATTATATATTATTATTATAAATTATTATTATAAATTATATTATTATTATATATTATTATAAATTATATAATTTATATAAAAATTTATTATAAAATTAATTCCAGGAGATCCTCTACAGTTCGTTTCAGGATTCAAGTACTTATTATTTATTGTACCTTACCACGTTATGCCTTGGGCTTTGGCTTTTACCAAAGGAAATACAGTCCCCTGGCACATTGGGAGGGCAAGAAGGGTGATGCAGACACCCTTGTGCCTCATATTTCATTGAATTAGATTACTTTTTCTTGTAAGAATGGGTATTTTGATTAAACTTTGTGCCTGATAAGTAGTATGACTTAATGGTGTTTGTGGGATTGAAGCTTGTAGACTAAAACTCATTTGCCCATTAGTAGGAAGTATTTTAATCACATAATCTGCTTCAGGCTTTGTTGGGCTGTGAGGAATCTTATAGGTCAAACCCGATCCCAAGAGATGGGTCTTACAAAGTGAAGGTCTTGATCTTAGTGGTAAAGGCAGTTGTACAAACGGGACGGACTGACTTTTACACCTGAGTTTACTATGACTGTGTAAAGACTGAAAAGGGTACTGTTTTTAAAGGCAGGACTTTTGAGGGGCTTATGTACAAGATTTTCTTCTTTTTAAACACTCTTTTCAAGTGCTGCTATGCTAATATCTCATCAGCTCCCTGCTTCTCTAGAGCAAGAAGTGAAGAGACACATACTATATTTATATTTGAAGATGTTCTTATTTGAGAGTTATGTCTTATGTTTGTGCAGATTGTACCTGTTGGTGGTGGGGTGAACCACCCCCCCTTGTTTCTATGGTGACTTATAAAGTAGGAAATCCTCTTTTGCGAGTAGCTTTTTGCCCCCCTCCTTCCACCGTCTGAAATGATTTCTCAAATGAGGATTAGAAGAAGGGGTTGAATGTATTGTCCTCAGCGCCTTTGGTTCTGTTTTGGGGTCACCTGATTCTTAGGACATACATTTTCAATATATTCATCTGTATGGTAGGTTTATCTGAGCAGGCTGGACCTCTATGAGGGAGAAGGAAATGGAACACCCACATGTCTAACTGGGTAAGTTCAACTTACAATTGAAGTGACTTACAATTTTGCCAGTGACTTTGATTATATTTTTAATCCTCATCTATCTAACTTCTTTATTTTGTTTCTTTGTTAGTTTGGAGTAAAGTTAAGGCAGAGGTAGGATTTGGAGGAAGAGATAGGTACAGACGCTTGTAATAGGGGAAGAGTTAAAAGTTGAGCATCCCTGATCCCAAGACCCAAACTCTGTAATGCTTTAAAGTCTGAATCCTTCTCAGCATCTACCTGTTCATCAATCTACTAGTGTTTCATGTGTAAATTTATCTTTAGAGTATGTGTATAGGATGTTTGTGAAACATAAGTGAACTATGTTTCATCTTGGATCCCATTCCCAAGATAACTCATATATGCAAACATTGAATTTTAGGAAAAAAAAAAATCTACAAATCTGGAATCTGAAACACTTGGTCCCAGGTATTTCAGATGAGGATAATCAACCTGTTTTTGAGATTTGCTTTTGTTTCTTTAATAGAAGTTTATTAGGGTTCAAGCTAATGCTATAGTTTTCCTCAGTTTGTCCTGCTGGTTTATCACCTTGCTAAGAAAGTAGAAGACTAGAACTCAAGTAGGAGACGAGCAATTAGAATTCAGCAATGCTCTCTAGGGAAAGATTTGAAGCTTAGGAAAGTTTCTGTGCAGGCAGTAGGAATGCAGTGAGTCAAGTATAACTGTGAGTATTTGGATGGCAGAGTTGGGATTAGAACAGGTAGAGTCTGTGATCACATTCTGAAATCTGAGTAACTCCAGTTTCTGAAACATTTGTCATCCCACACATTTTGGTCAATGGATACTTAACCTGTATTTTAAATAGTAAAACATAAAGAGGAAAGAATTTGTTAAGTATGCAATTTTGTCACAGATTTCTGAAGATTGTAAGGTATTGTTGCTTTTATCTTTGCCAGTGAAAGAAGATATTTCTTACTTTATTAATAATTTAATTGTATTCTGTTTAAAAATGTAATGCACCTGATTATAGGTGTAGTGTTTGGGTATAACCTACACACAATAAGTTCTCTGTGTATGTTAAGTCATTTTGGGATTATTTAATGCATAATCCAATGTAAATTCTGCACAAATAGCCGACCTACTGTATTTAGAGAATAATGACAAAAACTCTACAGTTTTGAGGTCTTAAATTAAGTCTGTGGGTGTCAAACATGAGAATACAGAAGGCCAACTACTCATTTTTATCTTTGTAGTTGATGTATTAGTATTTGGGGACATAAAATTAACATTTAGTATTTGGCTACATATAAGATGAGAGTCTGTATAGTGAATCACTGGTTAAAGTACTACTTGATTAGAAACAATGAATGATAATTTTTAAGGTCATTTAAAATTATAATCATACTTTTATTCTTGATTTATTTGGAATCATTTAGGTTTGAATTTAAAGCTTACTGTTAGCATTTTACATTAGTGTAAGAATTCGTTTCCTCACATGATAGTGTGTATATATACATAATTTTATGGATTTAAGGAAGAAAAGAAGAATATTTTAAAATGTATAAATAGTAGAACAATGTATCAATATAATTATTAGCACTTTGGTTTTTCTTTATTTACGCCCAGAAGATAGCATATTGGCATTATTGCTCCTATTCCCCTGGCTACCTAGCTTGTGTTCTTGAAGCACATCCATCAGTTAGTTTATGTTCAGTTAGTTTATGTTCACATTTTCCCATCTCATTTAGAGAGGATAAGTTCAAATTTTTACTTACAACCTTTGACAGTACAATTCTTCCACTGCAATTTTAAGTTTTCTTTTCCTTTCCTCCAATGAACATTGAAAGGTAGGAAGACCTTCTTTTATGTAGGTATTCATTGTCTGATATTTGGTATTCTGTGTAATTTGAATGCCAGGTAAAAAAGAACGGAGAGTAAGTATTTTGAAAATTGACCATTGGCATGTTTTCTAAAAACCAAAACAGTCATTAATTTAAATTATTTTACTTTCCACTTTAAAATATTTGATTATTATTACCTGTAATGAGTAGAATGTTCTGGATTTTTTTTCTTGGAGACTATATAAAATGGCAACTTAAAGGGAATTTTAAAAAATTATTTTTATTGTGGGTTGTAGAACATATACATACCACAGAGCATATGCGGAGTTCCAAGCCCAGCTTGTGAAATTAGCATTCTTCTCCGACCTGGGATTTGAACTCATGTCACCAACTACAGTACAAGCCCCTTTGTCCACTGTCCACTTTGTCCCTCTTGTCATCCTCCCCACCTCCAATAAAAATACATTTTAAATCTCAGTTACCTAAAAATTGCAGCTAAAAGTGTGCAGCAAATAATTTTTATGATTTTCTTATTTTTGGATGGGCATACAAAGATCCCGATTTATTTTAAAAGTAATTATTTCACTTGGGGCAGTTTGATTTAGAGTATGTACCTGAATTTAATTTTCTAATGTCTAGAGTGCAAATGGTGCTGTCTGCTCCTTTTAATTTATTTGTTCAGTTAGGAGTTTTGTGTGCATGTGTGCATGCGTGCATGCTTTTTCTCAAACCCAGGACCTGGTGCTCTTGCATTTTAGCAGACTATCCCTAAGCCATGGACAGCTGGTTATAGAAGCCTGTAACTTCCCATATGATAGCTAACTGTAGGACATTCTTCATTTTTTTAATTAAATTCTCCCAAATTGCTAATTTATTTTAAAAAGATAATAGTTATTAGAGACTAGTGGAACTATCAAACCATACTACTTAAAAGCACTTTAAAATAATGAATGCTTTAAAAATGGAAGAGCAAACTGAAGCATATGTGGATCAAGACTCCCTTAGCTGATTAAGATATTAAATAATAGTAGTAGGAAGGGTGAGTCTGTAATACAGATTGACAGTTTGCTGGGTGTTTTGTTCCAGTACCCACTTTGGTGTGTTCCATGTACTATTTATGAGGTGTGTGAAGATCATACAGTTAAGGAGACAGTAGAACTTTTTTTTTTTTTTTTTTTTTTTTTTTTTTTTTTTTTTTTTTTTTTTTTTTTAAAGCCTTGTTTGCCCTTAAACTTGCTCTGTAGATCAGGCTAACCTTGAACTCACAGAGATCTATCTTTCAAGTTCTGGGATTAAAGACTTGGGCCACTACCACCTGGCTTGTATTGGGTTTTTACAGCTTTTTTAGTTGGACTCAGAATGCATTGAGAAAAGTAAAGCTGCTATATTTTAGATATCTATACATTTCTAGTGAACAATATCTAACCATAGCCCTAAAGTGATGTTAATTGTGAAATTGTTTTATGGTGAGAACTTTGAAACAGTTCTTAGAAAATTAGATTTCTTTGAAGATTTTTTTTTTTCCTGATTTTAAAAGTAATATTTACGGCATGTAGTTTGGGACATTTAGCAAAGGTCAAAGAAGAAAATAGCACCATAATTCTGTGACTCAATGATAATTGTTACTAGTTACAAATGTATTAAAACATACAATACACTAAACACATTCAAAATTAGAATCATTTTATAGAAGTGATTTAAATTTTTTGTTTTGAGAAATTCAAAGGAAACTTTGATAATTTAATCAGTTTTTTATTTTTTAAAGTTTGTTGGGTTTTTTTTCTCCACCCTTTCTGCTATAAATGGTTTAAAGAAAAACTTATTTGCGGCTGGAGAGATGGCTCAGTGGTTAAGTGCACAGACTGCTCTTCAAGAGGTGTCCTGAGTTCAATTCCCAGCAACCCTATGATGGTTCATGGCCATGTATAATGAGATCTGGTGCCCTCTTGTGGCATGCAGGCATTCATGCTCAGTAGAACATGTATGCATAACTTTTTTTTTTTTTTTAAATCATTTTTGAACTATGTTTTAAATTATTTTGTTAGAATACATAACTACTTTAAAAGTTTATCTTATAAACCTAAGTGTTCATTTTCCCAAAACTTCAGTCACCATTGGTTATCCTCCAAACACATCTTTGATAGGTTAAACAGCTGATTTAAAGTATTTATTTCTTTTCTTCTCCACTTCTAACAATTTTGTGTGTGTGCGTAAACTGTATGTTTAAGACTCTTTATCTTATAAAATTTGTTGCATGCATTCTACTTGGTATTATTAATAAAAACCTGGAGCCAGATATTGGAGAAAAGCTGAAAGATCAGACAGAAACAAGCCACAGCCACTTCTCACCTTGCCAGCTCCTCAGGTGGAAAAGGGTAGATCCTGTCTCCATGAATCCTAAGACTCAATAAGTTTGAGTCCTCAGCCAAAAAGGAAGCCAACGGGAAAACGTCTGCCTCCTCTGGCCGCCTCTTTCTTTCTCTGCCCTGAGATCTCAATTCCTGGTTGAACTTTCCTAGTACTAGGATTAAAGGTGTGTGCTCTGCTTGGCCTTGATCTCACAAGATGCTCTCTGTCTCCCCGAGTGATGGGATTAAAGCTGTGGGTCACCACTCCCTGACCTTCGTGGCTTGGTTCTGTGGGTGGCTCTGTCTCTCATATTTCAGGCTATTTTTATTAAATATACAACAGGTCACCACAGTTTGGCACCTATCTTTTTAGTTAACTTTTTATGTTATCTAATCTGATGCTTCTTGGGAAGTAGTCTGTAGCCTTGGCTTCCAGGCCTTGATGCCTTCCAGGAGTCATGGCAACTGACCAATTTTTTTCATTCATTTATTTTTATTTTGGTGTTTGGCCTGCATGTATGTCCGTGTGAGAGTGTCAGATCCACTGGAACTTTGAGTTACAGAAAGTTGTGAGCTGCCATGTAGTTGGTGGAAATTGAACCCCAGTCCTCTGGAAGAGCAGTCAGTACTCTGCTGAGCCATCTCTCCAGCCTGACTACATTCTTGCTTCTTACACTAAAATTCTTTGCCTTAAAAGATTGTTGTTGGATTTTTTATGATTTATTTGTGTTTCTAAATATATGTACACATGTCTGTGAACAGGTACACATGCCTGTATACACATGGAGGCCAGAAGAGGGTCTCATTCTTTTGAGCTGGAGTTACAAGTGTTTGTTGGGTGCCTGGTTTATGGGTGCTGGATTTTAAACTGTTGTAGCAATGTGGTTTCTTGGTCCCAGGGCAGCCAGAGGTCTGGACTCACAGACCTGCTGCCCCAGACCCCTTAGCTGCCCGTAGCTGATCAGGCCCCCAGAAATGATTCAGACTTTTATATTAACTTCATGCTGTTTGGCCTATGGCTCAGGCACATGGCTAGCTAACTCTTACATCTTAACTCAACCCATTCTCATTAATCTGTCCGCCACGTGGCCCGTGGCTCACCTGTGTTCCTTACATGCTTCTTGGGTGGCTGGCTGTCTGACTGACTCCACCCTTCCTTTCCTACCTATTCTGATTTCCCACCTACTTTTCTACTGTGCCTGTCATGGGCCAAAACAGCTCATTTATTTAAAGATTGATATTCACAGCATATAGAAAGACATTCCCACATCAAACTGTGGTCCTCAAGATTGTGTAGTTAGTGCTTTTAACCACTGGAGCATCTCTCTAGCTCCCTAAGCTCAGAAGTTTTTCTCTGTTTTTAATTTAAATGTGAAGCTTACTGGTTTTGGTTTTTGTTCTGAAAGCCAGTATTCACCTATTATTTTTTCTTGACTTTTTTTTTTTTTTAAAATGTATTTATTACTTTGAGCTTTTTCCTTTCTGGAATTTTAGGAGGGAAATAAGATAATATTAAGAAAGAAATTTTTTTGTACTGTTTTAGAATCTTATCTGTCATCTTTTTATTTCTTAGTGTTTTGTCTTTAAATATATTTTTTTCTCAAAATGGAACATTGCCCAGATTATTAAGCTATAAAGATATCTAGCTAGTTTGTTTGTTTGTTTGTTGTTGTTATCAAGTATTTTGTCCCGGAGCAAATTTTATGTTGTTTAAAATGAAGAAAGAAAATAATTTTGTTTATGAAAAAGATTGTCACATTTTGCTTCTGTACTGGCAAATACAAACAGCATTCATGAGTAGCACCATAGCTGCTTGGCTTCTAGAACATGATGGTCATGTCAAACTCCAGGGAAATAGCTACATAGCACAGGCACATGTGGCTATTTAAATTAATTTTAAGAGTAAGTTAAAGATCCACTTCATCTTAGGTACTGAGGCAAGAGACTGAGGCAAGCAGATCATTTAGAGAGGCTGTCTTGAGCTATGTAGTAAGTTTAAAGCTAGCCTAGATTACATAGAGAAACCAATAAAGTTCTTCAGTTGAAATAGACACTATCTTGGTGTGGTGTCACTCAGCTTTAATCTCATGACTTGGGAGGCATACATAGGATCTTTGTGAGTTCAAGGCCAGCCTAGTTTACATAAAGAGTTACAGGACAGCCAGAGCTATCATTTCCCCTTTTATTAATTTTTCTCATTTTTTAAAGAACATTTTAAATTGAAAAATATTTTTTATTATTTGCATGAGTGTTTTGCCTGCATATCAGTGTACTGCATGTGTGTCTAGTAACAGTGGAAGCCAGGAGAGGGTGCTAGATATCCTGGAACTGAAGTTATAGATGTTTGTGAGCTGCAGGGTGAATGCTGGGAATGGAGGTTCTCTGAAAGAACAGCACGTGCTCTTAACCACTGAACCATTTCTCCAGCACCTATTTTAACATTTTTTATAAAACATATTGTACACCGAGCGGGTGCTCTCTAAACCCCACTTTCCCTTCTTTTTTGTTTTCCCATCTCCCAGTCCCTTAGTCAGTTTTACTTTAATGTCATGTACATGATTTTATGTATCTGTAAAACCTAGGAACCACAAATGAGAGAAAACATTTGTCTTCTAGTTGTATCTATTTCCCTGCAAACCACATAGCTCCCTTCTGAGTAAAAATAAATGTCTACTGTGTATAAATAGGCCACATGTTCTTCATCTATTCCTCTGTTATTGGACACTGGGTTGATTCTATATTATGCACACATTGATATGTAAATATCATCATACTTTGACTTGGAATCCTTTAGATCATCTGGCAGGTCTATTTTTAGGTTTTTTGAGGAACCTTCATACTGGCTGTACTAGTTTACGTTCCCACTAGCAGTAAGAGTTCCCATTTGTCAGCATCCTCACCAGCATCTGTTGTTCTTTGTTTCTGTCGTGACTGTCATTCTGATGGGGATAGACAGAATCTCAGTGTAGTTTTGATTTTTATTCCTGTGATGGTCTGTGAAATTGAATGAATCTTTATTGGCCACTTGTATTTTATCTTTTGAAAACTGTCTGTACATTCTATTAGCTGTGCTATATTTCTCAGTTAGTTTTCCTTTTCTTTTGATTATATATATTTTAGATACTAACCTTCTGTCAGATGAATAGATAGCAAAGATTTTCTTCGTTCTGTGGGCTGTGTCCACTGGATTGATTGCTTCCATCCTTTGTAGAAGCTTATTAATTTTATGAAGTCCTATTTGTCAGTGGACATTATTTCCTGAGTGACTAGAGTCCTAATTAGAAGCTAAGTCTTTTTATCTTGGAGCGTTTTCCCCTACATTTCCCTCCAAGAGTGTCAGAATTTCATTTAAGTCTGAATTATGAAGTTAATTTTTGTACAAGATGAAAGACAAAGGTCTGCTTTCCTTCTTTTCCATATCTAGATACCTAGCTTTCTCAGCATTATTGTTGAAGAGGCTGCTGTTTTCCAGTGGATGTTTTGTTCATTTTTGGCAAATACCAGTTGGCTGTGGCTTTATATCTGTCTTTCTTCTTTGTCCCATTGATCTGCATATTTTGGTGCTGGTACTGTTTTGTTTGTTTTGTTACAGGGCTCTGTAGTATAACTTGAGATCAGGTAAAATGATGTGTCCAGCAATATTCCCCCTCAGGATTGCTTTGGCTGTCTGGAATCTTTTGTAGTTCCCTATGATCTTTAAGGATTTGGTGTTGTTGCTTTTTCTCTTTCTGTGAATAATAACATTGACATTTAATGGTGGTTATATTGAATCCGTAGATTGCTTTTGATGGTATAGCCATTTTTTTTTTTTACAATATTCTTCAAATCCAAAACTGTGGGACGTTTTTCATTGTCCAATGTGTATTGATTACTTTTTTATTCCATGACAAAACCTTGATTGAAGCAACTTACAGAAGAAAGGGTTTATGATTCCAAAAGGATATGAGTTCATCACTAACAGGACAGGGAAGCCTGGCAGCCAGTAGACAGTGTCTAGAGCAGCAAGCTGAGAGTTTACATATTAAATCATAAGTAGAGAGAGCAAACTAGAAATGGCAAGAGGTTTTAACTCTCTCTGTCCATCCCCAATGATATACTTCCTCCAGTAAGGTCACACCTTCTAAACCTTCCCAAACAGTGCTACCAGCTGTGGACCAAGTATTCAAACATCTGAGCCTATGGGAGACATATTCAAATCACCACATAGTATGCTCTTCAGTTTCTTAATTTTTCATTGTAAGACAGTGTATGATTTCCAAAGTTAGCTTTATTCTAAGGTATTTATGTATATTTTTGAAGCAGTTGTGAATGGGGTTGTTTCCCTGTTTTCATTCACATTTTCTTACTAGTATAGAATTCTAGGAACATTGTAGTAGGCACATATCAAGTGCTTAATGGCTCCAGAGCCACATTTTGGAATCACAGATTGAAGCATTTTTGTTCTTGTACAGTTCTTTCTGTTGTGGAGCACTATAGTCTAGAACTTGCACCATAGGGAACGTTCTAGACAAGCAAAATATTCCAAAGGAATGAAAGGTGAAGGAAATAGTAAATAGGTCAAAATGATGCTTATTAGTAAAAACTAAAAAATGTATAGTATTAGAAAAGCATCATGAAAGAAAAAAAGTCTGTTAAGAGTTATTTAGAGGCTGTTGCTTGTTAGAGCTTAATATAATCTCCTTTGATTTAGGCCTTTTGGTAGCTTAAAGGAATTTTGTTTGTATTATTCACATTTTAAGTGGTTTGCTTTAATTTTAAGATATTTCTAGTTTTGAAGGTAAAACTGTTTGGGCATAGTAAGAAGAGAAATATAGAATCATAAACATGAATAACAAAGTGAAATTTTTAACTGAAAATTATATTTTTTAGTGAGTTTAAGAACTTACAAATAACTACATAATATTCGTCACTCTAGGACCATGTAGTTATTTATAATGCTAACCATGTTAAGATGTTTGGAAATGCTTGAAATTCAGAAAGAGCTTCAAACATTTATTGTGCTTTTTAAAATAAGACTGGAACATTTTTTTAAAAAATATTAGTGCCTCAACTAAGAAGTGAATGAAGTGCATACTTGGGCACATACAGAGAAAGGAACATAAGCTGAGCAGTGAGCATTCATATAGCCTCAGCAGTTTGGAGAGTCAGGCATTATTGCCAATGCTAGGCGTGCCTGTCAAGAGAAAAGCAAAATAAAGGGAGGAAGAAAAGGAAAAAGGGCAATGTAGAGGTAAATGGAGGAAAAAGAGGTGGAGAGTGAGAGCTAAATGAACAAAGAAATTTTAATACAAAGTTGTTATAATTTGTTTTTTTGGCCTAGGGCGGCCAGAGGGTTAGACTTATAGGCTTGTAGTCTTAGACTTTTTAACTGCCTGATATATATTTGGGGGTGGGGTGTTTGGTTTGATTTGACTTTGACTTTCTTTTAAATTATTTTGATTTTTTAAATTTATTTTTATGGTATTGTTATGGCCAAAATAGTCTTTTATTTAAAGATTAATATGTATATTATAACACAAAGTAATACTTTGGGTGTGGGGAATTAGTTCAGTTGCTAAAGTGCTTACCATTCAGGCATGAGAATTTGAATTCAATGCCCAGAACCCCATTAACGAAAAGAAAAATTACCTGTAAGTAATCTCAGTGAAAGGAAGTTGAAAACGTGAAGATCTCTGGGGCTTGCTGGCCAGCCATTGTAACCTAATAGAATTCCAGGTTAACTGACATTGTCTTAAAACAAAGTGTCCTGAGGAGCTATACCCAAGTTTGAACTCTCTCTTCCACATACAGTGCATTACACACAGAGAAAGAATAGCTTGGGGGCTGAGGGTATAACTCAATGGTAGATCACTTTCTGTCATGCAAAAACCCTAGCTTGATCCTACTACTGTAAAAATAAACTCTTAATTTGATGGCAACAAATCAGAAAAGAATAAGCTTTAACTGTTGAAAGGGCTTCTGCATGAAGTAAACAGTTGTCTTTGAGGGATTTGGGGGAAATTTAGGGCTCATTTGATATCTTTAAAAATATTTTCAGGGATTTATTTAACTTTCTTCCTTATATCTGTCTTTCTTCCCATCCTTCCCTGTCTGTGTGTGTGCATATACATGTTCTGAAGATACACCCCAGACAAGTATGAGCTACATTCAAAATTATTTCTATTGTCTTGATGTTTGTTGCTTAACAACAGGTATTGTCATTAGAAATTGAATTATAATTTTCTCATTAGTGCTCTTTTCCATGACTGAACTGTAGGTGTAGTTATATAATTCTCTTTTAAGACAAGACACTATAAAGGCTTCTTATAAAATATTTATGCTTTTCATTTTCTCTGCTTTAGTGGATGGTATTACATGTCTGTCAGGTTCTTTCATCTTAATTGGTTAATTAGAACATTTTGTAAATGCTTATATTCAGGTTACACTAAGCTATACTATGCTATTGGGACATAAACATGAATTATACTTGGTTCTTATCCTCAAGGATCTTGTATAATGAGGGACACATGGCAGAAACATGCTAGTCTATATGTATTGATCATGTGTACATAATCAAAACAAAACTATACTTAAACAGTTATTACAGATGAAAAATTCCATTGTTAAAGAATATTTCTATGACAAAGCCACTTCTGGATAACTTAACACTATTATTTTGTTAATTTATCATTGTAAAAACCTCATTTAGAACAATTCAAATAATGTTAAGAAAAATTAAATAATGTAATGAAAAATGATTTTCCCTCTTATTTTTCTACTTGATATTTCCAGACATTCTATCAAATCTGGCTTATCTAACTTCTGTAAAAGCTTTTAATAATAATCAGTGATGTTGCGTGTCTGTAGTGTGCTATTAGATGTGTTCCAGCTCTCTGTAGCCCTGCTCATTTTTCTTCACCATCTGCTGTTGTGCTTTCTCAGTTCTCATTTCAGTGTTCCTTTTAGCTCAAGCCGAATTTCATTTTACTTTTTGATGCTTGTCATAACTCTACTGAGATTCCTCTGTTACTCATCAAGACTGTTTTCTTCTTTCAGCTCTTTGGGTCTATGGGCCTTTGTTTGGATATATTTATAAAGAGTGCTTTGAAGTTTTCTAACCCAACATCTGGGTCCACATGGAGTCAGTTTTTTTTATCAAATCCCTTTTACTGTCTTCTTTCTTGATGTGCCACAATTTTTAGTTGAAAAATTTTAGACAGTGTTATCATGAGTGTTGTTGTTCAAAGAGCTATTTTGCTTGGACCCAAGCAAACTTATTTTTTCCTGTTCTGTATAGGAGCTCTGATCAGTTCTTCCCCTTTCAAGCTTTTTACTCATTAGCTTCGTATCTGGGGTAGGGGTGGGTGGAAACAAGTCTGTGGAAGGAATTCCTTCCTGCACCTATTGTTATTTGATGTGAGCAAAGATTATATATAGTTAGAATTTTAATTTACCCTTTTTGTGTCCTTTGTGAGGATAGGTAGGAGGTCTACCCCTTTTGTTTGTTTCATTTGCTTTGATAGCCTAACCATAAAGGTTTCCATTTTCTGCTGTTTGTGTTATGTATGATTAGGGAATACACTGAGTTGAGAAACATCAAATCATAGATCTTCTGACATACAACATTAGATGGTAGTAGATTCTGTCTGCGAAAGATTCTTCTGTGGTCTATATTTCATTGCCAGGTTATTGGGGTTATGTAAAATTTGGCAACCAACAAATGATCTGAGAAAAGTTTTATAAGTATAAAACTTTTAAATCTCTGTTTGACTTGAAATATTAAGGTTTTCTCTTCTGTGTTGAACTGTATGGCTTCCTGGTTCTCTTCACCCTATTTGTGAGTAATATAGTAGTAGATAGAAGATACTGAGCAAAAAAAACTTGGAGCTGAACTCAGGCTCTGTTTATTTTCATTCACTGATTTGCTTTTGAGCATTTTCTAGTGTTTTAAATAGGCTTTAGATTTTTTTAAAATATGTATTTGGATGTTTTGTCTGCATGTATGTCTATGGATCACTTGGTATTGTCATGGAGTCTAGAAAAGGACACTGATCCCCTGGAACTAGAGTTTCAGATGCTTGTGATCTGTTGGTGCTGGGAATCTAACCAGTGTTCTTAACCACTGAACCATTTCTCTAGCCCCTGTTTTAAACAGCCTTTTAAAAATAGTCTGTTTAGGTTTAAGTTGTTTTCTATAGAGAAGTTTACCTTGCTACATTTAGACAAAATTCCATTTTTTTCTTCCTTGGATTTCCATTTTTTTGTGTGTGTGTCATCACGTGTGTAGTATTCAAATCTCTCAAAAAAAAAAAAAAGCCTACAGTTCTTGATGTTTCTAAAACTGGCAGTTCAGTTTGCCAATTATTTTATAGATTTATGTTATTAGGGATATTTAAAGTGGGTTAATCAAAATAAAATTATGTTTTCTAGAACATTTTCAATTCTTTGTAATTTTTATATCATCTTACTATTTTTCTATTGCTGTGACAAAACACAATGACCAAGGCAGCTTGTAAAGGAAGGCTTTCTGTTCAGAGGGTTAGAATCTAGTATGGGGAAACAAGGGCACATAGGGGCAGGGATAGCTGAGAGCTCTATCTTGATTCTAGGAGCTGTCTTTAGAAATGATGTAAGTCTGGAAACTTTGAAGCCTGCCTCAGTGTCACGCCTCCCCAACAAGACCACACCATCCAAACCTTTCCAAACAGTTCCATTGATTGGAGACCAAGCATTCAAACATACTAACTTATGGGGTCATTCTTATCCGGACTACCACATACATGTTGTGTGTTTTCTGCCTTTCTGGGTGCAACAGTCTCTTTTATTCCTAAGTTTGGAGTTTTTCAATGATCTTAAAGTTTCTGGTCCTTCAGAGCTACTATTGTAGGTTCTGATAAAGGCTTTTTCTTTAGTTAGGAATAAACAGCATTTAGGTGTCTTTTTGACTGTTGATCACAAGTGATTCATGATTCATTCACTCTTTGGGGTAGTTTCTACACTTGTTGGTCATTTCTGTACAGAGGTTAGTTTAGGGCATTTAGCTCACTCAGTTCTCTTCTTGACTATTCCCTACTAGTCTTAGTCACCTACATCTTTGTTCAGTTTTGTATTTAACTGAAGCTTCCAAGCGAGCTCGAAGATGAGCAGAAAGCTGGCTGGAATCAGTTTCTTCCTTTCACAATGACTTCTAGGAATTGAACTCAGGTTCTTCAGTTTGGCAGCAAGCACCATTACCTACAGTCCTCATTGTTTTCTCTTACTTAAAAGATCTTTCTCTCTAATAACGACTACACTTGAATTTCTAGTGTGAACGATATAATAAACACTGGGGAAATATCTAAGAGGTAAATTGCTTGCTGTGCAAGCATGAGGACCCAAGTTTAGATCTCTGGTACACATGTGACATTCAGGAATGGTGGCATGTGGCTGTATTGCTAGTAAAGGAGGCACTGGAGACAGCTGAATTCCTAGAGCTCACTCATCTGTCAGTGAGTATAGTGAGAGACTGTCTCAAAAGATAGGGTGGAGAACAATGTAAGGCAATCCACATTGACCTCTGGCATCCACATGTATGTGCACACAGTACAGACAAAGAATTTCACTTTAGTAGAAGAGTCAGTGTGACAGCTCTGTTTAAACTGAGCCTACAAAGATAAAGAATAGATTAGACACAAAAGGGATGAGGTTTAAAGGGACATCTGTTGGTAATAAGGCACAAACATCAATTACTGTGTATGGAGCTGCTGTGTACATTGGAAAAGAGCATGGAGCTTTGGTTAAATTGGATTTTAATTTTAGCTCTAAAATTTCATAATATACAAACAAGATAATGTAAAGCTGTTTAAAATTGTTTTAAGTAGAAGAAAATCTATGATACCTAGTGAAAACAATAACTTGTCTCCTTATACTTTTTATTACTTTAAAAAAAATGTCCTTCTGTTGGTCATTTTCATTAACTCATACTATCTGGAAATAGTGTCCCAGGAAGCACATTCCTACTGTGTTAGAGTTGTCTTGGGGTTTCTGTCATAACTGTCTTTACCTCCTCTTCTCTTTCTGTAACTCCTAAGAGATAGAATGTGGAAGAGATTGGATCATCTTTCTCTCAGTTGACTTTTGGAGTTTCCTTTAAAAGTCTACAGACTGAATCAACAGACACAGCCTCTGTTAACAGACTGTCTCTAAGTTATTGGGAACATAGACTTTGTGTTGTTTCTCAATATAAGCAGGGGTGGATTTTCTCAAAACTCTCTACAGCGCTTCAGGAATTGCTTTTGAAGGTCCAACTGTAGCGTACTTCAGAGTGCTATTTGGGACACAAGTGCTAAGCTCTTTAGGTAGGGGAAGTGGAAGGACTTTAAAAGCTTTTAGATTTTGATTTTTAAATTTCATCGAAGCAAATATGCCAAAAGGCTCATCGATAGATGGCGGAGTTGGCTTAGAGTGAAGGCAACAGCTTTGTGGGCAGAAAGGGAAAGAAAAATCAACAGGGAGTTTTGAAGCCGACTTGAGAGGAAGGTAACTTGGTGAATGAAGACAGCACCAGCTGATGAGAGACCGAGATGATGAGGTCACATACAGCTCAGGAGGATATTTACCCAAAACTAAAAGTTTGCCATTATTACTGGTAGTGGTATTGTGTGTGTGAAAGTATACTCACATGCCACCCCATGCATGTGGAGGACAGAGGGCAATCTTCCGGAGTCAGTTTTCTCTCTCAGACTGTAAGGCTTACACAAGTGCTTTTACCCAAGGAGCCTTTCACTTCTGTGAACAACTCCCTTGTTTTATTCCATTAAATCCAGTTAGAAAGGAGTGTTGGAACAAATTCTGAAGCCAGTATCAGAAAACTTGGTTCAAGTCAGATTTACATAATTTTGCTAAACAATTTGAACAAAGTTATATACATTTGTTTATCATTTAGTTTGGTGGTGGTATATGTGTATTCACAATCCCTGTAAGTAAAATCTGTTCTGTTTTCAAATGGGCTATGGTATTCAGCATCAAGACTATTTCATATACAAAGGTCTCATTGTTTTTGTAATCCTACCGCTGATCAACATTACCAAAACTCTGAAGTTATTTTCTGCAAGATTTTCAATCTTGATGATTGGTAAGATTAGATACTTAATATACTATAAAAATGCTTAGTTAAGGTATTATGTAAAGCTATTATGTTTCCTGTGACTGATAGATTTAGTAGTCATAAACCTTGTATATGTGTAGAAAATATGGATAGGATTGATTGATAAAGCATTTTGTAGTAATTGCACTGTAAGGAATCATTAGGATAGCTTTATACATACATTTGTCAGCAAAAATTAACTTTCTATTTAGCTTCTATTTGGCTAAGGAAATAATAGCATTATTATTTAGTCTTAAAATGCTTTGTGCCATTGGAGAATGTATGTAAGAGGGATGGAGCACTTGAATAGACTCCATGAGGTTCTAAATTTAATTCCTGATAGAGAAAACAACAACAGAAAAAGTGCTTTTTAAAGCATTCTAACTTTTGGCAATTAAATATTCCAAGTGAAAATTTATGTGAAATAATCATTCTATGGATTGTTTTTGCTTTGGGAGTACTGATCGATATTTGGAAACATGAAATACTTAAATGTTTAAGTATACTTACTCAGTGTAAGTACTATATTATTGAGCTGTTACACAAGGGTAGCAAATTTAACAGATGTGTCAAGTGGAAAGTACCTTAAAGACTTCTGGGGTTTATTTTTATCTAATTTGTGGCATTTTATATATTTAGTATTTTTTTATGATTTACTTAGTACTTTGCAATTATATCATAATAATCTCTCAAGTATATAAAATTCTATGGCTTTTTTTCCTCTTCGTGGAATAGATTTAAAGGTCAACACTGCTCTTTTATGTAGGTTATGGGTGCTACATGTGTGCTTTCAGAGCAGTAGTGTGAGGAAACTTGAAGTGGGATGGCAGGACGGCCTCCTCCCTATGACAGTAACTCCAGCGATCCAGAGAATTGGGATCGGAAATTGCATAGTAGACCTCGTAAACTTTATAGACATTCAAGGTAGGTAGAAAATATATATTTCCCATATCAAAGCTCTTTTCATCCTGATTATAAAAACTATTACCTCATTTGATTGTGATAAGCCCTGTTAGGATATGGCCTTGTTTATAAAGCACTGTGCATGTTTGTTTCTCCTGAAATAACTTTTAGAGAAACGTTTCTTTGAATATCTTTGCCTCTAGATTATGTTAACTTCTTAATTGACTACATAATTAGGAGTTATAATTTGATCATTTTGGAATTCTGGCAAGTTAGGTTAGTTCTTATGTACTTGAGACTGTCTAACAGAAGTTTGTGTCTTTAAATATACTGTGTATTGGGGCTTCAATTGACAGTTTATATGTTTGTGTCAGTACTTGCCTCAGGACATTTTAAGATGCAAATGTACTCTGTGGGCATGCTGATCAATGGGAAGATTCATCTTTCCACATAGACTCTCCTGGCTCATTTTAAGTTTGATGCATGAAATGAAATTGATCTCGAAGTTCATGCTTGTCTTTATGATATTTTTTATGTGATAAAATGAGAGTTTGATTTAGAACCCTTTGTAATCTGATATTTTAAGATACTAACTGACAGTTCATAAATTCCACATTGCACAGGTATGTAAGCATGTTTTTATAGAGAATTTTCTTTCCAAATATATGTAGAATATTAGTTTACTCAAAAAACTTCACTGATATCAAATATAAACTCCTGAAAATAACATAACTTTGAAACTTTTTGTAATATTAAAAATTGTTTTGAATACAAACTATATATTTAGAAAAGAGAGTAATTAGGTATTTCCTAACTTCCTATCTGACAAAAAAATACTTAGATATATTGTAGGATTCCATGTTGTCTTAGGTTGATGTACAAGCCACACGGTGTAAATAACCTGCTGCTTTGTTTTCTTCTTTGTGTATATTCTTTAAGTAGGACTCTCATTTATTTCCTAGCCAATTACCTTGTTCTTATTTTGGAGACTCTAATGATATAATATATACAAGACTTTTATCATTGTGTAGAACTATAGTTATATGTATAGTTGTGTGTGTGTGTGCTTCAAGTGAATTTGTGCTGTTCTTTCTAACTTGATGTTTCCTTTGGTGTGCAGTAGTGAGTGCATCACTTTATGAAAAAGTAATAGCGGTAGAAATGTCATTGTTTGCTCTTAGAGAGTTTCATGCAGTCAGTGGGAAAATTTTACAATAGTGATGTTTTCACTAACCTCGTTTTATTCCTATGCTTAATGACTGTATTTTTAATTTTTTTTTTTTTTGTGATGCTGGGGTTTGAGCACAGGATTTTGTGTGCTAACAAAATACTTTGCTACTAAGCTTTTCACTAGCCGCTTTTTGATGCTGTTTTGGGTAAGCAGTATATAGATTTGGGGTAGACAGTATATGACAGTGCATTTTGGGTAAACAGTATATAGGGTTGTTTGAGTGTAAGAGATTGAAGTGAAATAAAAAATATTAAGGCAGGACAGTGTAATGATAGCACCTAGGAGGCAGAGGCAGGCAGATCTCTGAGTGCAAGGCCATTTCGGGGTACAAACTGAGACCTGCTTTTTGGGGTGAGAAGAGGAAGAGGAAGAAGAAATTGGTTCTATTTCTTTTAAGCTGAGCGCGATAGTGCGTGCTTATAGCCCTAGCACTTGGTAGGTAAAGTCAGGAGGATCCAGAGCTTAAGGTCAGCCAGGGCTACATGAAACCGTGTCTCAAAGTAACAAAATGATAACGGAAACTAGAGAGAAACCTGGGTTCAGTTCTCAGCACTGACATTTGGCAGCTCACAGCTGCCTTCAACTCCAGTCCTAGGGAGTCCTCATACCTCAGGCCTCTGAGAACACCTGCATGTGCATGCACACAGCATACATAGACTTACGCAGATATACATGCATACACATAAATAATTTTTTTTAACGTTAAGGAAAAGGCCAGAAAATCTGTTGAGTGAATTTATATTAAGGCTCTTTTATATTAAGCCCAAATAAAAATAGCTTGCTTTTAGAAATTTCTCAATTTGTATTTTAGGAACTTCTCCTAATACACTGTTATTATTTTTTTTTTTTTAAATCATGTGTTCAGGAGGGTGTTCAAAGGCTCTCAGGGTCCTGCAGGCACTATTATAGAGTGCTTAAACATCCTGTATATGGACTAATTAGAAAATTGTAGGACACATACATCATAGCACTGATTTGTAAAATGAAGTTCAGAGAAACGGCCATTGTCAGCTTGAGTTAGGGGAAAATAAGATGAGCTAGTCCTGAGATGCTTACAGCATTAGAGTGAACTAGGGGTGTGTCTGTCAGGACCTTCAGGAGATGACCTTGCCCAGATCTGAGGACACAGCTTTGGATAGTGTCATTGTTTCCATTAGGTAGATGAAAAAATGAGGTTAATAGTCTTGCCCACTGCTACCCAGCATGTAATTACAAAACTCTAATTTATAGACATGATTCTCATTCATTTTCTTTTTAAAATTTTAAATAATTTATCATTACAGAAAGACTAGGTATAATGAACTCATTTCCTGTCACCCAGACTGAAGTTACAAATTCATGCCTGGTATTTTTAGACTGTATCTCCATCTATTCACCAGCCACTCCCTGCCTCCCTTTCCACTCTTAAGTATTTTGATAATAAGTAAACCCCCGTCTTTTAAGGATTTGTTGCTGTTGTTTTTGGTAATTTGGGTACTTAAATCCAGAGGTAGGAGATACCTGAAGCATCATAGTTGCTTAAGAATATGAGGGTCAAAATCCTCTGATTTGTTTGACTTTTCCCTATGCTCACAAGACGGATGCATAGCCCTAGCCTTTGTCTTTACTTCCTAGACAAAGGGGAATGGGAACATCAATATTTTTGGGAATTCCAAACAGATATCTGCTTGTAAATGATATTGCTGTCTCTAGATCAGGGAGATTCAGAATAAAGAATTAAAGTTTTTAGTTTAGGTGTGTTGTTGCCTCAAGACTGACAGTATAGTAAAAGATTTTATAAATAGTAAATAAATGATCATAGTTTCCTCATTCAATTTTAGTAGGTAATATAAAACTGGTCTTTTTACATGCCCGTTTTATGTCTATTTTATAAACAGCCTTACATTTTTAGTGCTTTAAGCTGCCCATCTTTTGCTGCCTATGATCAAATAAATGTGGATTTATAAAAGTAATAATAGTTACTCTTTGTGTATACTGATTTCTAGGTAATACAATTTTTTGCTTTTTATATTATTTAATTAAAACATTTTTATCTTTCCTCCCTTCAAACTCTCCATTGTCTCCCAGGTGACCCTTTGTTTCACTAGTTGTTAGCTCAGTGTTTTTTTGAATTCAGATTCTGTGGGGCCTGCAGTTTGTATACAAATAAATAGTTAAAATCAGTGAGCTTTGCCTCTGTGTTATGCCATATATGTAACTAGTATAGTTAATACGTATGTAGAGGAACTTTCTAGCTTACTGAAGTTGTTAACAGTGATTTCAGTTGAAGTGTACTTGGCCTGAAATGTGATACCTTTTTTTTTTTTTAAATTACAAATTAGAGGACTTTTCCCCCCATTTTAAAACAGAAATGCAACACCTCTTTTGTAAAATGTTAAAATATCTGACTAAAAAACACACTAAAAGCTCTTGAATTTGATAAACTATGACTATGTAAGATCTATTTGCAGTCTGCTCAGGTTTCTAAAGATAAGTGAATACACCGAATATCAGACTTTGCAAGGTTTCATTTCCACACAGAAGTGTGCATGCTCATTTTTTTTGGAAATGCTTTTCATTCCCCCTTTAATAGTTAGAATAAGAAAGTTTGGTTCTTAACAGAATAGTTGTTGGGAGGATTCTTAGGTTGCAGGTATTTTCCTTGTGGTTCTAAAGAGCTCACTGTCTACAAGGGATAGACTGATACTGGAAGGAATGGAGTTATCCGCATCCTAGTTCCTAAAACCTGGCAAGCCTTCAGAGCTAGAATTAGCTTTACAGATGGCATTTGGCAACATATCTACATATCTCTAAACCCTCTTCTCCTGCGGTTTTTCTTCCACCTGCCTATCAATTACAATATCCAATCACTGTTCAGGAATGGAGAAGTGGGATGATCACAGCTCACACGATGCTGTTTGGTTAGAAACGTCAGTGCTGCACAACCCACGGCTGAGTCAGTGTCTGTGAGAAAATGAGCTGAATTAATATTTAGAGGGGGTTGAATCTCTGAACATTTAAATCTTAAATATCTGCAACAGCAGAATTACACAGTAGACAGGGGAAAGCGAAAGGAAATCTGGACAGGTGAGGTGGGAGGAGACTGGAAGATTTTCTGATTGTTCAGAAGAATCTTGAGGATGATGGAAATACCAGATGAACTAAAGTTTCCTAGTAATGCCCAAGGATGCTGACCTGGCTTTCAGTGCTGCATTATTTGAAAAAGCAGAGTCCCTTTACACTCTGATTTTAAATTTTTTTTCTTGTTTTTGTGTGTCTACCCTGGCATATACTAAAGGAAGGTGTGTATTCATTTTTTACATGCTATCTCTGGGTTATATCTATATATACAAGAATGAATATAAGAGAAGTAGAGAAAAATGTTGGCCTTTGTTTCATAATAGGCATTTACATTTCTAAATGTAAAAGACCATACTTCTGACTTCAGTTTAATGGCACATTTAAAATAAGTGGAGTATGTTGTTATTGTTTTCATGGGTTTGGTGCTTTGTTATTTCATGTAACCTGAGAATGCATTATATTTAGCTTATTTTATGAATGCAAAACTTAACTAAGGAAACAAATTTTGAAACAATTTGATACATTGAAAATAATATTCAAGATAAAAAAAGAAATAATTACCTGAAGATGGAATTAAGGACATTTTTGCTTTAGAATGAATTAGAGCTGAATGGAACTGTTTATATGTAGTAATTTTCTACAAGACTGAATTTGTTTGAATGGGGAAGTCGTGGCTGGGTAAGTGGCTGTCTAGTCTACAGGATGAAGCAGAAGATGTAATACTGCTACCGAGAGACAATCGCCAGGCAGTCTTTGTGTTAGTGTAATTCAGTGTTAAACCAGATTCTAAAAAAAATTGTAAACCAGGATAATTGCTCTTGGTATGATATTTAAATCTTCATAGGTGACAATACATGCTTGATTAGTAAATTTTAGCACAATTTAGCATGCTAATAAATTTTCCTCTGTCTTACTGGTTATTTTGTAGGGATTTTTGATATATTCAGTATATTAAAATTACTTTAATATAAGTAATTATAATGTCCTTGCCTTATTCCAATATTCCTTATTATTCCTCTGCCTAGTTTATAAAGATATAATCATTCAGCTATCATAAAATCTCTATCTATATATGTATGTGAGTATGTATATGTTACATTTTTATTGATATATGTGATATATATGCAGATATATATAAATCTTATACTGGGGGTCTTGGGACCTAGAGATAATTTTATAAGCTTGTTACCATAATAAAATTGTAGGAGAACTTCAATCTGAATCTTCTTACCTTACACTTTGTGTAATACTTTTCTCTGGTTGTGCTGCTTCTTTTTTGATAATCATACTTGTCCTGTTATGAAGCGATATATATTCAGTACATAAATTTGGTAAGCCAGAAAAGCATATAGAAGAAATGTTGCTTTTCTATCAAAAGAAAATACTTTAGATGTTATCTATTTAACCAGATATGAATATATGTCACACATGTAGACTTAAAATGACTTCCAGATATTATTATATGTTCTGTTATATAAGATACATTCTAAAAATTATAAACATTCTGTCATGGTCATCTATAGCATGGTTAGGTTACACAGTATTTTATATATACTTTGTCATTTAATTAATTAATAGTTTTTATGACACTTAACCAGAGAAATGGTTTCATATGATACATTTCTTCAAAAAGGAGTTAAGTAAAAAATGTAATTTTTATTTTTATTTTTTTCTGACAGTAAAAAGATCCTTGGTCTGATTTCACCTTGAGCTCATTAAGGATATATACAGTATTTTAAATGAAGCAAATAGCTGTGAAGTTTTTTTTTTTTTTTTTGAAGTCCTTATAAAGATCAGAAAAATTGGGCTCCAAATGAGATGAGACATTAGAAAATGAGAACACTGTCAAGAAGGGTTTCTTCTGTGGTGTTCAATGAAAGACAGTGTAGGTCCAGGGAAGTGTAATAATAGTGTGTAACAATGAAGGAGGGACCGTGGCTCTGTTTGGGAAGCTTCTTAGAGAGGAAGAACAAGCATTGCTAATGACATGGACAGAGGGAAAGGTGTAAGTTACCCAAGGAAGGAGCTGCATCAGTCAAGGTCTTTCCATTGTGGTAATCCTTGTGATCTTTGAAGATTTATAAGAGCATAAGAACTGCTGGAAGATTCTGGGACTGATTTTTGAAGCAGACACAACATTTTGGGAAAGAAAGGAGAAGGATGATATGACTGATTTAAAGAAGACCAGATGAAAATGTGAAATGAGTTTCCAAAAAGTAGACTAATTTTAAATTTTGGACCTTTTTTCTTGGTTTGTTTGCTTGTTTTTGTTTTTTGTAGACTCCCTTGAATTTAAGATAGGTAAGGGAGCTAAATGTAAAGAATTCCAGCGGTTTATGTAAGGTCTGTAAGACACTATTGAGTTGTGTATGAGAAGGTCCTGGGGTAGTTGTCAATAAATAAGACAAAACAATGTAGTATGGCTGCTATCATTCTCCAAGACGTGCCCCACCATTCTTTATTATTAAGGACTCATAATAAGAACTACTTTCAGATATTTGGAGAATTGTAGTTTGGTAAAGAAATTACATTTGGGTTGAGTCAGACTTTCTTGAGGCATGAACCCTGAAATTGAATTTTGCATCATATCTCAGACTTTGGACTTAATTAACTCTAATTTCAGACAACTAGTGGGTAAAGTAATTAAATTTTTAGATATATCCTTTCAGCTAGAGGTCACAGATGTTATTAAGGTATACCAGGGTATGATTTTCTTAGTTTGTGTGTGTTTGTTTGTGTTAACATGACACAGGAACCTCAGTTGAGGAGTTGCCTCGTTGGATTAGCTGGTAGGCAAGTTTGTGAAGGCATTTTTTTGATTAGTGATTGATGTGGAGGGAACCTCTCACTGTGGGCAGCATGGATTGCATAGGGAAGGCAAGCTAAACAAACAACAGGGAGCAGAACATAAGCAGCATTCCTTCCTGGCTTCTGCTTTGAGTTCCTGCCCTGACTTCATTAGTGATGAACTGTGAGCAGAATGTATAGGCCAAATAAATCTTCTCTCCTTGCTTTGATCATGGTGCTTCATCACAGCCATAGAAACCTAACTAGGACAGAGTAAGGCAACTCTTCAAAGTAATAATTACTGCTGCTGTGTCCTTGTGCCAGGTCTCTCTGCTGCATATGGTCACTGTCTATAAATGAATACCTGTCTCACTGTAGATACTGGGGTTTTTCGTGTTAGCAATCTTCTGATATGAATGCTGTGCCAGTGGCTTGTGAAGTTTTGTTGTCTTCGTTCTGTTCCTGCCCTTCCTTAGGATCCTGCGTATTGCATGAATACTGACTTCTTTGTTTGATTTTCTTTTCTCTTACTCAGTTTTCCTCTTTGAGGATATTACAGGTATTTTCTTTCAGTTCTCCTGTAATATTTTAAACATTGTTTTGACTTTTTTGTGTTGGTTTGAAAATGGCCCCCATATGCTCATATATTTAAATGCTTGGTGTGCAGTTGGTGGGAATGTTTGGGAAAGATTAGGAAGTGTGACCTCATTGGAGGAAGTGTGTCACTGGATGGTCTGAGATTTCAAAAGCCCATGCCATTCCCAGTTAGTTTTTGTTCTCATGCTCTCTCTCCATTCCTCCCTCCCTCCCTCTCTCTCCCTCCTCTTCTCTCCCCTCTCCACATGCTCTTCCACCATGATGGTCACAGGCTCTAATCCTTTGAAACCCTGAGCTCCAATTAAATGCTTTCTGTCATAAGCTGTCTTGTTCATGGTTTTGTCAAGACGATAGAAAAGTCACTAAGACAGTTGTGAATATGTAAGAGTTCATTAATATTCTTTAGCATGTGGTCCCTCACACTCACCACCACAACCAGGATATAGAACAGTCAAATCACAGAAAAATGTATCAACCTTTGTCACGATATTGGTTATTTCTCTATCATTATCATTTTGAAGCCATTAACTAAGTCTAATCAAATAGTACGTAAGCTTTTGTTTTTCTTCATTTAATATAATGCCCTTGAAATTCATTCATAAAGTTAGGCTTATTGGTAGTTTATTATACTTTTTATTTAAGAGTGATATTTTATAGTGTGGCTGTATCCTGTCATATCTTTTCAGGAAACATCGTGGTTTGAGTCATAAACTTCAAAGTAGTGTTTAGAGTTGGGTTTTTTAAATCATTATACATTACTTTTGTATGACAGTTCTGGGGAGGGGATTTATAGTTTCATTGTGCAAAACTGAATCATTTTGAAATTAAGTAATAAATTAGTATTACATAAAGAAATAAGCAGCATTATAAATTAAAGTAAAAATTTAAATTCAGGTAGGTATTTTGATTTATTTTATATATAAAGTGGGTTTATTTACATAGCAAGAGATGATAGAAGTTAATGGTTCCTTATTAATAAAAAATTGTGATCTGAAAGGATTCATGATTGAGGAATCTGCTGTGGGTGTTTGTCATAGCTTTATTGGATGGTCTTGGTCTGTGAACTCTGTAGGTGGTCGGTTTTTAATCTGATGAGATAAATACTTTTGATTTCTGAGACTGTGAACTCTACAGTTGTGTGTAAAGTCTGTAGGCTGATGGTGAAAACTTTAGTGTGAGCCATTGAGAAAACTACAGAAGGAAAAAACCATTAGGAGAAGAAAAGCTTGATTGAAATCACTGTGCATACTGAATGTGGCTCAGTAGTGACTCTGGTATGGTAGTCTGAAGCAGGTTATGTGGCCAAAAAGCTAGTTTTGACCTGTAGTTTGATAAATTTAGATATTTTATGCACACATAAAAACCTCAACCACCTTGAGTATAATGACACATATTTCACATCCAAAAGCTTCCTGAGTGCCCTTTTCTCTCTTTTAGTTGCTGCCCCTTATGTTTCTGCATCCACTAAGCTGTCTTCTGTCTCTACCCATTGTCTATATTTCTTAGAATTTTACATTTTATTATATCTCCCTTTTCCAGTTGACATTGTTGTTTTGAGAGTTACCCCTGCTGTGAGTTGTATAACTTGTGAAAAATATTCATATTTTATTGAATCTTACCAGCTGTAGGAATATACCACAATAATTTATCTACAGCTAGTAGTTTCCAATTTTGTGTGGTTACATATAAAACGTAGAATATTTGTATATAAGTTTTATAGATATATGTTTCATCTCTTTGGGTATGTAAAATAAAGGATGAAGAATCTGGGCTATATGACCAGTATATGGTTTATTTCTCAAGAAACAAGCTATTTTCCAAAACAGTTTCCAAAATGGTTATGCCACACTAATGATTCCACAGGTGTATGTGAGTTGCATTTCATGTACATCCCTTATCAGTACTTGGTATATATTTATTGCATGTGTGGAGGTCAGAGGACAGCTCAAGTTGGTTCTCTCCTGCCACCTTGTGGGATCCTGGAATCAAACTTGGGTCAACAGGTCTATGTATAATGCTGCTGAGCCACTTTGCTGGCCTATGGTCATTTGCCTAGCCACCCTGAGATTCATTGTCTTTTTAATTTCCACTTCCTTAGTAACTATTGATGTTCAATATAATTTCATACACTTCATTTTATCTCTATAACTTCTCTGTTACCATTTTGAGAGTAATTGATGTATAAGTCCTTTAGAACCGAGAATTATTTTATCAGTACCTTTTTGTTCTTTAATGGTGATTCTTGAGGGGCAAAATTTTGAATTTTAATGGTGAGTTATTACTTTATTCTCTTGAATTTTGCTTTTTATTTTTAAAATTTTTGTGTTTATGTCTGCTTCTTTTTGAGTTAACTCTTGTGTATAATATGAACTAATGACCAGACCAGAATTCTGTTATTTCCAGTTCTAGAATCAAATGTTCATTCAGTACTATTTGATAAAATATACTTTCTCCCTTTATTGTTTTGAGTACTGTTAAATTGTCCATATAAATGTATGTAGGTTCTTTTCTGGCCCATTGATTTGCTTGTCTTTCATGATGCTGATATTACATTATGTTCACAACTGTGATTAAAAAAAATTATTGGAGTCAAGTTGTTGGTCTTATAACTTTTTTTTAATTAGTGATTTAAATAATTCTAGACACTTTGCATTTTGTGTGCATTCTGCCTTGAGCCCAGAACCTTATGAGTGCTAAACAGGCATGCCACTGAGCTCTACCCCCATGTCTCCCCTCACAGATTTCAGAATAGTTTGTCACTTTTGAAATAACTGCTTGGCCTAATGGGACTGGAGCAATGATCCAATGGTTAAGAATGGCTGCTCTTTGAGAGCACCTGAGTTCAGTTCCCAGAACCCACATGGCAGCTCATGCCCATCTGTAACTCCAGTTCAAGGGATCCAGCCTCCTTTTTGGCCTTCAGAGCACCAGGCATGCATAATGGCACATAGACATGCATGGAGGAAAAGCACCCATATACAAGAAATTAAAAAACACACTGCCTGGTATTTTAATTGAGATTATTTGCATCCATGGGGTCAGCATAGGGAGAAATAATACTGTAACAGTGTTAAGTCTTCTGATTCATAAAAGTATGTCAGGTTTTGGATGTTCTTAGAAGAATGATTTTTCTTAGTATGTAGGAGTAGACTTGATCTTTAGAGATCTGGTGCTAAGGTCATTTGGTTGTGGTAGCATTTGTAGTAGGATCTACTATAGATGATCATGTGGTCTTGGGGATAAAGGATGGTTTTATCACTTTACTGGTCTGAATGAATGCTTTCTATGTGAGATAATCAGTTTCTAAAGAGAACATGTCTTTTTGACTCACAGTTTCAGAGGTTCAATGGATATTCCCAGGCCCTGTTGTGTTGGATCTGTGGCAGCATAGCATGATTACATAGCACACACAATGAGAGGCTACTTAAGATGCTAAGAGAGCTGAAAGGAGAAGGAAGAACCAGGGTTCCAAATTCTCTTTTAAGGGCACATCCCCAGCCAGTATACCCTCAATACTTTCTTAAAGTAGCAGGACCCCCCCCACCCACCCCAATAGTTCACAGGCCAGTATGACCCAAGCCTTCAAAATGGAAAGACTGAGATCCAGACTATAGCACTTTAGCAGCACACTGTGAGAATAGAGGGCCTTGACTTTATTTTTCTCTTCCTAGACAGAGTATTATGGATATGATTCATAGATACTTTTTATTTGCTTCATGAAGTGCTGAAGGTTTGGTTTGGTTTGGATTTTAGATTCAAATTAAGAATAGATTTGGTATTTGCCAAATGTATTTTCTTTATGTATTAAGATATATGTTATTGTCTTCAATAACTAATAGTACTATTTAACCAGTACTGGTTTTTAGATCATTTGCATTTTATTGGTAGTATTGTATCTTCACATATTACTGTAATTAAAAAAAAACACTTAGAATATTTGTTTGTTTATAGTTTTCTTGAGATTCTGTTTGGTTTTGTTGGAACAATGTCTACCTCATAGAAAAAGTTGGGAAGTTCTGTAGTAACAGTTTTATGGGAGAGTTGCATAGGGTTAATATTATTTCTGTTTGAAATGTTTATCATTTAACACTAGAGGGTTATTTTGAAGAAATGTTTTAAATTATAAATTAAATTTAATACATTTGGAGCATTCAACATATCTGCATTCTTGAGTGAACTGCGGTGGGTTTGTAAGTTTTTTCCAGTGACTATCATTCTCCTCCTCCTCATCTTCTTAGATGTTGCTTGAATTTCAGTAGACTTTGAACACTTCATTGCTGACTAGTCATTTGCACCTTCCTTCTCAGACTTTTTTCTCAGTGACAAGGGTAAAGGCTTCTCAACTTTACTCATCTTCTAAGCTTTTGCTTCCATTGGTTTTCTTGATCTTGTCTTTCCTAGTTATGCTCATTTTTATTCTGCTCTTTATTAGTTTTTTCCACTTTTCTTTGAATTTGATTTTTCTATTTCTTGAGATATAAACTAAGGTCATTTTCTTAGCCCTTTCTTTGTATTATAGGTAGTCAGTGTTGAATTTGGCCCCTAAATATATTGGGTGATTTTTAGGTTCTTTGTGTTTAGAATTTAAAAATTCCTCTTTTCACTCACTCCTCTTTAGATAAAGATGTTTATTTACTATCTTTATTTTCCAAATGTTTTTAAATTTTAATTCTGTTGAAGTCAGAAAATACTTTGTATTCTTTTGAGTTTATTGAGATTTGATTTATTGTCTAGAATATGGTTTGTTACTGTAAATGTTTGTGTGCAATAAAAAGAATGATTTTTCTGCTATCATTCTGTGAAGTATTTTATGTCAGGTCAAGCCAGTTGATAGTGTTATGAAAATCACACGAATTGATTTCTGTCTGCTTCTTCTACTAAATAATTGCAGTAGGCAATATGAGAGTATAGGTCAGAGGTGAAGTGTGCATTTAGACATGAGTCTCTGAGTTTAATTCTTATTGCCATAATATATAAAGTAATCAAGTAAGTAAATATAAAGATAATATAAGGGTGTTAAAAAGTCTAGTAATTGTGGGGTTAGCTATTCTCATTTTTATCAGTTTTTGCTTTATATAATTTGAGGCAGAAAAATATTTGAGTTGTTATATTATGTGTTCTTAATAAATTTATTCCTTTTACTTGTGAAAGAACTTCGTCTTTGAGCTCTGCTTTGCTATTACAATGGCCACCGTTGTTTGTCACTGTTCTGATGCTGGCATAGTGCTTTTCTTCACCCTTTTATATTTAATCTCTGTACCTTCATACTTAATCCTTGTTTCCTATAGGCAGGATAATTAGGTTTGGCTTTTGTATCCCATCAAATGATCTCTTTTATGGTATAGATCATTTGCGTATGATTGTTATCTTGTTATTATTTTCTTCTATTTATTTCTTTTTTCCTCCCATTTTCCTGATTTTGGATCAGTTGTGTATGTAGAGACCAGAGACTGATGTTGACTATCTTCCTTTCTCACTCTCTCGTCACTAAACCTTATTGGCCAGCGAGCTTTGAGAACTACCTTGCCTCCCATCCCTGAGGTTGCAGGTACATTACTGTGTTTGCCTTTTACAAGGATACTGGGGAGTCTAAGCTTATGTCCTTTTGCTTACACGGCAAGAATACTTTTGCCCACTGAGCTATCGTTAATTGTTGTGTATGGTTTTTCGTTTAATTTCAGTTTTTGATATTTTAAATACAATTATTTGTTGAATTTGCTTTAGCATTTTTAGTACACTATTTTTAATCTACCTTCCAGCAGTATGTCACTAGCCTCACGGCAGTGTGCTGTCTGTCATCTCTCCTATCCCAGTTTCTGTTTTATTGTTATTCACCTATATGTTATAAACCTCATGTGATATTGTTACAGTTATTATCTAATCCAATCTTTTAAGAACATTAAAACAGTAAGAAAAACTCTTTGTGTAGATCCACACTGTTAACTGGCATTATTTTTTTTCCCTTCTACCAAAACTGTTTCCTTTTGCCTTTTGGATATGTGTACTTGTGATCAATTTTCTTTTTGGTCTTAAAATATCAATATTCTCCTTTTGCTTTTGAAAGACAGGTTTGTTTTAGACCAACAGGAACCTATTTGCTTTTGCATTTTTCTTTAAAGTATATGAGCAACTGTCTTAATTATGTTTCTTTTGATGTGAATAGACATCATGACCACAGCAATTCTTGCTAAGGAAAGCATTCAATTGTGGGTGGTTTACAATTTCAGAAATTTAGTTCATCATCATCATGGCAGGAAGCATGGTGGCATGCAGGCAGACATGGTGCTGGAGAAGGAACCGAGGGTTATACATCTTGATCCGCGGACAACGGTAGTAAACCATATAGTGGGCATAGTTTGAGCATATATGAGACCTCAAAGCCCAGTCCCACAGGACACATTTCTACAATAAGACCAACAAAACAATACCACCTAATTGTGCCACTCTCTTTGGGGTCCATTTTCCAAACCATCACAGCAACTTACTGTACATATCCAATGATATGTACATTTGGAAGAAGTCCAGATGTTGTTTATTCCATATATTCTTTACACTTTTCTTCATTTATGGATTCTATATAGAGGTCATATTTGAATTTGACCCACACTATACACAAGTTCTGCTTATTTTGCTTCTTACACTCTTTTTGTGATGCTGTGTGGATACGGTACTAACTGAAGTTCTCTCTTGGATAGAGGCAGGTACTGGGAATGAGCTTTCTTTCTTACCTGTCTCAGTTGATGCAGTGCACATTGTTTAAATGCACCCCAAGCACAGCTGTCTGTTTGAGCTTGCTTGTCCTTGTCATTTATTTTGCATATACTCTTTTGTCTTTACAGTATTTCCTGATCAAAAATTATTTAATCAAATAAGAGGAGAACATAATCTGTCTTCTGTAACACCTGAATTTTGAAGGCTGATTTAGGGTGCATGCTATTTGTCTTATAAAGAAAAGATGGTTGTGTATGATGACACCATTTGCATTTATTTAAAATCTAAACAGTTTAGAAATGGAGGCAATATCCCAGTAGAACACCTAGCAGTGTCTATTTTTTTAAGCTAAAATAATACCTTGTAAAAATTCCACTTTAATTAATTAGTCTGCTTGGCCCTTATTCAAACTGAACATTTAGCCTGTGTTTGCCTTAGCCATAGTTGTGATTGGACAGTATATGAAATTACTAGATCACATTTAGGAAATTTGCTTTTTTGTAGTTCAAAGTGATTAAAACTTAGCAGTGAGAATAATAGAGGTTTTGGGGGCCTTCCTGCCCCCATATGTGATTCTTGTCTGAATATACTTCAGAAATCAGCCAGAAATTCTGGTACTCCTGTTCTAGTAGTAGAGTCTCTTGGATTTATTTGAAGAATGTGGTTACATTCTAAGAATACACCTGTGCCCTCTTTTTTAGATGGAACATGAGAGTGGAAAGTTACTGCTAACAGACTGACTGTGTTTCCCTAGGAGTAATCAGGTCTGCCTTATCTTCTGAACCTGTAATCCCTGTTACAGCAGGTGGGGAGTGATTTCCACATTGAAACAAACTACAAAAATAACAAAGCCCTGTGTTAATAAACTAACAAAAAAAGTGACCTTGAGTTCCTAAAGGATTTAAATCTGCCTCTGGAATTTAAGATTACATTTTAACCAGAGTGATTTTACTAAAAGTAAGTATTGTAATATAGAAGGGACATTAGAATGAAGCAAGACCTGGTTTACAGTGTTAATCTTTCATCTTGGCTAGTGCTGTATGACTAAGCATACTTGGAAGTTTGAACTTTTCTGTCCTCATCTGTTGTAACTAAACAGCAAGCGCTTAAGAGGGACATCGTGTCTGGTGCCTTGCTACCCTTTCTGATTGTTATACTTGCTTTACTCCTAACTGTAGATAGTAGATAGCATCTTAGAACTTACATTGTCTAGGTAAGGGCTTGTTTGCAGAATATTATGTAACTATTAACAGAGTGTTTGGGTCTAACTCTTTATTGCTGTAAAACCAAGAGTTCCTTCTACTTCTAAAATATGCTATACTATTTTTTAAACTGTGAGCTGTCATTAAACCAACATGCTACATTTCCAAATTGTCTTTGGTCTGGCTGAGATTACTACCACTCCCTTTTCTACACCTGCATTATATTTTCATTGTTGATTTTTATTTTTTCCATTTTCATTATTAAAATTTGACCTATTGTTCAGGAACTAGTGACTAACTCTGATCTAAAATTTTTAAGTTACATTTATCTACATATTTATTATTTTTGTGGGGCTAACATAGAGTTGAGAGGAATAGCTTGCAGGACGTGGTTCTCTTCTTCCACCACATAGGTTCCTGGGATCAAATTCAGGTTGTCAGACTTGGCAGCCAGTGAGTACCCTTACTCACTAAACCATCTTGTCAGACTCCTGACTTTTAATCTGTTGGCACTGCTGCCTTCTTTTGAGATTCTAAAGGATTTGCCTGTCACTTACTTAGTAGTTATATATTTGTGAGGTACGTATTTTACATTTAGAAGTTGGATAACATGAATTGTTTACATTTCTCTATGTATTATTAATGTATTATTGCTATACGAGTAAGCTGTAGAGAAAGCTTTTTATTGGCATTTAAACTGATAGGAACAGATGTTAATACTAGATCTTAAATTGTCATTTAACACATTGTTGTGCCTGTAGTATACATATTTAATAATACTGAGTGAATTTTGTTACTATTTTAGCTAAATGGTACCCTTAGTTCTCACAGTATGTTGTAAAAATTTTTAATTCTCTGAATTTCTATAATCAGAAGTACTTTTTAAAAATCAAAATAATAATTAATTTGAAGAAGTTCTAAAAATGAGTTCATCATGTTTGCTTGGAGACTTGTTTGATAAGAACAGTTATTTTTCTCAGACCTCGGTTTCTTATTTTATTTTATTAGTATTTTAGAAATTGGTGCTATCTCCATCTAAGATTCCCTTACAAAGAAATTAAAAATACATGAATACTTCCTGTTACTAAGCATACGTGTAGAAGTCAGTTAATTCCATACATGGTAGTGAATGCTTGTAATACCAGCACTGGGTAGTAGGAGAGTCTGGGTAGGTCTCTGTAGCAGTACTACATCTGTACAGAACAAAATAGTTAACCTTTTGGGGCTTTAATTTTCTCACCTATAAAACATTGAATCTGTACAAAACAAATAATCAATCTTTGGGGGTTTTAATTTTCTCACCTATAAAACATTGAATTTGATTATGGTTTTTATAAACACATTACTCCAGAACTTATCAAATCTATGGGTAAATCAGATTTTGGAATCAAAAAGTAGCATTTGATTTTTGTACTTACCAGTACAATATGTCAATCATGTTTTCATTTAAAGCACTTTACACGTGCTCCCCCCACTTCCCCCCCCCCCTCTGCTTTATGGTTAATATTCTTTTCTAACCTATCAGCACTGCCTCACGTGTTGCTAAGGGAGGAGTCGACCAAACCAAAATGAGTCTGCATGGTGCTAGTGGGGGACATGAACGATCGAGAGATAGACGAAGGTCAAGTGACAGATCACGAGATTCATCTCATGAGCGAGCAGAGTCTCAGCTTACTCCTTGTATTCGAAATGTGACTTCACCAACAAGACAGCACCATGTTGGTATGTAAGATCGACTTACCCCACAAGTTCTCATCATCTGGCCTTTTTACAATTGTGATGATATTCAGGTGTGCATAACACTTGAGTAAGGTTCACTTTTTGTTATGATTCAGTTTTTTGCAATTTAGCTGATTTTTGATCCTTACTTAGAAAAACAACTTAAAAATCAAACATAGAGGTGATTTTTCAGTTTGGGAGCAGCCTTGTAAAAGTAACATGAAAAGCCTTTGAAGCTGCAATACAGACTTTAAAAGAAAATTTCAAGTTGATATATACCTCATTAGATAAAAGTATATACACAAAACAATGGTTTATTGTAAAATAGTAGCAAGATAAATAATTGCTAGGATTTGCTGGTTAATAATGCTAACAAAGTAAAGTAATCATGTGGGATTTTGATTTTATTCAGATTTTGACAGGGCTCCAAATTTAATAAGAAGAATAGAAGAAAGAGATGTATGTTTTGCTTTCTTAACAAACTAGGGTCTTTTTTCCTTCCTTCTTACTTAGCCCAGGATAACAACAATGTATGACTGTAAGGTATCAGTCTGAAGTAAATGTGTCTAAGCAATATTAAATTGTTCATTTTTTTAAAATTCCGCTTAGGGAAAGTATAAACAACTTTTATCAAGGTGTAGCTTCTGTGATCACTGTTGATTATCATGCACACATCTCAGGCTTAATCTCCACCACCTGTGTATTTTAGGCTGGGATGGAGATACATACCCGTACCCGTACCCGTACCCGTACCCGTACCCGTACCCGTACCCGTACCCATCCATCCATCCATCCATCCATCCATCCATCCATCCATCCATCCATCCATCCATCCATCCATCCATCTATCCATCCATCCATCCATCCATCCAGCTATCATCTAGCTATCTGTATATCACTGATAGAGTACTAGCTTAACATGCACAAGGCCTTTTCAATCCCCAGCAAGTCTCTCCCACTCCAAACTACTAAATTTGGTAGTTTCCGATAATCTGTTATAAATCAGAATTATTTAAGTTAGTTCTCATTAGGCAGAGAAGTTGACAATATCTAAGTAGGTCCTTGAAGACAGGCTAATTAATATAAGCCAGAAATGGACAGAAGGAACAAAAAGAGTACTAGTCTCTTCTGCATAGAGTTCAGTGTCTAAGAAAGAATATGATTATTTTATCACAATAAATTTTGCTTTGGGGGTTCTACCAGACTTGTGGAAGCAGGAATTAAAGGAGGAGGGTGTCAGAGCACTCTGGAGCTATAGCAAAGCTAATTATATAATCAGCAGCGGCACACAATGTTCTGAGTAGCCTGAGTCATGAAGAAATTTGGCAAAAACTGATGAGACAGAGGTACATTTTTAGGTCACCTTTAAATTTTAGTGATCTAGTCTTTAAATAAAATTTACCTTAAAATCTTG
Source organism: Phyllotis vaccarum (assembly GCA_033318265.1). Lineage (NCBI taxonomy): Eukaryota > Metazoa > Chordata > Mammalia > Rodentia > Cricetidae > Phyllotis > Phyllotis vaccarum. The sequence continues at coordinate 6,862,636 of JARWLC010000019.1, forward strand.
GGTTTTACTTCCCTTTTATAGGATATTCGAATATTTAACAATATTTTCTGCCTATGAAAATTGACAGTAATTATAAGTCTAACAAAATTTGTGTCATTGCTTTATTCTGCAAAAGTGAGGCTGGAAAGAAAATGTATCAGCTGAGCAGAGTGGTACAGGCCTGTAATGGTAGAACTGGGGAGTCAAGGTCATCATCTGCTACATAGTGAATTTGAGGCCAGCCTGATCTAGGAGAGACTCTTATCTAAAGCAAACAGAAAGCAGTAGGCCATTAGCTGCTAAACTCACTTTATTTAGTAGTCATTAGTGTTGTTTACTTTTAACTGCCCCTCCTGAATTTTTTCTCTTCGAATCTTCTTTTTTTATAAGAAAATTTGCAGATTTAAGTGTGACGTAGTGTTTCTACAGCTTATAGTTCACATTCTGAATAATGTTAACCATTTTTAGTACTTAGAACTATCTTTAAATAGTTGTACTCAGGCTGTGTGAGGGGCTTTTATAATCTTAATACGTTGAAGGCCAAGGTGAGATCATGAGTTTGAGACCAGCCTAAGCTATGTAGCAGCGATACCCTGTCTCAACAACAAAAATGAGAAGAAAACAATAGCAACTCTCTCAAATTGATATAGGTACGTTTTTAATTTGTAGCATTTTGTTTTTCTATTTCAAATACATCTTCAACAAATCCAAGAATAAAACCCAAAAGAGGAAAAAGTTTTCTATTTTAGCTAATTGATGTTCATCTAGCCAAATATCAAAGTTAAGGTAAATCTTTTATTATTATTCTACTGAAAAAACATGTAAAAATCAAAAATATTCTTGTAAGTCAAATAAATGCACATAAAAATAAACAAGATTTACAAAAATTAAAATTATTTTCAAGAATAAAAATGAAAGATTAACAAGAATATCAATTTAGAAGACACAGTTCTCAGATCTCCTTAAAGAAAATTCATATGACCCTAACATTTCTGTTTTAGAACGAGAAAAAGATCACAGTTCGTCTCGTCCAAGCAGTCCTCGTCCTCAAAGAATGTCCCCCAATGGCTCCATAAGCAGTGCTGGGAACAGCAGCAGAAACAGCAGCCAGTCGAGCTCAGATGGCAGCTGTAAGACATCTGGGGAGATGGTGTTTGTGTATGAGAATGCAAAGGAAGGGGCCCGGAATGTGAGAACCTCTGAGAGAGTGACGTTGATAGTGGATAACACCAGATTTGTTGTGGACCCATCTATTTTTACTGCACAGCCAAACACAATGTTGGGCAGGTTTGTTTAATTGCTGTTCATTATGTTACTAATTCTAAAGCACTTTTCACAGTAATTTTTTTTGTGGTTATTATTTAAGTTTAACAATAAACTTGCTGCTGTAGAGAAGAATAGAGCATTCCTATTTTATAGATGAAAGAATTTGGATTTTGTAAGTTAAAGTATTTGTCTAAGTTAATACAAGTAGAATAAAGGTAGAACAAAGCTTGAACTGGTCTTATTTCTAATGTTCTTTTGTAGTACCAGTAGCAATAGTAAATATATTCGTCATTAAAGCCAGAACAGTAAAAGATCTCTACAAATAATATGATATATTGAGTCCAATCTATCAGATGAATCTTTGCATTGGTATGTTTTTCAAATAAGTTCCTAAAACTAGTCACATAATTTAGAAGGATAGCCATCAGCTTTGTTTAAAGAAAACAGTTTGATTAGCTGGAAGTCAATTTGGATTGCTGGTTTGGTTTGCTGGCAAGGTGAAGGTATGCCTTTGAAAGTATGTAAGTTACAATTGATAGTCTTGAGCAGTTACAAGTTCTCAGTGATGGGAACCACAATATCAGGATCTTAGACTGTGAAGTTGATTTCTCTACATGCCAAAAATAAAATAAACATTTATGTGAGGCAAAAACTTGCAGCATTTTCCTTTTTTATGATGGCTGTAGGAACTCTAGAGAGAAGTGGTATGGAAGGAAAGAGAAAAACTCAATACAGAATAAATGCTGGTGTTGTGATATTACATACATTTTGAATAGCTAAATAATTTCCTTAAATGATATTGGACTTGAGTATGCATTGCCAGGAATATATATTTTTAATATCATCAGGAGATGATTGGTGAAGCTATTGGGATGATGTTGTGACATTGTCCTACTTTATTTACACATAAAATTTGAAACAAAAAAGTTGATATTGAAATTCGATTTTATTATTATTATTACTGTTATTATTATTATTGGTGTTCACATTGATCTGAAAAGAATAGCATTCCTTTTTGTAAAAAGTTCAAGCCCTTGAGGAAATTGCATGAAGTTTGATTCTTGAGAGGCTTTTAGGCAGTTGATTAAAGTATATCTTTGGCAATGAAAATTAATATTCATATGAACTGGGAAACACTTGGCATTCTTTTGGAAACTTTAGAATAAAACAGTTTTGTTTTTCATGTATTTCTGTATTATAACAAAAGAATAAACCACTTAAACTACTGGATAAAATACTTGGAATAATAGTATTTACTATGTGAATAATGGTATTGTTGAATTCAGAGGCTCAACTATTTTTAATTAATGACCTTTTAATTTTTTTCTCAGTACTGTTTGAAACTTCTCATTACAAAATAACTTTTCTCAAGTTATCTCCTTTTCTCAGTTACAGGAAAGGTTCGATAGAATCTTGAAATTAACAAAATTCTATTTTTTTACTTATGCTAAAATAAAAGCCAAGAGCTTTTTACTCATTTAATTAAACTTTTCTGAGTTTTCCCTCCCTTTTGCTGTTTTGAGACAGGGTCTCTGTGTAACCCTCTCTGTAGATCAGGCTGGCCTTGAACTCAGAAATTCACTTGTCTCTTCTCTCAAGTGCTGGATTAAAGGTGTTTACCCCATGCCTATGGCCATTTAAATTAAACATTTCTTTCCTTATTCTCTGTTCCTGATTTGTTTATTTGGTTGGTTCTGGTTTTTTTTTAAACAGAGTCTCACTAAGTAGCTCTGGCTGTTCTGGAATTCATTATGTAGACCAGACTGGCCTTTGAATTCAGAGTTTCAAATCCTGGGATTAAAGCATGTAGCACCTTGCCCAGCTCATTCTCTGTTCTTATCTTGGCACTTAATTGCTTATTTTTTTTCAATTCTATGATGCAAGTCTAAGAATTTTGAGTAGAACTCCTTAAATTTGGAGTTTATGAAATGTTAAATAGCCTAACTTTCATATATTATCTTACTTTTTCCACTTTAGCTTCCTGTATATTCTGTTAATATTCCACAACTTTATGACAGTAAATTGCATGGAAAGGGCACTTCCCACAGAATATAAATCCTCCTTTCTCTAGAATGATTGTTTTTCTTATTTTTGCTACTGTTTGTCTGGGGGCAGTGATCAGACTCTTGTATAGTTGCAGAGTGGCCTAGAATTCCCTATGTAGCCCAGGTTGGCTTTGAATCTGTGACAGGGCTCTACCTCAGTATTTTGATGAGGTTACAAGTGTGAACTGCTATACCTATATCAAAGGATAGCATTTTGTGTGTGCTGGAGATAGAACCCAAGTCCTTATCCATGGAAGACAGGTGCCCTACTACTAGGTGACATACATCTTTAGCTATTGATTTTATTATTGTTAAAGGTAATCCATAATACTCTTTCTGTAAGATCATTTATGCTCTTTCTATAACATTTGCCAAATTAAATCTCTTATGATTATTTAAAAAATGCTATAACAAGGCTTAAAGAATATTTTATTTTAATGTCTGTATGTAAACTGATTTTCCTTTTAAAAAGTATCCTACTGATGTGCATCTTAATTATGTACTATCATAGGATGTTTGGATCTGGCCGAGAACATAATTTCACACGTCCCAATGAGAAGGGAGAATATGAGGTAGCAGAAGGAATTGGTTCTACTGTGTTTCGAGCTATTTTGGTGAGTGTATATTTCTTGTATGTATTAATAACTTAGGCCTAAGATTCATCCTCTGAAGTACTTATATATAGTAGAAGTTTCTGGCCCGTCTAGCAATGTGGTCCTGACTTGCCCACAGCTGCTTAACCCTCCCACCCTTAAAATGACTCAGATGCTTATATTAATTACATGATATTTGACCTATGGCTCAGGGCTTATTGCTAGCTAACTCTCCCATCTTAACTCATTTTCATTAATCTGTCTTGCCATGTGGCCTGTGGCTTACCTGAATTTTTTTACATCTTGCTCCTTGTGCGGCTTGTTTGCATCTCTCTTAACTCTGCCCCTCTTCCCCTTTTATTTATGCTCAGATTTCCCACCTGCTTCTAAGATGTTCTGCCATAGGCCAAAACAGTCCCTTTATTAACTAATGATATTCACAGCATACAGAAAGACATCCCACATCATTTCCCCTTTTCTGTCTAATCAAAAAGGAAGGTTTCAATTTATGATAGCAAAATTACATATAACAAAACAGCTATCAATCAAGAATTACACTTAGAATATCTAGTCTACTTGTATTTAGCAAAATTAAAGAAAATATTCTATCATCTACTTTATCCTTGTGAGTCCAAAGTTTCACATCTAATTTACCTTTTATTATAACTAAGAAAAACTATACCTATAACTATCTAATCTTCAACTACATCAAAGACCACAGAAGGATATATTACCCAAGTAAACAAGAAGTACAAGCAACTTCTAAAATCTAGAAATGACAGAGATGACATTTGGCTTCCTGGATAGTCACCCAAAGTTCCTTTGTAACTGTGGGGCATCCATCTTCAGCCTACAGACCTAGAGTCTCTGGCATATCCTTCAGTGAAGCAAGAAATCTGAAGGACTGCTCTGCCCATTCTGGCATAGTTTGTCAGTTGCTTCTCCTTGTGTCCTGGAAGATGTCTGGCAGTTTTCTCTGCGAAGCAGTAACCTGAAGGACCATCTCGGCTTCTTATGCCAAAGTTCAGAGGTCACTTTCCTACAGATCCTGCATGTCTAGTTTGTACAGCATACTGTCAGGCAGTCAATGCAAGAACAGTTTCTTATCCGGTGGCTAACCATTGCAACAAAGAAAGTAAACTCCATATGGAATTTTTCTTCAAGGCCCATCATTCTCTTGAAGTAGATTAGTGCTGCCAGGAACGACTTGTTTAACTGTCCAGAAAAGTCATAAATTCTTAAGTTCTTAAAATATTTTAAATGCCATATTTTGTAGATCTTTGAAGTGTTTGAAGATTACCTATCTAATTGAAATATATCTTTGTATACCCAAAAAGGAAAAAAAAAAACAAAACTCAAAACCCAACCAACATGACTAGTAAATTTGGTTATCATAGATGACTATTAATCTGCATTTCCTAATTATACATTAGAATTGTAAATGAGTCACATAAGCATAATACCTTAAACAAAAGTAGAAATATACATGCAGTATAGCAAAATTGACCTCAATAAACCAAAATCTAATGAAAAATATTTTGAGATTAACAGCCATTTTTTGGATTAAATAGATTCAATAATCTATCTATCTATTTCTGTATCATATCTCCCTTTTTCCCTAGAAAGAGATTGAGTATGACTGTTAACCATTTATAATGAAAATAAACATTTATAAAAAATATTTTAGAAATTTGAGTGTAGTTTTCCATTACTACTTCCTGATGTTTAGGGGCACTGGCAGTCTTATGGAGGTCCTGAGGCTGGATCACTTTAGTCAGCAGCCTTGAAGCTGATGTGGCTGTCTCTTTCCATCAGAGATTATTTTCAGGGGGTCTTCCTTGATCAAACCATGTTAACCTGAAAACAATCCACAGGTTCTCATCTTTTGTGGAAACAAAAGCATAACCTCTTTTCCAAAGCAATATATTCTAGACCCAAATTTCAAAGTCAAGATACCTTTAAAGTATATGTTTGTTTAATTTAGCAGCCTTTGCAATCAAATTTTTTCTGCAGTTAGCTCATTAGCAGTTAAAAAATTAAAAGAAAATGCAATAAAAAACATAATCTAGACTTTTGTGTGTTTTCCATCTGTATGCGGCATATATATATACTAATTACACTATTTCTCTTTTTTAAGGACTTTTTCTACCCTTTTTTTCTCTCTGAAGCCTATATACGTTTTATATAAATTGTAACCTGTTTAGAGGTTTTCTCCATCTATATCTGTTTTATTGTATATCTTTAATCATTTTCTAACCAGAGGAGCTTTTAAAATGCTAGACTGTAAAGCACTGCTTTGACTGATAACTCCACTTGACTTTTCAACATGATGGAAGTGCCAGAGTCACACTTACCTTTCCAATTCTGTGAAGCAGTATTAAATATTGTGGATCTATTTAAATACATCCCAACTCAGGGGAATCTTGGGGTCTACATTGCGCCCAAGTAGAGCACTTGCTGCCCACTGCTCATGAACTCCATTTAAGTATTTGACTGCAGAGCCTCTTAAAGAGCCATACTGGTTTTTGCTGGTGAAGCTGAGTCAGGAAGCCTCCCTTAAAGGAGCTGCACATCTGCTCACTGCCAGCAAACAAAGCTGATCCAAGAAAATGCTGCTACTAAGAAGCCATCTTTGACTCTGTCCCCTTTCTGCCTGTATGAACAGAAACCTTAAATCCATCATATGCAGCTTGTACTTACATCAAGGTTCCTGTGAGACTTTGGGAACCAGCCTTGTTTGCAGCTTAAGCTGCCTGCAGCAAGCCCGCCATTTTGTAATTCAAACCCTCATATCATGCTGTCTCTGTACCATGACCAATATAAAAGACACAACTCAGAAGCTGCTTTTGGCGCTGTTTCTATGATCTAGAACTCTTTAAGTTTCCTAAGGCTTTATGTGACTGTATGTACCCCATGTTGGGCGCCATTTTTAGAAGAAGTTTTTGGCCTGTCCTGACTCAGCTGCAGCTTCTTAGCCTCCCCAAAGTGACTCAGATGCTTATATTAATTATATGCTGTTAGACCTATGACTAGGGCTTATTGCTAGCTATAAGATAAGAATCTTAACTCATTTCGATTAATCTGTCTTGCCTTGTGGCCTGTGGTTTACTTGAATTTCTTTACATCTTGTTTCTTGGGTGGCTAGATCCCATCTCTCTTGACTCCACCCTCCTTCCCCTTTACTTATGCTCAGATTTCCTGCCTGCTTCTAAGATGTCCTGCTGTAGGCCAAACAGTCTATTTATTTACTAATGATATTCACCGCATACATAAAGACATCCCACACCACTTAGATCTCTGTTTGGAGATAGACAGGTTATTATTTTGCTTTAAATGTTCTTTAATTCTTACTTGTGTTAGTATATAAGGACAAAATGATATAGGCAAGTGAATTTATGGCCTTGAGAAGATAAAATATGAAGATTCATCTTTTAGCCTTGTATGCAGTTCATTCAGGTTCTAATTTCTAGTGTCTCTGAAGTTGTATCATCTCTATTAATTCTCTTACATTAATTTAAAGTCAGATGTAATTTCTTGAATCATAATTTATTTCCCCAAACTAGCACTATGGAAATGTATGAATATCTAAACATCACACTGATTTTTTTTTTCTTAGTTTATTTTTCTTGTGTGTGTTTTTTTTTCTTCTTCTTCTTCTTTTGAGACAAGGTTTTTATGTAGAGTCCTTGCTGCCCTAGAACCAGTTTTATAGACCAGGCTGGACTTGAACTCAAAGATCTGCCTGCCTCTGCCTCTCTTGCACTGGGATTAAAGAAATGTACCACCTTTTCTTTTTCAAAGCCTTAAATTTTTGTTGTAAGAAATTTTTATACAAATATCACAGAGGCCATATTTGTAATTTTATTTCGATGACATTAACTGTATGTCTGAGCCTTTTATCCTTATAAGAAGAATTTTAAAGATTGTTATGTGAATTGAGGTCCCTTATAACTTTATTGTTTTATAATTTAAAATATCAGGGCACTGATTTTTTAAAATGTTACCCACCCAGCCTTGTTAATGAGTTTAGACTTGTGCTCTGGTACTTAATACATTTTTTTCCTGATGTTTCCCCTCCAGGATTACTATAAGACAGGAATCATTCGCTGTCCTGATGGCATATCTATTCCTGAGCTGAGAGAAGCATGCGATTACCTTTGTATCTCTTTTGAATATAGTACAATTAAATGTAGAGATCTCAGTAAGTATGGGGTTTGTGTTTAATAGTGTCATTAAGCCTGCATATATTGTTTAAATAGGCTTTAAATGCTTGTTTAATTCAATTATAAATCATCCTGGTATTATAAAAAGTATTTCTTGAACTGTATAGAGTTCTAGATAGCCCTTTTATTTTCCAAACCTTTTTCAACTTTAATACTTTTTAAAATGAATGCACAGATTTTTTCCCCCCCTTTGGCTGTTTCCTATATCATCTGTTATTAATATGTCCTAGCTTGTTAACTTTGACTTTTCCTAAAGTGTGACTTATTTTCATTACTTAGATCATATCATCTAAAAATTTATCTTTTTAAATTTTATCTCTGTGTAAGATACTATCTTGAGCACTATGGGAAACAAAAATAATTCTTTATAAGATATACTTGGCATTAGAAACCAAAGATTGCATTTGTAGACAACATATACATATAGTTGGAGTTTTTAGTTTTCCTGTTTTTCAGACATAGTTTGCTGATAATCGTGTGTGTGTGTGTGTGTGTGTGTGTGTGTGTGTGTGTGTGTGTGTGTGTGGGTGTGTGTGGGTGTGTGTGGGTGTGTGCGCGCGTGCCTGCGTGTGTATATTTTGGGGTAGGGTCTTATGTACCCTAGGCTAGCCTCAAACTCAATATGTATATGAGGATAGCCTTAAACTCCTGGTTCTCCTGCCTTCATCCATAAGTGCTGATATTACCCATATCTACAATCATGCCCTATTCATTATCATAGCTATTAAAGGTCTTTTATTTGTTATGGAATTCAAGATAGGAATCTTAATGTAAAATAGGTATGTATAGTAAGGCTTTCTAGTCTTTTAACTTTATTTCTAGATTACTATATATTACTAATACTTTACATATTGTCAAAGACTTAAGAAAAAAGTTTAAAAGATTAAAAGTTGTCTTACATAAATGTAAAAAAAAACTGAATCAAAAATTTTTTTTCCTTAAAATAGGTGTCTTTACTGAATGTTTAGACTCTTTAATGGGAAACGTACTTTGCAGAGTTGTTAGGAAAACTAAGTAGTACCTTTATATACAGTATTAAATGAGGATTTGTTTAAGAAAAAAAAAGAGCAAAAAATATGAAATACAAAAAACCAGGAGCAGAAATACATGCCTGAAATCCCAGCACCAAAAGAGGAGGCAGGAGGATTAGAACTTGAAAGTCATCTTCAGTAAGATAGATTCGAGGCCACCTTGGCCTACCTGAGATATCCTGTCTCAAAGGGAAATAGATTTATTAGGATATTATATTGGGGCTGGAGAGATGGCTCAGCAGTTGTTTCTCTTGCAGAGAACCCAGGTTGTTTTTAGCATGTACATGCTAGCTCACAAGCATCTGTAATTCAAGTCACAGGGGAACCATCACTTTCTTCTGGTCTCTGTGGGTATCAAGCATGCACACAGTGCATATATACATGCAGGCAAACACTCATACACATAAAATACAATAAAAATAGTTTTAAAAAGAAAGTTAGTAAATTTGTGCATTTGTGTTTAGTTTCTTTACAGCCCTGACTTTATATATCATTTTTAATCTTAGTAGATTCTCTTTTATAATACTGAGCTGACTGGAAGATTATGTACAATGCTAATTTATTAGTGACTGTCATTAGGCTTCACTACTTCATTACCTGAGTACCTCTTAAGACATCCTTCTTTGCTTTTCTGTCTGTCATTCTCTCACTTACTCCTTGGTCCTTCATCTAGCAAATTTGGCTTCTCTTTACTGTCACCCATTTTTGTTGCTACTTTATATATGAACTCTAGGTACAGTGTAATGGCTGAAGAATTACCAACATATCAATCTGTAGGATTCTAACGTAGATACTGACTTAGTCTTGTGTTGAATTTGTTTATTATTTTTTTCTGCTTTTACCAGGCACCCAAAAAAAAGTCAAGATATTTTTGTGGGTTTTATTTCAGGTGCCCTAATGCATGAATTATCAAATGATGGTGCTCGTAGACAATTTGAATTTTATCTGGAAGAAATGATTCTCCCTCTTATGGTAGCAAGTGCCCAGAGTGGGGAACGAGAGTGCCATATCGTGGTACTTACAGATGATGATGTAGTTGATTGGGATGAAGAGTATCCACCACAGATGGGAGAGGAATATTCACAAAGTAAGTATTTTGGCACGTTCTCTTTCCAGATTCATTGTATAGATTCAGTGTATAGATTATCTCAGTTTGTTTTTTTTTTTTTAATAGTAATCAAAGGACAGGTAAAGGGTATATCAGAATTTTCTCCTATATCAGGAACCAGACCATTGCCTGTTTTATTGACAAAGTTTTTATATTACCTATGGCTGCTTTGGTACTATCATGGCAGAATTGAGTAGTTGCAACAGAGATTGCATGGCTCACAAAGCCCAGAAATTGGCTGTTTGGGCCTGTGGAGGAAAAGTGTGCCCACCCTTGCCTGCCATGCACAGAAACTGATTTGCATTTTGTAATTTTAGGTTCCAAGATTTCTTTGTAAAATCATTTGTATTCCTGATAGTAGCCTTTCCAAAAAGCTTTTTAAACAAACCGTAGTTCTCCACTGTTTCTGACCAAATTAGCCCATTTTGAGCAGGATTGGGTTCCTTTTTCACTTCCAAACTCTGTGATTAGAATTTTTTTTGTTAGAGAAAAATTTTGTGTTGTTTTTATGAACCTAATATAAGCATTTAACAGCTTGTTTCACGGCCTAGCCCGTTAGCCTTGTCAGGGTTAGAGTGTGCTGAGTAAGTGAAAGGAAAGCTGTAGGAATGCAGAAAGCATAAAAACTCTCATTTCCGCCTTTTCTATTTTATGAACCTTTTTCTCGAAAACTAAACAAAGACGCTAAACGATCACTTTGCCCACTTTGAGAAGCTTTTCCTCAGACAACTGTGGTAGCATCTTGTAGATGGACAGGCTTTCTCTGACTCTTTAATAGTCTCATCCATGTATCATATCTAGTACTGAGTCCTCTGTAAAGATACTATAGGGTCTTTGTCGCTGTTTCCTCAGTGCTCGGCTTTTCCCAGTTATACAGAATAAACACACTTAGTTTCTGTTAAACAGAGTTCATCATTTTAGTTTTCAGTAGATCAGTTCTGAGACTGTAGAGACAGTTACAGGACGTAGGTGACATTGCAGTGGTAACAGAATTGTAGCCAGACCAGCCTTTCCTCTTTCATGCTAGTTTCTGTTTTGTTTGTTTTTATCTTGAGCATCACAGCCTAAAGAGAACAAAAACGTTTTCCTTAGTTTGTCTAAATATGATTCATTTTGTTTAAAGCTGTTTACTCTGATGCATTTGAGAGAGAGAGAGTAAGACTAGAGAAAGAAAGAAAAATAAAAATCTTCAAATGTCAGTAGTCTCAGAGCTTTAGTAAGAAGCACAGATTGATCCCGTGAGTAAGATGTGTATACATAGTTTCCTTTATTGGCTCTTAAACCGGCATGTTTGGTTTGTGAGTGTGTTTTTCTTTTTTTGACAAAACCCTGCAGTTCACCTTTTAAGGGCGATAACTCCACCTGAGAGAGAGGAGTCGAGGAAGGCCCATCAGTCTAACTCCCTGAAGTTCCCAGCACAGTTGGAAGACTCAACATGTTGTCAGTGGACTGTCTACCCTTTGCAAAGCCAGTTTGCTCTAAACAGACTAACCTAGGCAGAACATGCTCGAATGTGCCATTTAACATCAGTATTAAATGGGGCTCTTTGCCTGGATGGAAAACAGTCTGTGGGGTGGGAGGGCCTTTGCCTTTGGGGAAGTTATTAATGGTTGCTCAATCCATGAACTGTAAAATATGTAGTACTCTTTAACAAGGCAGTTTCCCCACCCCTAGATGAGTCCATATAGGTATCTTAGTAAAGTTCTTTACCATGCCTGCTTGATACAAGTGTGTCATCAGTATCTTTAGTTATCTTATTGAAAATTGGGACAGATCCCATTCCAATAAGAGGACGTACGTCTTTGAGAAAGATCCTTCCTGTGGATTGGTTACCTGATTGGTTATCAGAGCTTTTTTGTTGATTGTTTTGTTTTCACTTAAGTAGACATTTGCTTCTACATTAACTGTACTGAATATTGTCCTGTCGCATTGGCATTAGTGCATCCATTATATGGGCTTTTAGGGATGTCAGGTCTTTTTGATGATCACGGTAAATTGAAATTAATTTCTTAAGTACTTTGATACTAATGTGAAATATTTTTGGTTTTTTTTTTCAGTTATTTATAGCACAAAATTATATAGATTTTTCAAGTATATTGAAAACAGAGATGTGGCCAAATCAGTTTTGAAGGAGAGGGGTCTTAAGAAGATTAGATTGGGAATAGAAGGTAAGATTTTTTTTAATTCATTTTCTTTACAAAATAAAAAAGATTTTAAAAAACAAAATTTGTTGATGTAGTTTAAATAATTTGGAGGGTAGGAACCCTCACAAACAGTTACTGGATGACAATGTTGGGTAAATATATAAATGACAGAGGCAGGCTTTTTTTTTTTTCCTGAGAGGATACATGAAAGCCATTAGAAATTATGTGTATTTTATAAGATTCCCTATTGATACAGAAATGTGATTTTTTTTTCCTCCCATGGCATGCTCTGATTCATCTGTTGACTGGTGTGTACATTCTCATAAAGTTGACAGGGCCATTTACTGGTGATCTTTGAGGCCTAATACATTTTGAAAGCACTTTTGAAAATACATGTAGAAGCAGTACTCCTCTTACTGTATGCTAGTATTCAAGTTACATACACTTACACAACTTGTTTTATCATTTAAATGCATACATGCATCCTAGACAGCCTTTTATTGTTTAATTGACCTCACCATATTCCTTGACAGATGTGTCTTTCATTTTAAAATACCCTTCTTATACCAAATATCCTGTCAGTTGTAGTGACCCACACCTAATCCCAGTACCTGAGAGGCAGAAGCGGACAGATCTCTGTGAGACCAGCCTGGTCTACATAGTGAGACCCTGTCACAAAAGAAAACAACCAAATATCCTTGAATATTTGTAGTGGATTATATGGAACCAGATTACTTAGAGATTCATTGTTGTGCATTGGCTATAGCACTTAAACCAGCTTCTTCATCTGAAATGGGGAGCATTAATAAACACATTGAATAGCTATTGTAAGGATGAACACAAGAAAAACACTTAAAATAGTACCAACACACTAAGCTCTCGGTCTGCATTTGTGGTGCCAATGGTGTCTTATTTAGGGTTACTGTTGCTGTGAAGAGATACCACAATGACCACAGCAACTCTTAGGTAAAAATTTAATTGAGTTGCTTGCTTACAGTTTCAGAGGTTCAGTCCATTATCATCATGATGGGGAGCACGGCAGCATGCAGGTAGACATGGTGCTGGAGTTGAGAGTCCTATTTCTTGGCAGGCAACGGAAGTCAACTGAGACACTGGCTGTATCCTGAGCATAGGAAACTTCAAAGCCCATTCCTGCAGTAATTCACTTCCTCCTCCAAGTTTGTACCCATTCCAATAAAGCCACACCTCTAAATAGTTCCACTCTCTATGAGATTTTAGGGGCTATTACATTCTAATCCACAGATGGTGAAGATAATTGTGTTAGGTAATGACCTGGCTGAGGTGCTGAAGGATCACAATAATAGGTTGCTCAAGCATGTGAAAGAATGTGCAAAACTGGACTTTATGAAGGGCAGTAGAATCAAGACATGACTTTCATTAGTGCTTACCTTTGTGTCATTTTGTACTCTTTCCCACTAAACATTACCTCATTATACAAGATAATGGGTAATTCTTAATCAAATAAGTAATCTCATTAGAGAATGAAAAAAATGTCATTTTGTAACTCTTTGATTCTTTTTATCTTTACTAGCTAATATTCCTTTATGAAGTAGTTTTTCCCTGTCAAGTCTACTTGATTACCCAACACACTGTCTGCACAAGAGGTTTAAGTAAGCTGTTAAAGTTTTCTTAGGAAGACATAACAAAGCAGGGTCTGAATCTAAGATTTTGTGAAGTCAGAAAACTAGGAACTTCTGAAACGCCGTATTAAGTAGTTTTTTTTTTTTTTTTTCTTTAAAGAACCAGTATTTAACAGTATTTGTCCAGAAACATTGTAGGCTTACACAAATTAATCTTGACTTTGGCTAGACAGTAACTGGACATCTGTATTTACTTCAATAACAGCTTCTAGCTTTTGAGGCACCGTTTTCTTATATCTGACCTGTAGACCCTCAACTTTCCCATCAAATCTATAAGCTTTTTCTTCAGAAAGTAAGAAAGAAGCTGGGCAGAGTAGCACACCTTTGCAGTTCCAGCATCTGTGAATAGGAAGAAGATCAAGAAGCCTTCCTTGATACCCTATCTAAACTTACCCCAAACAAAGAAAGGAGAAGAGGCTGGAGATGGCTCCGTGATTTAAGAGCACTGGCTGCTCTTCCAGAGGACCCGAGTTCCATTCCTAACAGTAATGTGATGGCTCACAACAATCTATAGTGGGATCTGATGCCCTCTTCTGTCATAAAGATACACATGCAGATAGAACAGTTAGACATTAGAGAAATAAATCCCTAAACGCTGGGCATTAGAGGCATAGGCCTTTAATCCCAGCATTTGGGAGGCAGAGGCAAACATATCTCTGAGCTACAAAGTGAGTTCAGGACAGCCAGGGCTACAGAGAGACGCCCTATGTCCAAAAACAAACAAAATAAAACCAAAAAAAAAAAAAAAAATAGCCTCAATCCTAGGTAGGAGTGTTAACCTTTATGTCACCCCATCTCCTATACCTATTCCAGCCACCCCAATTTAAATATTTTCAAAAGAAATATGATTATTTAGAGTATTGAATGTATAGACTTCTTTGGGGAGCTTGGTTGAGTTGGTGTCTAAAAGACGTGGGTGGGGAGGACCAAGGAGAAAGTATATGAGAAGGGATGATGGGTCTAAGGCTAGAAGACGATTTTTAGAATGCTCCTACTTCCATGATCACATTCATATAGATAATACTATAGTCAGGCTTGTCTATTGGATGCCTACTTAATGATAAAGATTTTGGTGGTTGATAGGTGATGAGGTTAAATAAAAAAAGTATCTGTGCTGGGCATAGTGGTACCTGTGATTTCATCACTTATGAAACTGGTGTTAGTCAAAAAGAAATGAACCAACAATAGCAATAGTAAGAACTTCAAAACTGGTATAAAAATGGGATAATATAAATAGTTTCTGTTTTAGTTAATCCCCATGACACAGCTCCATGAAAACATGCATCTTTTGGGGTTGTTTCCTATATCCTTAATGGAATATCTGTTAATCTCAAAGGATTGACTTCTGAAGCCAGTGTATAAGATCACATGAGTTTGCTACTCCATCTAACAGACATGTCTGTGGCCTTCCTTCATCAATAGGTGCTGTGCCTGAATTTGGTAGAAAACTCTCTTCTGTTGTAGTACTTAATTGAGATTTTAACAAAGCCAGAAGTTTAAAAGGAAAATCCTGAAGTAGTAGTATTGAAATAGTTTCCATAGATTAACAGAAAGTTTAGGACTGAGAAAGTATTTAATTAAACAAGCTTGTAAATGAATCTGCCCTCTGTATTCGCCAGGAATGGCAGGACAGTAAGGATTGCAATTATCACAGAATGTAGTTTTTTTTTTCTGTGCAATTTTATCTTGCTAAATTTTTTTCTGTACAATTTTATTTAATAAAGAATATTATTTAGAATCCTGAGAATTCTCAATTTAGAAAGTTGAGAGTGTAGCTTAGTGGAAGGGCACTTTCCTTCCATAAGGCCCTGGCTTTAATCCTGCATCATCATCTCTGATCTACTTTTTAATGTTACCGACCACAGTTTTCTAGTACCCTCTACTCCAAGTCTTAAAATCAGCCAAATACATCTTGTATGCTTTTGCATCTTTAACTTGTCTTATATCATTCTCTTTCTGCCTATATTTCCCTCTACTTTTTGATATCCATTAATATCAAGCATAAGAAAAGTTACTGGAATGTCACTGTGCATGTAACATGTGCTTCTTGAGTTTTGGGGTTTTTTTGTTTTTAACTTTATAAACAGATGTCTTCACCCACAAACCCCTTCAAGGCAGCTAGTACCCCAAGTTCTTTGATGTAATTGATAGCTGTTAAACATTATTTGTTGAGTGCTGAGGTCAGAGACAGATTTTATTTTTAAAGGGAAGAATATTATCAGTAAGATAGATATCTGAGGGCTAGAGAGATGGCTCAGCAGTCAGAGAGCCCTGGACAAGTGCTTCTAACTCCAGCTCCAGGGGATCTGACACTTCTGGCACTGGCACTCATACACATGGCACACATGAACACTAGCACACACATAAACAAATATTTTAAAAAATAGCAAAAGATAGCTGTCTGAGAAGAAGCTATACTTTTATGCTGTGGTGTTTATTCATTATGTGCTATATTGATTCAGTGCTAGAAGCATACTATGTGCTACCCTAGACTGGAGATTCAGGTGTGTATGCTGGCTTTCGCTATGTGAGAACTCTGCTTAGGTAGGAGTCAAACAGAATACAAAGGCAATCACTGTTTAGTGTTGCAGGTGCTGTTAATAGCATGAGCAAATGATGAACTCTCTACGGAATCAATGTTTTGGCCAAAGGAGGAAAAAAAGATTGGTATTGCAGAAGTTCCAGAGGGAATCCAGCGCAAGAACAATTGTGAAAAACAGGAAGAAATGAAAAGTTGGTTGTAACTATTTTATTTGAGACCTTTAGTATGAGAGGAAATAAAGCATGAAGGTAGTTGAGATAGAGTCTGCTGGAGCCAGGTTTTAAACAGCTTATTACAGATGAGGAATACATCTTTTTCTCCCTGAAGCATAAACACGCCATTGGCAGTTTTAAAGCAAGTGTACGTTACTGTTCCATTTGTGTAGAGAGGTGATTCTGTGTGGAAGATGAGAATACAGTCACATGGGAAGTTCTGAAGGCCTAGGAGGGATCAAGAACAAGGGATATGGAGAAAACCATCTGACCTCCAAGGCTGTACCTTCTGATGACTGGGAACTGGACGTGTGAGATAAGAAGCCTCTCTAGGCTCCCCACACACAGCCTACACACCCTTAGACATCACTAACTGAGGCAGAGTTGAGTGGGTTCAGTAGAAACCATATATAGCTCACAAGATTGAAATACGTACTGGACCCTGTTATAGAAAAAGATGTGCGTATCTCTTGTTCAGTTCTTACTGATGGAGAGAAGACGCTTGTTACAGCATTTCCCAAGGACTTTGTGTCTTTGAAGAAATCTCTTTACTGATAAAACTGAAAGTTTTCTGGATCTTTGTTTTTACTAGTTGTTATTTTTAGTGACTATGATTCAAAAAGACATAATTAAGGAAAGCTCTTTGCAGATAAAATTGAATTCACTGTTGAAGCAGGTCATAATAAAGTGATGTAGGAGATTAAAATATTGCCCTTGCTGAACTAGCTGCAGAATGTAAGACCCTGCTAGAGAGCTGAGTATTCTTTGTTATTTAACAAAAACAAAAATTCTAAAGCAATATAAAGATGAGACTGAAGCATAAAGAAAGAGGGCTTAAGGAGACAGAAGTGACAGGCCTTTAAGGCCAGTCATCCTGTGAGGAAAGTGACAGTGTTGCCGGTACCCAGGTAGAGCCCAGATGTGCTGCATACCGGGTTTGGTTTGTTGGCCCAGCCCTCCATAGTCCCACTTTGAGAATGCTTTATAGTGGTTGAATTATTGAGTAACTGGAAAGAAATGGTGGAGTGGTTTGTGACTTTGTATCTCTATGGTTTTAGTTTCTATCTGTTAAATTGATGACTGGCTGGATGAATATTTGTTTCCTTTCTTGATTTTAATTCCCATTTGTTCGGGATATGCACAAGAAAAGCTCTCAACAGCTAACTTGGATGACAAGTAATGTACATATATGTTCTTTTTTAAAGAACAATTCCTTCTTTCCTCCAGGCTATCCCACCTACAAAGAAAAGGTCAAGAAGAGGCCAGGGGGCCGCCCAGAAGTCATTTACAACTATGTCCAAAGACCCTTTATTCGAATGTCCTGGGAAAAGGAGGAAGGAAAGAGTCGGCATGTAGACTTTCAGTGTGTGAAAAGTAAATCTATCACCAACCTGGCAGCAGCTGCCGCAGACATTCCCCAGGACCAGCTGGTAGTCATGCACCCTACTCCACAGGTGGATGAGCTGGATATCCTCCCCAGCCACCCCGCCTCGGGCAGCAATGACCTCGATCCTGATGCACAGAACCCAATGCTGTGATGCTGATGTTCCTGAAACCATAGCATGCTACTACTCTTCAGTGATGTCGTACTCCTCATTCTGCACTGCGAGGCCACTGTTGTTCATTGTGAGACGCACATGTTTAGGATACTGCAGTGTAGGCTTTTTTAAAGACCAAAGGTAGCTGGATGGTTTTTTTAATGAGTACAACTTTAGCATCCTGGTTCCAGTACTATAAATGTATTTGTTTACCAGTAGGTTTGTGAAATTGGTTCTTTGTACGGGGACAGTCCTTTTTCACACATCTAGGTCTTCTCAAAAGTGGTGGGAATTGGCAGCTGGGGTACTTTCAATGTAGATTGATACTTATGCCCCATATTAAGAGTTGCACTTTATAGACGGTGGTTAATGGAGCTTTTGAAGCCATTTTAGAGTTGTGATGCACAGTATAACGTAAGTGCTTCTATCAGAGTATTCCTCAGTACAGTATGTATAGTTGGCCCACAAGAAGCAAAAACTTATTTATCTTGAGTTTATTTGAATGGTGAGGATGAGATTTGATGTTCATAATGTTGGTTCACTCATCTCCAGAGCCCTGTAACCCTTTTAGAGTGAGTCACATGCAGGGAGGGTGAATGTCAGGAGGTGGTTTAATGTCCAGTCTGCCTTACCCTTAATCTGTTCAGATATTTATTTACTAATGCTTTTTTTCTTAAGAGTTACAGGATAGGAAAATGAACTGTTTGCTCTTCATTTACTAAATGATTATAAACTCGAGTTTTTCATCAAAATAAAATTCCACTGTTTTAATGTTTCTGACCAACTCTATAAATACTTTGGGTAGGATCTGTGTCATATATGCTTAAGTATAACTAGTAATCAAATGATAGCCCAAAGAGCTCTTTGGCATATTTATAAGAAGCAATTTCCTATAAATTCAGAAAAGTCACTATATGCCTAAATAACCAGGATTTTCAGGATATGAAATGGAATGACTGGTGTTTAGTAACTAAGTTTAAGGGCTAGTTTCTGATTCTTAATTCAGTGGTTTCTTCCACTGATCTGTGCTACTCTTTTCAGCAAATTGTTTAAATATTTGATGGTCTACAACAAAGAATTATTAAACATTTTTAGTGCTTTAGGTCTTAGGTCACTTAACTGTTTGTAGTCATGTTGTATAAGATTGTCCTCTAAGCCACATAACTGCCATTTTGGACTATTCAGCTGTGCCTGCTTGCTAGGAGAGTTGACTGTTTACATCCCCTCAGGGAGGTGTGGAGAGAATCATGAGACCCTCATCTGAGTATCCAGCTCTTCCTACATCTTGTTATTTACAATTCTACCCTAACTGCATGTGGCCTAGGGAGAGGCTAGGAAAGGGGTCAAAGCTCCATAGGCCACCATCCCTTCTGGGTAAAGGCTTTCTAGTATGGCCTTTGGGAATAGGAGCCCTCTAGAGAACCCCTCACTTATGCTCTATAAGGAAGCCCAGTAAGTCCATTGGTTTCCAAAGTGAACTTCGGTTTAGTAGAATCATACCTTGGTTTGTCAATGGGACCGTAGAAGGGAGGGTAGATGTTGCTTATGTCTCTGTGGGAAGCAGTTTTAGCAGCACCATAAACTGCAAGAGAAGCCAGTTTGTAATCTTGAACTTGATACAAAGAATTTAAAATTAGAATTGACATCTTTGTTTTCATGGGATGGCTACAAGTTAGGAATGAACTATTTTTGTAATATGTCTAAGCTAGCAGTGTAGGAGAAATTATGTATTAGTATGAGATCAAAAAGGTATTGTAAATGTAACAGCAGGGAAATGTTTAAACTACTGTTGAAATGGAAGAACCAGCCCTGCAGCATGTGGAGATTTTCTCCCTAATTATTCAAAATGGGAACAGTAGTTATAGAACAAGGGAAACATTTATTAAAAATATTTAACTGTCTAATACATTATACTTTAACCCATATTTATAGTAAAGGATTCTTACAAGGAAGAATAAACAGCTTTATGATACAATTAGTATAAGAAATATCCACATGGGGGACTTCTTTGTAGTGTAAAAACACCATACATCTGAAATGACCATTTTGCATATAAAAGCTACCAATGATGCTTTTGTGCACAATGATTAAAAAATTCAACACAAACAAAATTCAAAATATACAATTAATGCAAGCTATCCACAGCTAGCCCAAACTCAATGATGAGAAAACACTGGAGCAGGCTTAGTTCCACTTTGTCTGAAGTTACACATGGTAGATTGACTTGTATCAATGGCTCTGAGATGGCTTTTATGGAGTCAGTACATAAAAGCTGTTCTCTCCCTATTCAGTAAGCTTCACAGACTGTAAAACTTCACCAGTAATGCACTTTGATACTGTAGCTGTTGCCAAAGCAAAATATAGTGTCTACAGCGGCCATGGCAAGTCGCTAAAGTCAACAGGCCCACCCAGGCCTGCATCTGCTTCCAAGAGGCTCATGATGACAGCCATCGCTGCTTCGTCATTACTGGGACTACTTGATCCTTGGTCATTGTCTATCATATCGATGCCTATGTGGGGGTTCTCACCTGTGAAAGGAAGACAGGCTGGTCAGTTAAAAAAAATAAAACAAGGCACACTTACATTTGGAAAGCAACCTCTCAACACACTAATAAAATTATATTTAATAAAAGAGAGGAATTATTTGGGTGGCCTCTAATGCCATAACTTTTTATTGTTACTGCTTTTCAGAAAAGAACATCTAAAAGTTAATGTAAAATCCTCAAAACTCAATATTAAGAATATTTGTGCTGAACCCATTTCAGTATTTTGATAAGTTGTAAAAATAATGGCAACTTGGAAAGGAGAAAGTAGGAAAACAGAATGAGAAATAGCTGGATGGACTGACTCTCATCATCCTGACTTTGAATACCTTCTGAAGCTGCGTGGGCTCTCCCTCTGAACAATTATGTGGGAAAGAACCTGTGTGTCTGGGCTGCTGTAGAGGCGCTTAGATTCCTGAAGTAGTTCAACACTTCAGACGTCCACATTGTTCTTATCAGCTATTTCAGAACTATAGCTTGTTCTGTATAATCAGTTCTTAAAACCGGCTTTGTACTAGATGTTTTGCAAGCTCATTGTCACTCATGGGGGGTGAATAAAACCACTTACCAAGAATAGAAGAACTATCAGAATATGGATAACCTGGGGTCTCCTGAGGCTGCCCTGGAAGTAGGCCAGTGGAAGGAATGTCTGGAGTCCCTCCATTTAGAATCTGCAAGTAAAAGGGGGAAATATAAAGTTAACCACTCCAAAAGAAATTTCGATTTCTATCCTAGCAAAAGAAAATAAAGGACGTTGGCGGCGGGGGGGGGGGGGGGGTTGCTTAAAATGGGTTCAGTTTCCTAATGCTTTTCCCTACCAAACAAGGATGTTAGAAAGCAGTCATGGGAAACAGCCTCTATCCCAAACTGTTGTCTTTGCATAGGATTCAGTACATGCAGATAACAGAAGCTGGGTAAATCAACTTCCTAGGGTCGCACTGCCCTGGTGTAACACGAGTGAGCCCAGGTGTCCTGTAAGGAGTGAGTGGCACATGGCAACAGATACTGCTGCAGAAATGATTGAGGTCAGCAACAGTTTGTCAATAGAAACATCTTAAAGGGAGTCATACACGAACAGTGACACACTGAGTAAATCTTTGATCAAGTATACCATAGGCACTACATCAAGTAACCTGGCTTTTGTTCTTAAGAGTTGATAATAATTGATATCACGCCTCTATAATAGATCTACCATCTTAAGATCTCTACTCTGTAAGCTCCTTCCCCTCGGCTAGGCCTCAGTTTAGACTGAGTGAGGAAACAGAGGCTACTGGCTTTCAGAAACACTGATTCAGACTTGCCAGCAGAGGGCACTGCAACTTGGTTCTTCACAGTTCCCGTACATTCTTAAAAGTGACTGTTCTAGTTAGGCCATACTTACATAAATAACATGTTTTTGAAATATAAACTTTTTGTGTGTTAACATGAGTTAATTAATGAAAAATCACAAGTTACCAAAAACATTTTAATGAAAAATCACAAGTTACCAAAAACAACTTTTAAAAAAAGTGTTACTGTTTTATCTTTTAAAATATCATTCCTGGTTTAAAACAGTTCAGCTAGATTCTCATACCTACTCTATTCAGCCTGTTTAAATATTAGTGTGTGTGTGTGTGTGTGTGTGTGTGTGTGTGTGTGTGTGTGTGTGTGTGTGTGTGTATAAAATTTAAACCTCCAACAGATAAGTAGTTGTAGGGAGAAATAGCCTTTTCAGTAATTTTGGTATTCTTTGATAATGCCTCAGCACGTAAGTAGATGTCTCTTAAATGTTCATTACTGTGTGGTATCAATTAAGTTGTGTGCCTTGTTAACATTAAAATCCATGGACATATCGACACTTGGGAAGGATATCCCTTACATGATTTTGAAATAGCCTACACTGGTCACTTAGAGGTATTAGTTCACTTAGAATGGATTAATCTTGGGTGATTTTGAAATATCCTGCATTGATCATTTAGAGCAGTGGTTCTTAACCTGTGGTCATAACCCCTTGGGGTTGACTGAGCCTTTCATAAGAGTCACCTAAGACCATCAGAAAACAGATATTTATGACTCATAACAGTAGCAAATTACAGTTATGAAGTAGCAACAGAATAGTTTTATAGTTGGGGTCAGCACCGCATGAGGAACTGTATTAAAGGGAGAGTGAGAACCATGGAGCTAACGGTTACTGTTTAGTGTGTGAACATGAAGACCATCAGCACCCTGCCATCTTAGAGCGAGTCTAAGGAAGCTATAGAGCTCAAAGTCGCAAGTGCAAAAGTCCCAGCCTTGCCTGAAAGCCCAAGTTTTATCACCACCATTTGTAACAATGTATGGAAAGGAGTGACGAGTTTAACTATGATGGAATCACAAGTGTGGGGATATTTTCAAATACACAAGTGCTTCTTGAGGCAACTGTAATGATATGTAGTATGGCTCTTTTCATTTTAGTATTTTCATTTTTATGTGAGTGTTTTGCCTGCATATAAATAATGTTAAGTGTATCGTGTATGCAGTGCCTTGGAAGCCAGAGAGGATGTCAGAGCTTCTGGACCTAGAGTCACAGGCTGTTGTGGTTGCCATGTGGGTGCTAGAAATTATACCCAGGTCCTTTTCAGGATCAGCCAGTGCACTTAACAGCTGAGCCACCTCTCTAGCTCTCCACTAATCATTTCTAATGCTTCGCCGGGGACATTGTTAAATTGGCTTACATTTTATTGTATGTGGTAGGGAAGAATACAATGGCTTCTAACAATTTGGTCATTTAATTCTGCAATTATTTTTAGTGATGCTTTCTCCTTTGTCTTGTTGCTAAGGACAGACAAAAAAGACTCAACTTTCATTCTAAACCCATTTTTAAAAGTCATTGAAACGGAAAGAATTTCATAAACGCCTCAAAAATTTCATGCTTTGTGATGTGGGCATTGCTTTAGATTACTGGCAGGTGCTGACCATCAGGAGCTCTGGATTGTTAATTCTGGAGAGCTTGGAGGTGGAGTGGGGGGAGGGAGGGATATATGAAAGGCGTCCCAGTGATAAGCATATAACAGAATGAAAACCTCTCAAGTACCAAGAAGCCGCTGCCTGAACGATGAAATAAGTCAGGGGACCACACTAGGGACAGGAGCAGAGCTAAGAGCACAGCAGGCAAGCAGTACGTTTGCAGGCCACATTAATCCACTGATGGGTTCTTGGGCATTCCAAGGGCCTGGACATACACATTCATTGTCAAATGTAGAACTCCAGGGACAGAAACCACTGCTATCCTACTAGTATCAGCCCCATTATAAGGGAAACAGGAGCTTAGAAGGTGCAGTGGTTGCATAACTCCTACGGCAAAGCCAGGCTTCAAACTGGGGCCTACCTTGCTGTGGCTGTACTTTTACCCACTAATGGGAGTCAGTATAATTTACATAGGTTTGCAAATTCTCTAGTAAAGATGAAAACAGGTGTTTAGAGTGTCATCTAGACAGCTCTTCCTGAAGTGCCTGTGATCAGTGCCATGTCATAGGGTGGCATTTGGTGGCAGATTCCCCAGGTGTTCAGCTGTAAAGTCTGGCTTGACTCTTGGAGTGTGGCTAATACTGTTGCTCTGTTCACTTGAAATTCCTGGCAGTAAGGGTCTATGAGGCCCTTCTTTCCCTCGCAGGAATCTTGAATTGTGCCCTCAAAGGGACTGACAGTTCTTCCCGCCTTCCTGCATTCACAAGGAATACATCCTCTTGAGCAAGCCAACAAGCCTCCCTAAGTGCCACTGGGCTTTGCAGCCAGCCTCACACAGATGCTTCATTTCGAGGAGGAAAGAATGTCTCAACTTATCCCAGAACTCACTTGGGCAGAGGCTCTCTTAGCCTAAGCCATCATGCTTACCTTCTTGCCTCCTGGAGAGGAGGCATCAGGGGGAGGCGTACTTGTGATGTTCAGTGGGCTGGAGCCACAGCTGGAAGGCGATGACCCTCTTATCCTGTTAGAGAAGAGCTGATTACAAGGCCTTTCAGGGTAGTGGGGTTGAGAAGCTAAGGATTGGCAGATGTTCTATAAGGGCCAGATAACTCTTGTTTCTTTAGGCCATATGGTCTCTGTCACAGCAATGCATAATGAGTATAGCTTTGCTCTAATAAAGTCTTATTTTCAAAGTCCAGTGGTCAGCTGGATTTCTCTGTATGCATCTGATCTGGAATGCAAACTCCAAAAGCAATCACTGTCAAAGCCTTTAGATTAGGTTTGGATTCAGGTAACTGGTCAGCTTTATTTCTTCATAGAATACAGGTGAGTTGGAGACCCCAGAAGTTTAGCCACCATCATTGTTGTAGAGCAAGAGATGGGTAGTCTTGCCCACAAACCTTTGCTGATGAGTGCCCCTAGGAAATGGAAGGCAGCAGCCACACCTAAAAACGAAACTAACAGGCAAATAGGAGCAGCCTTCCTGGGAAATGAGGAATGAAAGATCTGGGACTTCTCTACTACCCTACTAGGGTAGGCTTGTTAGGAGACTCGGAACTGTGTAACTGTATACACCTGTGAGGCTGGTGACCACAGGGAGGGAAGCTATGGCTTGCACAAGGGTTCATATGCTAGTTGTGCTTACGAGTCCTTGCTTCCACTTTTGCCATGTGTCTTGGGGTCATGCCCAAGCTGCGCCCAGAGTCTGGGGAGTATGGAGGCAGCTGTATGACCACAAGGCCTGAGAGCCACATGGGGCACAGTCTCTATGCCTAAGAAATGGCTCTTGGTCTGAACTAACTACTTATCTATCTTGTAAGGAAACACGTTTTCTGTCTTCTAGACTAGAAGCTTCTCAAATTCAGGATACAACCCTACCATGTACAGCACTGGAACACATAAATGGCTACATTGTTTACTGAGGATGTAGGACTGTGAAGCCACCCTTTCTCCAGATCTGTACCTAGCCTCAATTGTCTTCTCAACATTCCTTATTTTACCTTCAGCACCTGGTCCTAGATTGCTGATTTCTCTAGAGGGCAGGCCTCTCCCTATCCTAATGAGCTTTTACAATGTGGAAGCACTTTGGGTATCTGTTCAATATCCTACAACAAATGGCATCTTGAAACTCAGGATTATGCATTAGGAGCCGTTCACCCTCTTTCTTTACTGTTCCATGCTTCCTTTCTACACAAAGTCTGTCCAGTTAGACAGCCCTGAATACCATTCACATGCTCATGCTACAGTAGTCTTAATTTCCTAGCTGGAATACCAACTTTAATTGTAAACCTTAAGCTGAGACCAAGTTCAAACTCTTCCTTGCTTGCCATGTCCATGAACTCCCCACTTGTCCTATTATCATAAAGAAGACAGACCTCATGGATTTTAAGATTGTTGTTTTAGAGCTCTGATACTCTGCTCCAATGACCATGCATAGGGTATATAGTAGTTGGTCTGAGTTGATCACACCGTGTCCTGTCTTGTTTCTCTCCAGAAGTGCTCTGAATATCATTGGTAAATAAAAGAACTGTTTCGACTTATGGCAAGGCATCTCAGAAGCAAGTGGGGAATCTGATCATAGGTAAAGGAGAAAGAGGGCAAAATCTCAAAAAAATAAGCAATCCAGCCGCTCAAAAAACAAGATATAAAAAAAAAAAAGCCACGGGCCAGATAAAAATAAAGATACAAAAACTAACAATATGCCTGAGTCATAGGCCAAACAACATATAATTAATAAAAACATCTGAATGTTTCTGTAAGACTGTGGGTCTGCAAATCTAAACCATAGGCTAAAGAGTTCATATTACAGACAGCAGCTAAAGCCACCACTTCGTGGACTGGACTGTAGAACTTACTCGAGTCAGAAGTGCCCCTCTGGCCAAGCAGAGATTAGACTGAATTGGCGGCTGCAGAAATTACTGGTCTTTCTGGGTCCCCCACCCCTTTCCTTACAATTATGTTCCATTACACTTACATTTTTGAGTAGCTGGTTACTGTAAACTTTTTGGTTCTCCAAATTCAGACAGGCTTATAAGTAACTGTTTTTCCCCTCTCAGTGGCTCTGTTTAAAAACAGACTGACTTCACAGTTTCTGAGTGTCTACTGTCTATCAGACTGTTGTTCATTCCTCTCAATCCTAACACAGTCCCTAGGAGAGACATACTACCTCCCTTCTGTGGCTTCGGTCGGCATACCAAAGATTAGATGGCTCTCTTAAATAGAGCCAGGTGGATGCAGGACCAGGACTGAATCCCAGGCATTCACTGCCAAGCTCTGCTTCTACATAGAAAGGATGCCCTCCACACCCCCAGAAAACTGCCTCTGTTGCCAGCAGATCTGCTTGGCCTCTATTACTGACTCTAGGTAGCTTGCAGATGTATTTTTCTTAAGGCCCAAATCACTGGCTGCTCTCAGCTTACTCCAGACCTGTGATGTTCCAGGGCATCTATCCTCAGTAGGAAGCTGCCTGGGATACATCCAAAGGGTCAGGAACTGGGCTTCCCCAGAGTGCCTCAGGCTCTGGCCTGTTTGGTCTAGCTTTATTTAAGGCATAGTTTCTGTTTTAAACTGGGTCAGAGGAACAGAATAGTGCTGTGCAGCGCCTTGGTCTATTTTTCCCTGGGTGACTGGCAGCAACCTTCTACCCAACTCTGATGACACAAAGTGTCTCCACACACTGAAGCACCTGGGAAGGTGAGTGTGGAGTGCTGAGCACCACTGGTTGGAGAGGTGGCCAAAGAGATTACTTGCCTGTGAATTTCCATGATTTCTTCTGCAATCATTCGACCTATTTTTCCTGCCCCAGCTCTGGTTCCCCCTGGAATGCCTGGAACAGTGGGATGGGTTCTCTTTGGGCCACCTACAACAAAGGAATCTGACAGTAGCAAAGAGGAAACCCGAGCAAGAAATTTAGCACACAGTATGTGTCAAATGAAAAGCTCCTGATCCACTTGAAGTGGGACATCAAGGTTCTACCTTGTCAGGAAAAATAGTTCTAGCAGGGGAAGGCTCAAGATTCTATTCAGCATCAGAGGCCAAAGTTTTGACACGAACTAGATAATTTCCTTCATGTGTCAAGACTAGAGACGACAGCAAAGTGGGATGAGCTTGACAGGGATTCAGGGAACACCCAACTTATGCAAGCAGGTGCGGCTTTTTTTGGAGGAGGGTCACTGAACTAAATCATCTTGAAAGCTGAGCATATATTAACTTGATAGGTGATAGAGAGGAAAGCACCCCACCCCAGACATAGAATCAATGTGCAAGAGCACTGAGGCAGGGCAGAGCTTGAAACTATCTCAGGGTGTTCACAGAGGATGACTAGGGCATAAGCTTGGGACTGGTGACACCACAAAGGATCCACAAGAGGATAGGATCAAGGAATTTAGCAAAGAAAAGGTACTGGGTGCAATGTGAGTTACTACAAGTCTACCACACAGCATGAGGTGCAGAATGTGTCAGTTAATGACAAGGATACAGCCTGAGAAATGTATCCTTAGCTGAGGTTGTCATGTAAGACTCGATCAAACCTAGACATAATAGTCTACAGGGTGTAAACGATAGACTGGAGTATGGCCTGTTGCTCCTATTACTGTGCTATAGGTGGCAACAGAGATGACATTTGTAGTTCTGAACAAGTGTGAGAGTAATGTGTTGCACCAGACATCACAATGATTATGGCATTGGTAAAATATCTGTCATGTGACCTGATACTAACCAGAATGTTGCAGTGCTGTGTGTTATGTAGAATGGAGTATGGAATTGATAGAGGTGACAACTAGGAAACAGCGCAGAGGCGATGGGTGAGTTTAAGAGGCAAAAAGGACTGAACAGTACATTTGTACTGCCCAGAGGAATGAGAAGATGAGCTTGGGATATTAATTCCGGCGTCTCAGTGGTTCTGTCTGGGAAATCAGGGCGTGGGAGTCATGAGTGGAAGAAGCAGGCTAAAGCCATACAAGCGGAAGTGGTCCAGGACAAGTACAGCAGAACCAAGGCTGAGCCACAGGGAAGGGACTCACTGGATATGGCAGGTTCTCAGTGCCAACAGATTTCTCCCAAACACAGGAGCCAGTGAGTCACCAAAGAGCAAATCATAGCCCATGGGCAACAAGGAAGAGCACTGGTGTCTAGGTGGCCGCAGGAAGAGCCACATACATTCACAACATCCCAGTAAGACGGCAGCAGCCTCTCTTTCCACTGGAAATCAGCATGTCATGTCAAGATCTGCTCAACAGAACATGACAACAGGATACCCTGAACACCCAATGGGAGGATATTTGGTCATAAGCAGCTTCTCATAAGCTAATCCAAGCAGAACATACCTTCTCCAGAGGGCAACATGCTGTCCATGTTGTGGGGGGATGCTGTAAGCTGCGGGAAGGTTGGATCCCCGCCTTCCAGGACATTGGCTCTGTGAATCCCAACAATAAGGAAACATGAGTCAGGCTTGCTCAGAACCATGCACCTTTCACCTTGGCCAAGGAGTCCGGTGTCCACTCAGGACCTGGGCAGGCCAGAAAACGAAGTGTCTGTCTGAGTGGCTGAACAGATCTACTCACTGTTCTATAACATGATGGACAGCACCCTAGCCTTTGGCCTCACTGCCCCCTGGGTCTCACTAATTCTTATGCAACATGGTTTAGTAGAAGTGGCTGCAGTAGCCACTTCCTGATGCTACAGCATTTCTTATCCTACCTGCTAACAGCACTCAAAGATCCAGGTCCTTGTCTGCTTCTTAACTACAGGCCAATAAAAGAGGTACGGAGAAGAATCTTGTGAAAGAAGGCTCATCCCTCTCTGTGCGCACTAGCAGGCAGCAGAAGCATCTGCGAAGGCCTGGGCCAATATAAGCCTGCTAGCCAAGGAGACCCACTCATCCTCACCCAAGTCCAGAAAGAACTAATACCTATGTAAAGCCTCCCACTGATGTTGACACCCCCTCCTCCACCAGCATAGGTGGATGCCCACGTGTGGAGTTAGGGTTTCAAAGGTTGTCTATCTCACCATTGGTGTTCACATGGAAAGGGGGCCAATGCCTGTCCTTGGTTAACAACCCTTCCTGGCTTCGTCCTATCATGAGACACTAGTAAGGTGACATTAAAACGTGGATGTTGGCTTCTGCCTGTACCCTCTGTCCCACGTAAGGATTCCAAGGGTGTCTCTCACAGAAGATACTCACAATACAACAGTGTTGGTTGAGACAATGTATTCTACTTCCTTGGTCCATGGGTTCATGAAACTGAACCATCGACTTCGTAGTGTGATGAAGGAACCATCTTTGATCTTAAACTTATAGCAATTAGTTATGATCTTTTCTCTTGTCTGTAAAACTGAAAATGCAGAAAAGCCATAATTACTGCCATTTCCTCAAACTAGTGAGTGTATTAAACAGGTCATCCGACCCCAGTTCCCAAAGGTGTTCAGCCAAGTGGGCACATGGTCAGTGCTCAGACATGCAGCTTCCAAGGGTTTAACTCAGCTTTTCAGTGTATTTATCAACCTGTCATTCCTATCCAGAGGCTATAAAAATGAAGGCCTTCAGAGAGGCTGGAGCCAGGTCTGAATGGACGCCAGCCATACTCCTTCCCTGTCACTAAGGGCAGTAGTCCCTGGCCAGTTTAGGAAGTCTGGGTCAGTAGAGGCCACTGACCTGTTCAGATCTCAGCCTCTGAGAAGCAAACATCATGAACAACTTCCATGCCTCAAGCATTAGAGACAAAAGAGATAGAATATGACTCATGCCCTCTGGAGAAAAGTGACCAAGACGACTTGAACACTCTAGCCAAGAGCAGGAAACAACCACACAAAGGCTGAGGGTTAGCAGGGCCAGCCTAGCAGGCAGGCACAGGTGAGAGAGTCATAGATGGAACAAATCTGGGAAATCAAGGAACTCGGTCAGGGCCAAGAGATGGGAGGTGGAAAGTTTTGGTCCAGTTCCTGTCAAAAGTGGTTGTGTTTGAGTCTGAATATCGGAACATTAAACAGGAATATGCTATCATCAGGCTAGATCTATTTACCAATAAATAACTGCAGATGATGGACCCAGGGTCAGAGGAGGCAAGAGGCACACAAGCACAGCTGCTTGAACCAGAGTCAAGGCAGTGGGGTGGTGGACATACCGACACTCCATAAGTGAATGTCCGAGGCAACTGAAAGAGCTCTGGTAGAAACAGGGAAGGGAGGGGCTGCATGTATGGCCATACCATCTGTGACAGTCAGCTTGCCACCTCTACACGACCTAGACTCACTTAGTAAAAGAGTTTCAATGAAGGGTACATTGAGATGGCCTGTGGGCACCTTTGAAAGGGACTGTGTTAATAGTTGGCTTCTATGGACGATACAGCCCACTATGGGCAGCATCATTCCCTAAGTGGAGGCTTAAACTATGTAAGAGTAGAGAAATTGAGAGAGCACAGCAAGCAAGTGAGCGAGCATGTGTGTGTTTTCTCTAGACTGTAGGCATCATGTGACCAGATAGCTTAAGCTCTTGCCACTGGGAATTCCCTATAGCAATGGACTGTAAACTGTAACTGAGCTGAAATCAGCTTTCTTTCCCTCTAAATTGCTTTTTATCTGGGCATTGTGTCACAGTGATAGAAATAAAAGTGACACCATGAGTAAAGGAAAAATTGGAAGCAATGCAGCCTGTTATAAAAAAAAAAAAAAAAAGAAAAGAAAAGAAAAGAAAGAAAATCAGATCAGTATAGGACATAAGAAATTTGTACAGGCTCAGAATAAACTCTAACCAAGAGCTGGCTCTACAGTCATGGACATGCAGTGAGTAGGGGCTGTAGTAATATGGTTCCTGGAGTCAACAGTCTTCTCTCACATGTTTTAGCCTGAAGAGTCTTAGGATGGCTGACTCCTGAGTAGGGGCAATTTACTCTGGAAGGCTGACTCCCACATAGTAGGGGCAATTTTCTCTGGAAGACCAATCAGAGGGTAGAAGCAGGACACACTTTAGAACATCAGATTCCTCCTATGGCCCAGCTTACCTTGCCTGTGACATTCTGCAAGATGTCCTATATCATCTTGATGAAAATACTCATAACATGATGTGCCTAGAAGTTCCTGTGGTAGATATGCCAAAATAGCTGTTGCCCTAAGAAAGAACAAGAGCTTTGTAAATTAGAAAGGCCAGTCCTAAAATGAACAAACTTGTGGATGAGCAGCCCATCTCTCCCCATCACAGCCTTCAGGAGAGCAAGGTCAAAACATGGAGGCAAAAAGCTACGTGCTTTCCAGTGGGTTAACTATGTGGGTACCCATTCCACCCAGTGGGTTAACTATGTGGGTACCCATTCCACCCAGTGGGTTAACTATGTGAGTACCCATCATCCCCCACAGTGGATTAACTGTGGGTGCCCATTCCACCCAGTAGGTTACCTGTGGGTACCCATTCCACCCAGTAGGTTACCTGTGGATTAACTGTGGGTGCCCATTCCACCCAGTGGGTTAACTGTGTGAGTACCCATTCCACCCAGTGGGTTAACTATGTGGGTACCCATTCCACCCAGTGGGTTAACTATGTGTGAATACCCATCATCCCACCCAGTGGATTAACTGCGGGTGCCCATTCCACCCAGTGGATTAACTGTGGGTGCCCATTCCACCCAGTGGGTTAACTATGTGTGAGTACCCATCATCCCACCCAGTGGATTAACTGTGGGTGCCCATTCCACCCAGTGGGTTAACTATGTGTGAGTACCCATTCCACCCAGTGGGTTAGCTATGTGTGAGTACCCATTCCACCCAGTGGGTTAACTATGTGGGTGTCCACCCACCCAGCCTTCTGATTGAATCAGGGTTATAAAAACAGCAAAACAAAGCAAAGATGTCTTAAGGGGCTCTTATCAAAAATAAAATTTCAGGAGGTCTTTAAATGACAAGATTACCACATTCATTCTATAACAAGAAGATAGAAATCTAAATTCCAGGACAGGGCTTTTTTTTCACTGCTTGCTTGTACCAGGACAGCTAAAGCCCAGAGGCTCCTGCAGCTGGGACCACACAGCCTTAAGAAGTAAATGACTAATTTTATGGTATCTAGTGGCTATCTCTAGTAGCTAGTTATTAGCCTGTGAATATCCCCAAGAGAAGCAGTAACAGCAATGAATTAGGAACATCTGGTTCACAGGCTAGATCTAGCACCGATTAGCTGGGTCCAGCGGAAGTTGATTCACAGGTTGGACCGCAGGTCTTCATCCACAAGATGAAGAAGAGGCTGGACAAGACCAGTGCTGTCCAACAGAGCTTTCTGCAGCAGAGCAGTAATCTATGTGCTGTTAGCCACATGCAGGGACTAGTGTGTGGGTTGTGCCCTGAGAAACTCAAGTTAATCACACTGAAATTTAAATGCACAGATGAGTCTAGCATGGCCAACTCTACTGGAAAGCTCAGGTCTAAATAGCTCTTTCTATATCTTATATCCCATTCAACGTTATGACCCTGGAACATTTCATAGCTGCAGGTAATATTTCTGTTTTTCACAACTGGATTTTAAACCACCCACTTAACTATCGCTGTCTATCAAAGAATACCAAGAAAAATATGTGCATTTATCATGATATCCCGATGAGCTTGGTTTTGAGCAGACCATGCTCACTTTCTATGTAGAAATGTGCAGTCAGAGATTACGGTCCATTACAAGGAGGGGAGGCCTACAGGCAGTCATCTCAGTTTTGAGAAAAGATATTATTATTTATTTTATTACCTAAGGCAAGATGTTACGTAAGCCCAGGTTTCCATAAGCACTATATAGATGACGATGAGCTTGAACCTCTCGCCCTTCTGTTTGTGCCACCCAAGTGCTGGGACTCAAGGCATGAACTACTCCACACCAGCTGCATGGAGTGCTGGGAACAGAATGCACGGTTTCGTGCAAGACAGATCCCCTGTCCACTGAGCGACACGTGTCCCAGCAAGAGTAATAGTCTTTCCTCTTAGAAGAACTGGCTGATGACTGAGTCTGTTCAGCTTCTTAGCTTCAGGTTGAAATACTCCACTGCAGTGGCTCTCAACCTTTCTAATGCAGCTTCTTGTGTTGTGTGACTCCCAACCATAAAATTATTTTTGTTGCTACTTCATAACTATAATTTTGCTACTGTTATGAGTCATAATATAAATATCCAATATGCAGGACGTCTGATGGGTGATCGATGTTTGATGGGTGATCCCTGTCATTCAAGCCTAGGGATCGAGACCCTCAGGTTGAGAACTGCTGCTGCTCTGCCACATTGCCGAAGGTTGGGATGTAGGCGCTTACCTCTGGTCTACAAAAACGAATTTGCCATCTATGGCGTGTCGAGAAACATACTCCATCGATTTCACCCTTATTTCCCCGTTCACTGGTTGTGGAACCACGTGTGAATGCAGTCGCCCGATTGCAACGAGGCAGCTGAGGTTACAGCCCTCATTGTCTGGTTCATTGTCTTCATCTAGCCCCATCTTTGTGGGTGGCCAGCTTTTCAGATAGCCTGTGCTGTGGATGGTGCAGAAGCTTTTTCGATCTGCTGGAAAGCAAAAGCCCATGGTGAGTGTCAGTGCTGGGTTGGCAGCAGGATGCAGTCTCAACAGATAGACAAAAGAAAAGGCTGCACTCTCCAGAACAAGTCACCTGGAGGATGGAGCCGACAGAGCGGTCCAGAGTCACGTGTGCCAGCAGAGCTCATATACCAAAAAGCACAGCAAGGAGGAACAGACTCCCCAAAAACCAATGCTGGAGGTTAGGGAACAGCATGAGTGGGTAGCCAGAGTACTGGGGGTGTGTCTTTAAAGGGTGATGCTGAACCAAGGCACAGATGGCTTATTGGATGAGAACTTGTGGGGTACCACTAACCTAGCATTCCTACATTAAAATGGGAGGCAGACAGAAGCTTGCAGGCCAGTATGCAGTGCTGTGGCCAGAAACAATGGAGACCCTGCCTCAAAATAAGGTGGAGGGAGAGAACCAATTCCTGAAAACTATCCTTTGCCCCCCCCCCACCAAAAAACACTCCATGGAGCTCTCTCTCTCTCTCTCTCTCTCTCTCTCTCTCACACACACACACACACACACACACACACACACACACACACACACACACACACACGCACGCACGCACGCACGCGCGCAAGTATGAAAAATAAGTAAAAAGAGAAAGGAGTGGAAAAAGCAGGGTGGGACCTTTGAGGCCTACAAAGACCCCGAGTTATTTGTTAACGGATGTGTTTAGCAGATAGGAAGTGGAAGGTCTCCAGCAGGATTTAAATGTAGAAACAGAAAAATCAAGTGCTTGGGATAGTTAGTCTAGCAAGAGTTGTAAAGATGAAAGAGAACAGAAACCAGAAGTCGGAGGGCTCAGAGGTACAAAGGGCAGACTCAGAAAATGCCAAGAGATGATGAGAAGTGAACATCAGCAGGATGGGCAGGGAGGCAGACAGCGCCTCAGAACAGTTGGGATGTGGTGTGAATGTCAGACAAGAAGAAGATGCAGATGGACAGTAAGAAAGCTCCCCTATTTTAGGGTTGTGTGGCTGCTGCTGCCAGTCACCACTTTGGGGATGAGAATATAGATCAGAGAGAAAACAGAGAAACATTTTTAATTGAGACACACCTACCCTTAATGGATTTCATCACTGAAGCCTATCATGCCCCAGAAAAACATCAGAGCTGCCAGAGTAGGCAGGAAGGCCAACTTTATACAATCAGGTGAGAACCATGAGAAAGAACTGGAAGGGAAGTGTTGTAGGGTGCCACAAGACGACATGGGCAGTCTGTGCCTTCAGGAAGAAGGTGAAGGAACTGGAAAAAAAATCCAATCAGAGGCAGGGAGGTGTGAAGGTACTGGAACCTGAAAGGGGCCTGGCAGCACCCAAGGGAAAGCCAGCATGGCTCAGAAGCACTGAGGAGTGCCAAGGGCCTCCTTTGCCTCATCTGTTAATTTTCATGATTCTTCAAGAGCAGCAGGAAGCAGTGAAGAATTTTAAATGGGGTTTAAGGGATAAAAAAGATTCACTGTTAAAGGATCCCCCCCCCCACAGCTGTGCAGCAAGCAGAAAGCACATAGTGTCTACCTCAGACCCCTCAGACCTGAGAGAGTAGAGGGTAGCTGGTTCCAGTCCAAGAGGTGAATAGGCTCTTAGAAGCAGCTTTGGCTGAGAAACATGGACCCCTCACAGCAGTAGGAAGGCAGTATGACAGCCTGGCTTCTCTGCCTTCATTTTTGTATTGCCTCCTTTACTTTGGCTGAAGGCATAAAGGTAAACCATTGCCCCAAACCTGCCATCACCCTGAACTTTGGAAGAACAAACCCAAGAGGAACAGTTCACTCCAAAAAAGGGCAGTTACCTACGGGGCAACAGTTCACTCCAAAAAAAGGGCAGTTACCTACGGGGCAAGGCTGCACCCTGGAATAGAAGTGATTGTCTTGTCTCTTCACATCATAGTAAGGACCCTTTATCCATTCTTCTCCCCAGTGTGGCAACACTGTAGATATCTCCCTGCTTGTCACTGTCACCTGTTTCTCTTTTAGGGACAAGTGGCCTAGCCTAGCTTGTAGCTGCTGGAGCCTAGGCTCTTTTCTGGAAATTTCTGCTTCCACAACTGGAGAAGTCGGCGGTGAAGAGAACCCGTTCTCACAGAAGGGCACGGTGTGACTATTAGCACCCATATGGTGGCCTCAGCCATCTGTAACTCCAGTTCTAGGGGATCCAGTGCCCTCTTCTGGCCCCTGTGGGTACCAGGTGGTATGTGGCACATTGATATTACACACAAACAAAACACTCATACATACAATGTAATATTAGCAGGTCGAGCAGGTCCAGAACCAGTGGCTACTCCGCACACATCTTGAGGCTTACTAGGAAGGTAGATTTAACCTATGTACATGGAGTTCAAAAGTGAAGCCTGAGCTAGAAATATAAACTTGGAAGTTTTTGACATGTGGGTGACATTACCTATGTATATATACTTCAATGTGGGCAGCGGAGAGCAGCCCCAGGACAGAGAGCAAAGGCATCCAAAGGAGCCAGGGAGAGGATTCTACAAGAAGCAAGAACCCTGAACAGCATCCCACATATTTAACACGAGGTCACTGGGAAATTGGCCAGGAGGATTCTAGAAGGGTGGGTACTCAAGAGTCAGAACCATGGATGAATGTGTGTGTGTTTTTTTTTCCAAGCCACACTA
The DNA here is from genome assembly GCA_033318265.1 of Phyllotis vaccarum. Taxonomy (NCBI): domain Eukaryota; kingdom Metazoa; phylum Chordata; class Mammalia; order Rodentia; family Cricetidae; genus Phyllotis; species Phyllotis vaccarum. The sequence goes on from JARWLC010000019.1 coordinate 6,899,617, forward strand.
GGATTAAACAGAAGTAAAACACAGACAGCCTATTCACAAATCTGTGCCATGGTAACACATCAAGGGCTTCACGGCTTCCCACCCCCATTCCAGCTGCCTAAGGCTTTACGGGGAGAGGAGGCTTCAGGCTCGGGAGCAGCTGGGCCATCTGAAAAGCCCTGACCCCAGGCAAGCCTCCCTTCAGGCCCAGGAGGGGAAAGGGCTGCTGGCTGTACCTTTCTTCTTTGAGCAGGTGGAGGAGAAGTCTTTATCTTCTACCTTTACTGAAGGCCTGTTACACTTCATCCTACAGAAGAAAGAACGACGAGCTCCGGAGCACAGTCGGGACGGCCCGGGGGTTAGATCTGTTTTAACCGGAAGTCCAGCTGCAAATCAACACAAAATGTGGCAAGATGAAGGCAAGGCTGTCTGTCCCGAGGGGCAGTGTGACCTCAAAACACAGCCTTTACTAACGTGTCTCTGGGGCTCAGAGGTCAGAAGGTTCATGGAGGAGCCCTGTGTTCATGTGGGAAGGCTTACAGATGGGCAGGAATGCAGCAGCACAGGGGGCATGGGTGGTCTGGGGGTATGAAGAAACACAGTCAAGTGTTCCTGTCTAACAGGAGTTGAGGAAGAGAGGGAAATGGAGGTAAACCAAGGACTGGTAACAAACTTAACAATCAGTGCCAAGTAAGAGGCAGACACCTGGTTCCCAGCCAAAGGACGGGGTCCATACCCAAAGGATTCACGGGCCTGAGATAATGAAACGGGGGAGGGGCAGGGCAAGACTGCCTTAAAATTTCAGCCTGACTGGAGTCAGAATCCCTTGGGGCCCGATTCGTGGACCCCACTCTAGATGTGTGTTCCAGGTGACAGCCCCTAGCTAGCACCACGCTGCTACAGAACGGCTTTTCTGAACCGAAAAGGGTTGCGTGTGTTGTGTAAGATGTTATAATTAGCTTTGCATTTATTCTTTTGACTCATGTGGCTACCTCAAATGCAAAACTAGACTGGTTTTAACCATGGCACTGGGGACCCTGGGGCCTTATGCACATTAGGTAAGCCCTCTAGCAAGCTACCACTTCGTTCTGCAGGGTTGAGGCTGTGCACTTACTCGCTGCAGGCAGAGCAAGGTCCTGGGTAACTCTGACTCCCATGCCTCCTTACACTACTAATCACCGTGAAAGATGAGGCTACAGATGGCACTGGGGAGGCACCATGCCAAGTGGTAGCCACGGTCCAGGGCTCCTCTCCACACCAATGACTCTTAACTTCTCAGAATGCCAACCCAAGCCTGTCCCACTGGCTCAGCACCTTCACTGTATCTCTCTCCCTGAACATTTTGCTGTAAAGGCAACAAACAGGCATGTGACTCCACCCTGGTACCTGCCCACAGATCGTTCTTCTGCCCATTCCCTTGTACCTGCCCACAGATCGTTTCTTCTGCCCATTCCCTTCTCCTCCTGGCACACATTAAGTCATCTTTTCAAGCCCACCTTATCTGCCCCAGACTCAGTAGTGCCTGTCCTCATACCCAAGTGAGATTTACCCACCCCATGCTCCCTGACTGACATTATTGCTGTGGCTGTAAGTACTGTGCAGGGTGCTGTCCATGCCCCTGCCTCCTGACTGTGTGGGGAGAGCTTCACAGACAAAATGTCATTCATTCTTTTTTTCCCTTAGGTTAGCGGAAGGTGCCAAGGCCAGACCTCAGAGGGGAATAGGTCCCAGGGCCAATGTCTGTTTTTATGAAGAAATGTGACTCTCTGGACAGGTGCTTGGAGTGGAGTTCTCTGACTGCCTATCACCAATCAACATGAAGAGCTGAGAAACAAGGCCAGACTGCCCTGGGACCAGATGGATCCAACATCAGTGCCACACTGGCCATGTGCTGGGAACCATCTAAAATTCTTTGTATAGCAAGTCAATACCGTTAATCTTTTCAACAACCAGATGAAATTGGTCCATTTTGCAGGTGAGGAAATATGCACAGAGAGATGAACAACTTCCTCACAGCCACACAGCTAGTGACAGGTGAAGGCAGGATGTGTGCCTAGCCTCCCACAGGGCCAGCTCCTGAGTCTTGACCTGAGAAGCAGAGAACGGCTGTGGGGAAAAATAGCTGGAGCTAGGGAAATGTTGATCCTAGCCTGTGGGAAGCATGGAGCCAAGAAACATTAGCTTTTTGGTTTTGTATTTTGGTGACAGGGTTTCTCTGTGTAACAGCCCTGTCCTGGAACTCGCTTTGTACACCAGACTGGCTTCGAAGTCACAGAGAAATATCTGCCTTGCTTCCTGAGTGCTAGGATTAAAGGTGTGTGTCACCACTGCCTGGCTAAAACATTGGCATTTTAAGTGTTCTAGGTTTATCCTCTGAGGCTGTATGAATGGTTCAGAGAGAGAGAGAGAGAGAAAGGAGGAGGAGGGAGAGAGATACAGAAAAGAGAGAGAGAGATGTTCTGGAAGAAAAAAGACAGTGTGAGCCCCTTCACCTTCACCTCAGGAGCATGCTACTTAGAAGTTCTAGATTCTGAAAAAAACAAACAAACAAAAAAAATGACCAGAAATCAGACAGAATCAAGTCAAACCAGTTCTTCCTTTCCCTAGGTTTGGACCTTGGACATTCTCTTTTCTATGTAAACAAATTCAAGTGACCAGAGTAAGTCAGTTAGCCATAGCAAACAGCTAGAATGAAGAAAAATGGCAGAGAGGTAAAAAAAGGAGAGGCTGGGCCTAGGAACCTCTCTGTGTGCCTGGGCACTGGTGGGGCAGTATGGGGTTGGCATGGGTGATGAGGAGACACACAGCCTCCCCTGTACTCACTCTTTGCGTCAATGAGTCGCTCCCGGGGCGCGGTATCTGAGGAAGAAAGCTGTTCCTTGACTTTGGCAATATCTTTAGGATGCAGGTAGTCAAACAAACTCTGACCAATAAGGTCATTCTGTGAGGATGAACAAGTGTGGACGGACAAGTCAGCACCAGGGAGATGGAAGGGCACAGCAGCACCCACAGTCTGTAGAGCCTCTACTCTGCATTTGTGTGCCCTTTGCCTAGACAGACACCAGGAAGAGACACCTGTCCAACACCCCTGAGTTCCCCAGCAGACCTTAAAAGGAGAAAACACAGAGAGTGGGCCATCTCCAGCTCTGATAACAAGTCCCTTTGTTATTGTTTGTTTTGATAAAGAGTTTCCCTGGGTAGCCCCACCTTGACTGGGACTCAGTGTAACCCAGGCTACCCTCAAATTCATGGCCTTCCTAGCTCAGGTAAGTGCCCAACTAGCCTTGTGCGCTATCGTCACCTGTATCCACTAGCAGAGATAACAATTCTCCCTACATGAGTGCCTTGAGAAGAAAACTTAAAAGTAAAATATCTGGGTAAGCTTAATTACATGAATTCTCATGTATAGACATGCCATTTTGATTAAAATCTTCTGCCCACCATGCTTCTGTGAAACTACCAAGCTGTAAATGAGTAAATGAATTAACAAATATCCTGAGGACATAACCGGTAAAATGATTATTCTAGGAGCTTTTGGGGTACTGATTTACCTGCCTGCCTTTCTCTCCCTTGCCAGACAGCGTCACTCCCCACTCCTGGTCCACAGACGTGGAATCTTCATTTTGTAGCAATAAGAAAACTTAAGCTGTTGGTTGGGTCACAGTCAGACATTCCAGTTGAGGGAAATATAGGACCCATTTTTTTTCTTAAGTTTAAATTAGCTTCTCTGGTAAGAAGTTAAAAATTTTTGGAAAAATTCTCCTGAAAAACTGGGGTGCTATTTCTAAGGACCATAAAGCCGGCAACCAGCAGTGGGGCTCCAACATTACCTGGCTATAATTGAGGATCTTGAAGACAGACTCAGAGACGAAAAGGATCTTCCCTCGGTCACATCCTACGACAAACAAAAATCCATCTGCTGCCTAATCAGGAGAAATGGATAATCAATTTATCACAGGTCAGGACACACACGATCTGAAAGCAAATCAGGGATTTGTTTTCTAAGTCCCCAATGCATGGGGGCACAGACTGACACCTTCACTGGCTTAGAGGAAGAGGATGCTTAGAGACAACACTATTTGAAACCAGTAAGATCCCCTCCCAGGTGGCTATGTATCCTAAGCCATCTAATGGTCAGGGAGAAAGCCAATTAAAGAAAGTCTGTTTCAGAATGAATTCAACTAAACCTTGTGGTTGTATGGCAGGCCAGAAGACTTACCCTTCACTACTTTAATGATTGATAGTCCCTCTGCTCTGGTTAACTTCAGCTCTCAATTTGACACAGTCTAGAGCCACCCAGGAAGGGACTCTTTAAAGGTCAGATTTACCGGTGGGCATTTCTGTGGTGGACTGTCTTGATTCTTAATTGATGGAGGAGGACTCGTCCATTGTGAGCTTGTGAGCGGCACCATCCCCTAGAGCAGGCAGGCAGGAAGGACTTGTGCATTTAGTCTCTATTGTTTCTGACTACAATCTGAAAGGATCCACGCATTACTCACTCCATGATGCTCTTGACTATGGATGTGGTGCTTAAAGGGCCTGCCTGACTTCCCTGTAATAATGGACCAGGGGAACCGGAAGTGTGAGCCAAATAAGCCCTTTCTTATACACTAGCTTTTTGCTAGGGTATTTTTTTTTTTTTGACATGTGAGTCACATTTTACTAAAGCCATCAAAAAAAATGAAATGGACAGTGACTGGGTCTGTCATGAGAACATGAGAGTGAACTTCAGAGCTAGAAAGGAAATAGAAGCCAAGGTACAGAATGAAACCTGTATGGACAATGGCTGAAATGATGATGGGACAAGGCACATCAAAGCAGATGAGAGGGGTCAGTTGTGAGAGACTGGGTGAACTATGCCACTGAACTGCATGTAAGTGATGCTTGTTTCTGTCTTTGTTTTAAAAAGCTTTGTGGTACAGATAGCGTTTCAGTTTTTTTATATGCTACCGGAATAAGACACTTTGACAAAATCAGCGTAAGGAGGAAAGAGTTAGTTAAGCTCACGGTACAAGGTTAAAGCCCGTCACTGTGGGGGAAACTGCAGAAGTCTGCAGGAGTTTGGGGAAGCTTTGCCAGGGTATTTTTATCACAGAGACAGAAATGGAACTGAACAACCACCATGGAGAACATAGAACCCGAGACTGCAAGGACCCTGCAAGATCAGAATTCCATCTTGAGGATCTCAGCTGCCATCTGTCCTGAATTTGAACATCTTCATTCACAGGGGTGTTCCACACCTTCAAGCTTCAGCATCTATGGTAGGGTTGCTTGGGCTTTTGCTGATGGCCTGGCAGGAAGATGGGTCACTTCTGTTCCTTTAAGCGCCCTCCCCCAACTTGTGGAATATTCCTTTATACTATGAGAAGATGTGTCACTGTGATTGGTTTAATAAAGAGCTAAATGGCGAATAGCTAGGCAGGAAGAGGTATAGACAGGACTTCAGGACAGAGAAAGAACTCTAAGAAGGAAGAGTCGCCAGCCAGATGCAGAGGAAGCAGACATACAGGAGAAGTAAAAGCCATGAGTCATGTAGCAACACATAGATGAACAGAAATGGGCTAACTTAAATTGTAAGAGCTGGTTAGAAACAAGCCTAAGCTATCAGCTGAGCTTTCATAATTGATAATAAGTCTCTGTGCCATTATTGGTGAGATGATGACCCAAAGAAAAGTCTGTCTACACCCCCCCTCCTTGTGTACATGCTCAATACACAAACACAGTTGAAAAGTTTGTAGGTTCAGGAACTACTGCCCTCAACCATTTATCTGTCCATCCAAAGCTACACTATCTGAGCTGGAAGCAAAGCAACAATGGTGATGAGATGCTTGTCTGCAGGCCTGAGGCCCTGGGTTTGAGTTCCACTTCCAAAGGGGGGGGAGAGAAAGAACACAAAACAAACCTCATCATGAATTCCTTCCTACCGCTTCTTCAGTTTCAGTACAAGTTAAATCTAAAGTGCCAACAAAGACCAGGATGGAAACAAGGCATCTGGAGGAGAGACTGAGGCAGGCAGGTGCCAGAGCAACAGCAAAGGGTTAGGCTGTTTTAGCTAGTGCCTGAATTCTCCTGACCACTTTCCATGGCTGACCACTCAGTCTTTTTGAAGTCCTGTGGTGTGGTGGGGGTGCTCCCCTCACGCAGTGGTGTGTGGTGAGGGTGCTCCCCTCACGGAGTGGTGTGTGGTGAGGGTGCTCCCCTCATGGAGTGGTGTGTGGCGAGGGTGCTCCCCTCATGGAGTGGTGTGTGGTGGGGTGCTCCCCTCATACAGTGGTGTGTGGTGAGGGTGCTCCTTTCATGGAGTGGTGTGTGGTGGGGTGCTCCCCTCATACAGTGGTGTGTGATGGGGTACTCCCCTCATGGAGTGGTGTGTGGGGGGTGCTCCCCTCATGGAGTGGTGTGTGGTGGGGTGCTCCCCTCATACAGTGATGTGTGGTGGGGTGCTCCCCTCATGCAGTGGTGTGTGATGGGGTGCTCCCCTCATGTAGAGGTATGTGGTGGGGGTAATCCCCTCATGCAGGGTGTGGTGGGGGTGTTTCCCTCATGAAGTGGTGTGGTAGGGGGTGTTCCCCTCATAAAGTTGCTCCTAAGACTCTGCTCCCTGAGTCCTGAATGATTCTGAAAGCCAGGCATGGTGGCTCAGGTCTGGAATCCCAGCACCCAGGAGACCGAGGCATGGGGAGTAGTGAGTTCTAGACCAGCCTGGGCTAAAATAAGATCCTTAGTAAAGGCACATAGGAAAGACCACTTGCACTGGTCAAAAAGGAACAGGAACCCGCTGCTAATTACTGCAACATTCAAAAGTTCTGACAAAATTTTATATATATAAAGTCTGTTCTTTTCACAGAGCCGGCATTTAGAATGCAGACTACAGTTTAGGTCAAAGAACTAGGGTGTGAATTCAAGTGCCAGAAGGTAAAAGGCCAGTGTGGGCAATTGTCCTAGGATGTACACTAAGAATGAGGGGACAGGGTCCTTCCATATGAGACCCTGTCAGGCCACCAGCCATGGGAAGCTCAGGTCCCTAAGTTGGGCCAGGATGAAGGATGACAGTGACGGGAAAGTAATTTTCCTGGCACCATCTGCTGGAAGCCTCATTATGTCAAAAAACTGGATATTAATAACTTCCTCATCTGCCTCACAGAGACAGTCATATCTCACAGGGGAAGACTAAGGTTAGGATGCGGCACGAAAGGTACCTGGGACGAATGGGACTGACATGGGACAGAGTCGGGCTTGACCCCAGAGGCTGAGCCAAGTGTTTGATGTGCAGGCAGGTGACAGAATCAGCATGGATTCAGTCAGTTCTGAGGATCCAAACGGTGCTGTGCTCTGTAGAGCAGGCAGCCAAGCAAAGAAGCTGAGCCTAGGGGACAGCGAGATCAGAGCTCTGTGAAGACACTGTCAATGCCAAGGGCCTCAAGGACAGCCAGGGTTGGCTTCTTCTCAGAGGAGATGGTTGCTAGTATGACCATTGATGGGATCATGTTAAGCCAGACTAGAAAGACAAATATTACATGTTTCCTCTCATATATGGAATCCAGATTTAAAATGCACACATATGTACATGTGTGTATGTGGCATGAAGATAAAATAAGGATACTCCTACCCTGCCCACTATACAAAACATAGTATCAGATGAGTGGAATCTACACACACACACACACACACACACACACACACACACACACACACACACACACACACACACACACACACACACATACACACACACACCCCAAAGGGTTTCTCTGTGTAATAGCCCTGGATGTCCTGGAACTTTGTAGACCAGGTCAGCCTCAAACCCACGGAGACCTGCCTGCTTTGGCATGCACCACCTCCAGGTCGCTATTCTACCTTAGTTACAGTTTTCCGTTCTTTCTGGTTACACTGTGCCAGAGGGCATGGTGCTAGCTTCTTCCTCTTTCAGTTTCTTAGATTATCTCACTCTGCCCAGGAACATGGCAGGAGCCTGGGCAGGCCTCCTGTGTGGAAGCGCTAAGTTCCTATGGTGCCAGCCTGGCTGTCCCTCGGCAGAGATAAGCAAGTTGAAGAGCATGAAGGGCAAGCAGGCAAAAACACACCCCCTTCCATGCCTCCTCCTTGGCGATTTTGATGGATTCAGAGGTGAAGATTCAGATGGAGCTTTTCTGTCAGTGTTTTTTTTTTTGGGGGGGGGGGCTTAGAAGAGAAAGTCTCACCCATTACCAGAATCAACCCTCTCTGAATGTCCTATGATGGAATATGATTCTTAACTCACTCCCTCTCTTTTTTTCTAGATTTATTTTATTTTATTTAAATGTATGAGTGTTTTGCCTGCATGTATATATGTACACCAAATGTGTGCCTGGTGTCTGGGGAGGCATGAGGAGGGCATTGGATCCCCTGGGATTACAATGTGGGTGCTGGAAATCAGACCTAGGTCCTCTCCAAGAGCAACAAATGCACTAAGCCATCGCTCCAGTCTCTCATTCCCATTTTTAACAAAATCCTTCTCTACTTAAAATCACACTCTGTAGACTTTCCCTACTAGGCCAAAGTGATGTGAGAGGTAGTGAGTGACCAGCTTCATGGAAGGAACGTGCAAAGTGTCCGGAAACCAAGGGAAAGTGGGGGAGGGAGAGAGGAAACAGGTCCAGGAGAGTTCAGTGTTGGGATGTCAGACCCCCTCACGCTGTACTTACTCCGACACTTACTAAGAAACCAATGTCGTGAAAAGGGTTCTCGCAACTGCCACATACCCTGAGAATTAGGTGTTTCAGTTCATCATCAGATAGAAATGTTGGCTTGTAGTTTGCTTCTGTGTATGGGTTGGTGGCACCTTAGGGGGGAAAAAAAGAAAAAAAGTGGGCAGACTTTTCTATTTGGACAGCATCACACTCCCCTGCCTGCAGCCTGGGCTGAACCAGGTAGATCCGACTAACTTGGGACAGAATCCCATCATCCCAAGAAGACTCTCATTGAAAAGAGAACTCTGCTGCCCACAGGAGACTCAGTGAGTACACTTTCCTAATTATGGGGGGTGGGGAGTGGGTGTGTGGACAGGTGTGGTAGCTCATACCTTCAACCCCATCACTCAAAAGACAGAGGTAGGTAGGTCTCTGAGACTGAGGTCAGCTTGGTCTACAAAGTGAATTCCAGGCTAACCAGAGCTACATAGTGAGACCCTGTCTCAATAAACAAACACCTACAAAGACCACAGCTCTAAGAGACAGGTTCCAAGGTCCAGAGGTCCAGAGGTTCAGAGGTTCAGAGGTCCGAGGTTCTGGGCTGTCCAGTAATTCTATCAAGTCACCACTTTGCAGGCTCTAGGAAAATTGACTAAGCTGCCAGGCCCTGGGTTCACTTCTTGGGCAAGTTAGTAAGGTTGGCAACCAGGGAGCATGTTATGCTCACTCACACAGTTCAATCCTGGGACTGAGGGGATCAGACTTCTGTTTTAAAGGCTCTTGATCTGATATTCTCCAGAGCAATAGCTTAGCAAAGCCAAGTGCCGGCTACAAGGACTAGTACATGCAAAGCAGTGAGTGGCCCAGTGAAGGGCCAGGATGAATTCCATCAGTGAAAATTCAGGGTACCACTGGGAAGGAGGCAAAGGGGATGTGTCCTTCACATCAACTAACAAGGCACATGTCCTAATCCACATCCTTTGAATTTTTCTATCCAATTTTCTAACAAATAATTATAATCTATCTCTTCATTAAAATTGAGTTTTCAAACGCAGTACTTCAAACACAAGAATCACCACTTCTATATTTTTAATGATGATCAGAAGTCAGCACAAAAGCACCTTCCTATTTCTGGTGATCTTACACAGATACAAAGGTATACTCTCTTACCACGTCGGTCACATGGGGCCAAGCACCCTTTCCAAGTTTTTCCTGAAGCCCAAGCCTATCTGGAAAATTCCAGGAACAACATTCCCCAAGATGGATGATGTATTTCAGAGTCCTCCTGCAGGCTTTGTTAAGTCGGTTCTGATTTCCTGCCTCTGTTTTCTCACCCCCCTCACACTTAGCAAAGAAAGAAAATACCGCCTCCCTCACAAAGAGTCAATCTAGTTCGGGAAAATTCCAGGAAGATGAAAATATCAATGTTCATTTCTGATAATAAGACTTTCTGCCTGTGACTCACTCATCAGAGGAGCCGGGGTAAGTTTGGGTAAGTTTTTCTCTTAGAAGTCCGTGATTCTTTCCTGCCTCCCACGTTTCTGATTTTGATCATTGTAAGGGGTCCAGGCACGTGCAAAGGGGTACTTAAGAGGTGCCCTCTCTGGTAGTCAGGAAGCCAAGTATACATACAGAGGCGTTTGAGCTCATATGTTTTTACCTTCCAAGGAAATATGACTGGAAATTGTACCTCAGTATCTGCATTAGCTCGTTAATCACTTGATTTGGTCCGTTATTTGTTGCAGGGATGTACAGGCATATCACTTAGGGTTACATGCTAAAGACGTCACCATTTGTGTCAGGAACAGTGCAGGCCAAGGGTGGGTCATATTTGAAGCCTGAGATCTCACCTCTCAAAGTTTTCATGTGCTGGACAGCCATCCTTAGCACGGTGAGCTTATCTAACTTCCTGGACATCGCATTGCACGTTGGTACCAAAGAAGCCAGTTCATCAATGAAGCTGTTCATTTTGTCCCGACGCCTCTTTTCAATCTGACTGTGGGCCTCCCTGAACAAGGGAAGGAGAGCGATGTCACTGGAGATGTGAGCCAGCATCAAGGTAACACTTATGAAAAGACGTGAGTATGACTGCTTCCAAAGGCTCTGACATGGAAATTCAGACCCTTTAGGATGTGTCAAATCAGACTTTTATACTAAAAACCACCCCCCGAATGGTCTCATTGCCGAGTGGGAACTCAGTAACTGATTTGATTTTGATTCTTACTCCATCCTTTAAGAAGCAAGCAACAAAATAAAACTTGACAATTGTCCCGTCACAACCAACGGAACTGTTTCTTTTCCTCCTTGTTTCTCCAGATTGTGTAAGATCAAGTTTTGGGAATGGGGATGGGGAGGGGAGAAAGCAGGCAGAGGTTCCACACAGCCAAGCTCAAACAGCCACAGACTGTGACCAGCCCACTGTGTGGCCCGCTGAATCCATCACGCCTGTCTGGTGGAGGTAACTAGTACTAACACATTCTCCCTACAAGATGAGCCCTTGATGTTTTCTGACCGCCCTCCCATCGGGGAACATCACCAACCAACGGAGAAGTAGATACTGAAGCAAGGAGCCACCAGTATAGGCTGGTCCGCAAGGGAGAGGCTAGACGCATCAGGTTAGCCAGTCTGCAGCTTGCTGGTTCTGTGTGCCGTGACACAACCTTAGCCCTAGTTAATGACTTTGGGGAGGCATGAACACCCAACAGAAGGACATGAGCATGCGTGACTGAGACAAGAAGGACCAAGTTAGGAGATCTCTGAGGAGCAGGGGTACCCAAGACCTGGTCTTCAGATACTACTTGCAGCACAATAAAGGCCCAGCCCAGAAATGGCATCTCAGCCACATGTCTTCTGGAGGGCCAGTGAGTGAGGAAGAAGTCAACTGTGAAGACTAAACCTGGTCCGGAATGACTTTCTGCTACCTCCAAAGTTTCCTCCAGGTTAAATGCTCATAAACAGCAACAAGGGAAGGCCAGCTTGATACAGGGGGAGAAGCTTAAAGAAGCTGAAACCTGCTGCTGCCACCTATTCCCTGAGGTGGCAGTGCCTGAGATGACTGCACCAATCATAAAAAAAACTCACTGTGCCTCCTCAGCTGCTCTCTAAGTGACTGAAAAGTAGAACCTTTTGTAGACAAAATCAGAGGTTGAACTTACCTTGCATTCTTGATCCTTCCTTGGTGTTCTGCATATTCTAGCCTGGAGGGGAACACAGAAGACAACAGCCCCCCCTCTCAGTATGACTGGCAGAGTTACACATTTCTGTTATCTCCCTGCCTGACCCCTGACATCTCTCCACAGACACACGGGATACAGGGTATTAGCCATGCTAGAGACTGGAGACAGACAGTCTTGAGCCCAAATTCACTATGCAACAAGAATGGCCCAAAGATAGCTGAAGTTCAAGTTACCTTCCATGAGGGTCATCTTTGTCTGTGTCCATACTTTCTCTGTAAAAACAAGAGCAGATGATCACCTGTTAATACCAATGCACAGCATAACTTCTTATCATATAGAAGGCTCTCATTTATTCAGAAAGCTCAAATGACCATGATACAGAAATAGATGTATACTAGTAACACAAGCAAGCACAACCGAGTGGACCCTACTATTTATTATTATTCCATATTACCAAATAAAAATTATTAACAGTCTCCTTAGAGTGTGTCTCTTCAATAAACTAGTTCACAGCACGATGGCTTGAAAACTGGGGATCTACAAGATTTATGGAGACTCTTAGTTAACCAGAGGAGCCTTCATTGTTCTGAATAGATGACAAGCTAAGCTTCCTCCATTTCATAACATACCAAACACCAGATACTAGTGCATGTGTCTATTTACTGGGTGTGGAATGAAGTCAGGAGCAGCTGACGGAAGCACTGGCCAACAGTGGAATGCAGAGCAGAGTCTCAGGTAGCATCTCAAAGGCATTACCACCACAGGTTGTTCCTTGGCCATGCGGGTAGCCCCAGGTTCAAGCAATTGAGATGAAGAAGGGTATGGGGCTGAGGGCCACAGAGGGTCCTAGGGTCAAAGTAGGTCCTGCCTTCCTTTCACAGACCCCAGAAATCTGTGTTTCGTGGCATTTTGTGGTTCAGTAAACAGACTGGAGTCCTCAAAGGAAAGAGTCCATCTCTCCTCAGGGGCAATTCACTCCTCTATCCAACTCAAACATTCATCAGGAAGGTACTGACTGCCTTCTCTCCCCATCTCCCAAGGGAAGGACTATGTCTCTTCTAACAAAATAAAAATATTTTCTAGAATGCTGAATCGAATTAAGGGCATCCTACAACAGTGACCCACCAATTAGGCACCCTGGATATTTTCATAGGCAGCTTCTCCAGCTAGTCCTGGGGCTCAGAGGAAGTCAAACCAGTTAGAAGGCAAATGCACCCCTTTGCACTGGAATTGTGTCCACTGCTGTGACCAAGCTCATCCCCAGGTGAGAAAAACTATAGAGGGCAAAAATATGAATTCTAGAAGGTAATTTGCAAAAAATTGCAAAAGAGTTCCACAGAGGAAGCTTGAAGGTTACCAGGTGACAGTGAGGTTGGAGATCACAGGCCCAACAGGAATCTGAGAACATGCTAGTCTCTCCATTGGCATTTACCCAAGACAAAGCATCACAACAATGCCCTGGTCTGTGTCAGGAAGTGAGCACCATGGCAGAGGTGCTGCAGGCCTCACATCTACTTTCCATCTCCTGGCCGGTGATCTGGGATGACTTACTCATTAATCATAGCATCTCCTAGAGGGTATCCTAGGAGATTTGTGTTCCCCAAATTGGAGCTGTGGACTTCAGCAAAAAGGACGTCTGCTGGGGGACACTGCTTCTCAGAAATTCCTCACTCAATACAACAAAAGAAAACTCCCCTCAATGGACTCCATACAGCTGCCTCCCTCCCTAGCAGGCTACAGGGGCAGGAGAGCCAGTGGTGAGCAGGAAAATGTACTTACTCAAAAGAAAATGTATTTACTCAAAAGAAAAGTCAACTCTACAGAGAAACAGAAATACTACTAAACAATGCAGGGACAAGCTAATTGATAGTGTCAATGTCCCTGGGCTGCTGACATGCTGACTTCTCCGCCATGTCACACACGAGTTAAGTAGATGAAATATTCTGTCTTCTTCAAAGAGGCTGCATGTGAGCTCTTGCTAACATCACTTCCCCAGACTGAGTTTTCCTACTCAAAGAGAGGGTGGGGGCAAGGGATTTGGGGACAGCACTTGGCTTTAAGGCTGTCTTTTTTGAAGACATCAGATGACATTAAGTACATCAGCCATGTCGCTGGCCTTCTTTGCTTGACATTTAGGAGCAGATGGAGCCTGAATCAAATGTGTGACCCTTTGCAGCACCCTTAGCTTCCCACTCCTTCCTCTGGACACAATGGCAGCTGTGGGCAGGTGCTCTGTGTCCATGCCGTGACATGAGCTCACTGTCCTAAGGGACTTACTGGTAGTCGGTGGCACTGCCTTTCCTCTTGCGGTTGCAGTCCACACCACTGGTACCCAGGGAACTGGAGAGCAGGTCGGTGGGGCCTGGGGACATGAAGTCACTGATTGTTGAGGAGATGTCCATTCTCTGGTCCGCCATTGGAAGGAAAGTACTAAAACAATTATAAGAGAACACTGATTTCTTTGTGAACAGCTTATTTTTAAAGATTTGTTTTCTCTCCACTTATGTGTATGTGTGTGGGTATGTGAACATGCATATGGTACCTGTGGAAGCATGAAGCATTCAGTCAGTCTCCCTAGAGCTGGAATTACAAGCAGTTATGAGCTGCCTGAGGGGGGTGCTGAAAACTGAACTCGGTCCTCTGGAAGGGCAGCGTGAGCTGTCACCAGCCCTGGGAGAGGTATTTCAACATGTTCATCTGTGATGGTGCAGGGCCTGGATGGTATTGAGGACATGGGTCTGGCTTCCTGCAACAGCATCACTTGCCTTGTCCCATAGCCCAGAAGAGGCTCACAGGGCAGTGGGAGAAGCCTGTGCTGAGAGTTTTAATCTGTCATTTGTGAAGACGCTACACCTTTGTGCAAATGTCACTGTGCCCAGAGTGGTTTAGTGGCTTCTTTTAGGACCTACATTGAGGGAAGAATAAACCAGACTAAGTCCTGGGGAGGTGACCCAACATCCCACATATACTCAGACACAGGCAATTTCATTTCCTTCTAACTAACAAATATATAATCAGTGAAATAAACATAAAACGCAAGTTGGTTTTTATTATGGATTTTTTTTTTAAAAAAAATGTAGAAAAGCACAAAATATAAAAGATACATAGCTAGCTGGGCATCATGCCACACTAACAGCTCTTGGGAGGTGTCAGCAGGGGCATCATGAGGGCAAGACTAGAACAGGCAGCATTAGTAGGGCCCAGTCTCAACTGCCACACCTCACCCAAAGAAAGCCTAAGTGCCCCTGCAGATTTAATACAGTTCCTATCTCTTCTTACCAAGCAAGGGCTGGGGCGGGCGTGCGTGCGTGAGTGCGTGCGTACGCCTGTGTGTGTGTGTGTGTGTGTGTGTGTGTGTGTGTTGTGTGTGTGTGTGTGTGTCTCCCTATCCTGCCTCACCCCACCCTGTTCCCACCCCTTTGTTGCATAGTTAAAGGAAGACACCACAAATGACAGTACAAGCCATTTTTCAAGTTCATATTTTACAAGAATAGAGCAAGCTGGCTTTAAAAAGTTTTAAGTACCTTGTATGGGACTCTAGCTCCAAACCCTGGTGCAGAGAGGTGGCCCTGTGGGCTGCCAAGGGCTCCAAGCTCCACAGGATTTGACTGGGCCTGTCACTCCCACCCTCTGGGCCCAAATTCCCACATCTGCAAAACAAGAGAGTGAGCATGAGCACAGCTTTCCAAAATCACTATCAATTCCTGAGGCTAGTAACCAGCTGCCCCCAGTCAGGCAGGTGCCAACTTTTACACTTCCGGAATTTACATCTTCACACATATGACTCCACTTGTCACCTCTGAGAATTAATTTATGAAAGCAGGGCAGCTAATGGGCGGCTCTGGTCATTTCTATCCCCCCAAAGTTTACTTATTACTGATGTTGCTTCTCCCTTTGCAGGCATTTGTCTCCTGTGGTGTCTGTACTCAGCCCCCATCTCTCCACCTCATGCCTCCCCCCACCCAGCCCCCGTGTTCACCCCTGTGCTTCAGAAAAAGTATACTGCAGAGGCCCAGGGGCTGCCAGCCTTCCCTCACATACTGGCCACTGATGTTCCTTCTGCTCTCAGGGACTTCCTACTTCCAACAGCCCCCTCATTCTCACTTTAGGTGATAATTTTTCTCCTTTTTCTCTCTCTTCTTCCCACACCACCCCCACCCCGTACTAGAATCTGAAGCCAAGGCCTCAAGCATGCTGCCGATGCTCTACCACTGAGCCACACGCCCAGCCCTGCCAGCAAATGCATCTATCAGCCCAAGTGGGAGCTGCCGCTGTGGCCCCCCTGCCCGAATGAACCCTATTGCTCTCATCTGCCGACGAACCCCTACTCCTTCCAGGGCCCCCCTATTCCCTTTCCCAATCCTATACCACCCGTACTCCTCACACAACTGGATCATCCTCATCTGGATGAACATCCGTCATATAACTGCATCTTTGGAGGGGAAAAAAGTCAACACATTATTTTTCCCTATTCAGAATATTGAGCCCGGGGCCTTGACTTGCTGGAAAAGTGCTCTACCTTAGTTCCGTGCCATCCCAAGCCCTAACAAAATGTTTAGGACACTATCTTCCTATTGTACCATTTTCTAGTCTCCAGGTTTTTCTTGTTTTCACCATATAATTTAACTCAGGTCAGAATATTTTTAAATTTAATTTAATTTTACACAGGTGGGTGTTTTGCTTGTATAATGTCTATACACCCACTTGTGTGCCTAGTGCCCATGGGTGTTAGAAAGGGGCATCAGATCCTCTGGATCTGTAGTCACAGAAGGTTGTAAGCCACTGTGTGGGTGCTGGGGGTTAAAGTCAGTCTTCTGGAAGAACATCCAGTACTCTTTACTTCTGAGGCATCTCTCTGGCCCCCAGGTCAGGCTTTGTCCTTTCATGATATCTTTACAAGAATGTGGTCAAATGGCCAGCTCAGACTCTCTCCACCTCTGGCATCAGCAGAGGAGCTGACCTCTCCCAGGCCACCGTCTCTGCCCATAGCCAGTCCCTAGAGGTTCTGCTTTGACTGTCTAAAATGCCACCCATACTGTGACATCCCAAAGCTTCAGGCTGGCTGCCCGCTGAACTCTACACTTGTCCTAACATCTCCACCTAGTATGTGACAGAGACTCTGTATGAACAACCTCATGTTCTTCCCCACAAGCAAGCCTTTCAGACCTCCCTAAGTAATCAAGTGGCCTCCATCCTTTGAGGCTCCAAGTCAAGAAGCCACCTGGCATGGAATTAAAAATACAGAACAGGGTGAGCTAAATGTCACTTCCTTGGTAACACTTCTTTAAAGGACCACAGAGTATGAACCCTGCCAACCCTCCTATTCAGTACCCATATTAAATTTTTCAGACCCACGTTCCCCTATAACAACCTCCTTTCTCCCCTCCCCACAAGGCAGTTGACTCTAGAGAACAGAGGCTTTGCTCTAATGACTGCCCACAGCTTGGAGAACTCTTTTGAGTACACAGAAATGTTCCATCAGAGATGAATGGAACAATCTTCACATGATTCCATTATCTGATATTCTGGGTTGATTTTACTAAATATACAATATATCACCTCAGAAAAAGGATCTTGCTATGTAGCCCAGGCTGACCTAGAGCTCTTCTATAGCCCAGGCTGACCTCAAACAGTGATCCACCTACTTCAGCTTCCGAGTGGTAGGATTATAAGCATAAGCCACCATGCTGGCTTACACTCTAATTTTAGTCTTGTGTATGTGTGTGTACATGCTCATGTATATACCCGTGTAAGGATGTGTATGCACATGCATGCACATGTGTAGAGGCAGTGGTTGACTTTGGGTACCTTCTCCAATCATGAGCCTCATTTCTTGAGACAGGGTCTCTTACTGAACTCAGGGGTCAGAACTGGGATAGACTGGTTGTGGGAAAGCCTTCGGGGATCTAACTACCCATGTCCACTTCCCCAGAACTAGATTACAGGTACATGCCTCTATACTCAACTTTAAATTTTGTATTTTAAGGTTTATTTTTATGTATATGGCTGCCTTTGCCTGTATGTATGTATGTAGAATCCCCTGGAACTTGAGTTACAGAATATTGTGAACTGCCATGTGGGTAGTAGGAACTGAACCCCGGTCCTCTGGAAGAGCAGCCGCTACTCACCTACTGAGTCACCTCTCTACACCCTGCCCTTAACATTTTTAATTATCAGTAAGTGTATGCCTGCATACATGACTGCAGGTGCCCATAGAGGCCGGATGCACCGAATCCCGACCCTAGAGCTAGAGACAGTTGTAAGCTGCCAAATGTGGGTTCTGGGAATCAAACTCAGGTCCTCATGCTTGCCTGACAAGCCTTCTCTCCAGCCCCCAACTCCCCCTTTTCACTTTTAATCCTTCTGGCTATTTTTCTGAATCACCACTTAAGGTTAGACATTTCTCTCTTCCCTAGAGTGAATGAACTATTGCCCCAGGACTACTTCTTAGACCAGGCTTCTTCCTATTACCTAACGCCTAATGTGGCTGAGTCCACTCCTTCTATTGTGTTCCCAATCTGGATCTTTTAATTATACCACATTGTTCTTACGAGTGTGTCTCCAGCACATATCTTAATATACAGCAGAAGAAATTATTTTCCTTTTGTTAGTTTTAGTCTTCACGACCTTCTCGGCTGTTCTGGCTCCTCCTTTGGGAAGCATCTTATAAAATTCATGGTGCGTGGCCAGCATCACTGCTAACATTCACACTGACCTTCAGAGAAGGGACTTAATAAACACTCTCCCCTTCAGGTCTTGGCAGTTTACAGACCCTTGGTCCCTTTCACATGTCAGACCTGAGGTACCATCAGGATCTGACTCACTTTTTTTAGCCAGCAGCTGAAGGCCACTGATGACCATCAGCTGCCAGGGGCTATTTACCTGAAGTTATAGCTTTCAAGCTTCGATCCAGTGTGGAAGGCACAAAGGACCGCTGTACTTGCTGGTCACCTCAAAGTGACTTTCATGTTTTGTAGTTCTCGTCCAGGCAGTCAACCTCTTCCAAAATCCTACAAGACCAGTAAAAGAAAACCCGAACAGGTTACACAGGGATGAACAAATCTGCAAGTCTCTTGGGAGCTACAGGAGTGAGAGGAGAGCTGGCTCCTGACCCACACAGGGCAGGCTCCCAGCCCATTCATCACCACATCCTGGCCACACTCACCAGCCAGCACTGCCCTTTTTTTTTTTTTTTTTTTTTACATCCCTGTGACACCCGAGCTGCAAACAAATGAATCTTGTATATGCTTTCTGTGAAAACCAGTCTTCTAAGTATGGATTCTTGGACATATCCTTAGGAAAGGCAGCCATGTTTTATTACTTCATTTACTGGTTACATAATAACTGTGTATGTCCGGGTGTTATTTTACATCAGACACTTATTGACGTAGGTTGGTTAACTTATTTAGACTCGAAGATAACTCAAGAAGGGAGATATTGCTGCTGTGTGCATTCTACAGAGGGGAAATCCTTAAAGAGGTAAACAGACTTGAGGGATAATGCTCTTGTACACTGTAAATATTTGTTATTTGTATTGGTTTTAATCAAACACTGACTGGCCAGTAGAGGCAGAGCAACTAGACTAGGAGGATTCTGGGAAGAGGAAAGGCAGAGAAGCAGACACCAGTTAGATGCAAAGGGAGCAAGATGAGAATGCTGAACTGAGAAAAGGTACCAGCCTCGTGGCTAAAGATATAAGAATTACAGGTCAGTTTAAATCTAAGAGCTGGAAATCCAGCTCTTCTAGCCTCTAGACCTCAGTTGGTAAAGAAACAGTAAATACTGACACAGTCTCCAGGTTTAACATATGCAACTCCATCTCCACCTGACTCCCTGTCCAGCTGGAATGCTGTCTTCTCAACTCCCAAGTCAGCAAGACACCACGCACGCACGCACACGCGCACACACACACACACACACACACACACACACACTCATGCATGCACGCACGCGCACACACACGCACACACGCATCCACGCACGCACGAGCCTGAGTTACAGAGTCCTAAAGGTAGAGAGAGGCTCTCACTGAGCAGGGAACTTGTGCCTGGAAAGAACACCAGGCACTGTCTCTCCTATTCCTGCCCCTCAGAGCACAGAGACCCGAGTGCCATGCAAAAGAGCAGAAGGCGGAAGGAATTGTCACAGCCCAAGCCCTCTCAGAGTGGTTGCAGCAGCTGAGAAAGCAAGATGGGAATGTTAGGCACTAGTGGGCATCCAAAGGAGACAGTGTTTCTCTGAACAGGGCAAGAGATGCTAAACCCCAAGCCTTAAGAAGCTCATCCTACCATCTGCAGAAAAGACAGCCACATCCAAGCCCTCAATCCCAACCATATGTCTATGTCCCTTTTCTGTCATCCTTACCCCAGCACCTCAGAAGGCTACCTGCAGATTGCATTTCTGTTCCAACAGCTGGCTGCCTCGTGCTAATGAAACAGACGAATACATCCCACCTCTCTGCAAACAAATCACTACAGTAAGGATGGGTACACAGTTCAGTGGTACAGCACCTGTCAGCATACACATGGCCCCAGAACTGAGGGAGTGAAAGTGATGATGTCCTTACAGTCAGCACTTTGGGGACTCATTTTCCTGTAAATAAGCAAAGGATTTGGGGTATGGGGCCAAGCTCCCTAATGACAGCTTGTAGATGTTCCCATGCTTCCCTGGCTACCTTGAGCAAATGGACCATCAGTCAACCGCAACCAGTTAGACTGTATGCCAGCACCAGCACTATGGAACACTCCCTGAATGTCTTGAGGAAATTGCACTGTGGTCTCAGTTAATTGCTCTGAATTCTGAAGGCACAGCCCCATCCAGGACAGTTTTGAACAGCCTGTTGCTGACTTTTCACTGCTACAAACCTTGGTGAACTTCAGATGAACCTACAACCATTCCCACCTAAGCGGAGGAAGGCGCCCTTCCCCGGTGGCTGAGGTTCACGCTGTGACTGATGCGAACACAAGCCTTCACTTGAATGTGGAGTTTGCTGTGATTGGGACAAACACCCTTCTCCAGCCACAGAAGTTTGACTCACTTGTGGGCTAGCCGGGAGACACACCCCACCCCTCTCTCCCTACCCATCTCCAGCACTGTCTCTCCTGATGTTACAACACTAAGTCTAATGCAAACCTTCCCTGTGATGCATGGTCATCTCCTGCCTACGGTTAGCACAGTGACAGAGCTGGTACGAGCACAGTAGAGTGGCAGCATCGGCGAGGGCAGCAGAATGAGGGTGACAGAGGAGTGGCTGGCATGCTAAACAAAGAGTGTGCAGTGGTCACCTCTCCAACAGGTGATAAGCATCATACAGCTGTGGAGTGGCAGGTCAGGCCGCAACAATAGCGTCACAGCTGGATTCACTGCCAACTGCAAACAAAGCAGGGCCTCGGTTTCAGCAGTCAACAGCAACAAAAGCAGCAGTGAGAGTGCCCACCAGGACAGCTGCCATAGCAACAGGAGGCAGCAGGGAACAGGAGGGACAGCATAAAGGGAGAGAAGGTGGAGGGCTAAAACTCAAGGAAGACAGGAAGCAGCAAAGGGCTGGAGAAGAAGGACCCTGGTTGCTGAAATACCAGCGCTACCAAGTCTTTGAGGCCAAGGGTCTCAGATATACCGTAACACTAGCTGCTACCAAGGGCCAGGGAACCCCAACCTCCTAGGGGTCCAGAGCTACAGTGCATGTGCAGCCTAAGCCTGTCAAAAGCCGAGAGAGGCCAAGGCTAGCCTGCAAAACTTTGCTTTGTCTGGGCACAGTTTCTACCCAGGTAGAACAAAAGGACCCTGGCCAGCTAATGCTTACCACTATGCCCTGGTGCCAGGTCTGTGTGACTTTCTCCCCCTCTCCAGAAAAAAAAAAAAAAATGAGCAACATTCACACAGAACCTTTAACACGAGGTATCCTGGACAGAAGGCCCTTCTTATAGCCAAGGTCCTGAATGGATAGCACTGTAAGGAAAAAAGACCTTTGAAGTTGCTCATAATGAAGGTGAGGCTTCACCGTATGCAAGAACCTTGACAGCGGACTTCCCAGCCTCCAGAGCTCCAGAAACAAACTTGAAATTCCCTACACATGCCCTACTCTCTGCTATTCTGTGGTAGCAGCACAAACAAATAGAATGGCCAATGCATCTGTTTGTCTGTTTCCATCAGCGACCTGAAATTTCCGTATCCTAGGAGACCCTTGTGTCCCCAAAACTCCCAAGAGTTGGTCTCTTGTCATCGCTGCTGCGTGTCTTATAGTAAGGTGCAAGGTGATAGGAAGAAATGGCTACCGGGGCTTTGGAGGCACAGGGCAGCCAGGCCTGGCAAGACCTTTACAACTGACTCACAGTGGTCATGACCAACTCACCAAGGAAAGAATAAAGAACTGATAAGCAGAGTTGCCTTGGCCAGAAAGTAGGTACCTGGCTTTACTGCTGATATTTCTGCTGAGATCCATCCCCCAAGGCAAGATTCAGAGAAGAAGAAAAAAAAAAAAACCCCAAACACCAAAACAAGCACTCCTGGGAAAGGGGTAGAAAGAGCTTACACTAGAGCACACCTCAGTTCAGAAAAAATTTAGGAATAGAGCAAACACCTATCTCTAAGCTTGCTGACAGCCGGGGCAAAGAGGAGAAAACAGCCTTCAGTGGATAACACCAGGAAGTCTATAAATGAGCTCATGGGGACAGGCCCAGGGCTGGAAGGGTGACTTCTAAGAACAGGCTGGAGCAATGTACCATGCCCAGTGGTTCTGGGGACATTGGCTTTCTAAAAGATGCGTATCTCTCTCTTCAATGTCGTGCCGGTGAAAGCCCAGTTTCGTCTTTTCCCCCAGTGGCACGCTCCCCCCCCCCCCCCCAGAGTGTCAGCTAGATAGAGCTTTCCTAAGAGACATGTGAAGCCACTCAGCAACTTTTGATGATGTGGCTTAACAGGGCAGGGAAACATGGATGGGAGTGAGTGACCATGTCTACTGACCTGCCTGGATGTCTGCTACACAGCCTAGAGAACCATAAAAGGGCCCTGCATTATCACCCCTGCGTGCCTACAACCTACAAGGAGCTGACAATGTGTTCCTGAGGGTGGCCTTCCTGCCTCAGCTGAAGAGCCAGCAGGTGACCTCAAAACTACCCTCCACTGCATGAGGCCTGTCTGCCTCCATACTTGCTCAGTTGCTCAGAGGATGGTGACTTTGAACAGAGGCCAGAGGCTAGTGAACCCTATCCCTTCTGCCAGTGTCCTGACCCCACCCCCACCCCCCTGCCCTAATACTCTGAAAGTCTCTGAGGAATTCAGAAACCTTGCTTGACAACAGAGACCATTCACCAAGTGAAGCCAGCACCCTGGGCCTAAGGTAGCAGACATTTCTACCAGGGTTATTAACATGCCATGCTGTTGCCTCTGGCAGAAGCCAGGGAAATGCAGACACAATGGAAACTCAAAGTCATCACGTTCAAGAAATTTCAGCGTAGCTGGAAAGATTGAGTGTTTAAACAAATGCATGACAGCATAGTCAATGCAACAGGTAGCATCTGCCCAGCAGCACAACCCAGCTCCAGGAGGGGCTGGTGCACTTAGGTGCCATTACAAGGAAGTTCCAGCAGGTGGCAGTCCATCGTTTTGATTCCTTGTAAGCAGAATGGAGGGAATAATTATTTTATTGGGTGTGTGTGTGGGGGGGTGGTCATTGAAGCTGAAGGGGTGGTGCCTAGGACCACTTGCCACAGGTATTTACTGGGTAGATGTTAAGGAGTACCTTTACCTTAGAAAACACTGGCTGTGCATGTCCCGGGAACAGGCTGTCTGTGATACTTGTATGCCCCGTCCTCTAGAAGCACAAAATGCTCAAGAACCCTGAGGTTAAACATAAATGAGTTATGGGGCTGCACTTGTGAACACAGGGCTCTGTGTGACTATAAACAAAGGCTTCCTTTGTCCAAAAGCCCTCTGATGCAGTGGAAAGAGGAAAAGTTCACAGAATTCCACTCTTGGGTGATGCTGAGGGCTAACCTGGATTGCCGGGGCTTTGAGGAAGAGCCACGGGATGGACTAGCCTCACAGAATGGGCTGTTCTATAGTTTCCTGTAAGGCATGCTCCTGGCCCACCATAGACACAGTCCTGCCGAGTAATAAACAGACGTTCCTACAGCCTCATTTCTCCCTGAGGGAGAGTAAATAAGCTGTGGCATTCAGAAAAAAAACTCGGTGGTCTTGGCTGTGGATGGACAGCCTTTCAGTGACATGTGCTTGGAGCAACTGAACACAACAGACAGCTGAGCAGATGCCCTACTCAAGTGGCCCAGGATGATGAAGTGGAGCAAGCAGAATGAAGTTGGACAAGCAGCCAGAGAGAGACCATTATTTCCTCATTGTAAGAAAGGGGACTGCAGAGTGACTTGGATTCTTAGGGGTACCAGTTCCCCTTGAAGTGAACCATCTAAGAAAGGCACTGCCTTTCGGGGTTCTATAAAAGCAGGGTATACAGTATGTTCTCAGAGTGGAGATGGTAATCAGGTTTCAAACCCCAATCCTACCAGGCATTTTAGCAATGGGTTGAACACACAACACATGGACCTGGCCTTTGTGTGTCATAGCCTCCTGACCTGCATGGCAAGGATGCCAGCAGTACCTGCCTCTTCGAGGAGCTTCATAAATCACTCAGCATGCCACCTGCCTTGTAACAAGCCCTTCGTGTGAGCTATTATTTCCTCATTGGCTATCACGAAGGTTGTTACAGAGGGAATAACTTGACAAAGACCAAGATTTGCCGAAACAGTAGTAACCTCAGGTCAGTCCTGTCTGCCACACAAAAAAACAAAACGGGTACAAAATAAGAAAACACATGTGGAGTACAGAGATGGTGGGAGAGTGAGGATGGGTAGATCCTGGGAGCTTGCTGACCAGTCAGTCTAGCCAACCAGTGTGCTCCAGGCTGAGAGATCGATCCTGTCTCAAAAATTAAAGTGAAAAATTAATCAAGGAAGACATCTAATACCACCCTCTGACCTACACACACACACACACACACACACACATACCCCTCCCACCTATATCTTCCAACAGGTACAAATGAGTTCATAAGGACTCAAGCTTCTCCAAAGCAGCCCTGCTGAAAGGTCTGCAGGATGGTGCATGCTGAGTTAGATAGGCTACTTTCTGCTCTTCTGGGATTCTTGGCCATTTATGGTACCCCATTCCAGAGTGTGGGGACCCAGGGGCAGTAGAATCTCTGTCTCTCCAGATGTATGCATCCACAAACTATGTTTTATCTAACAGCCACAGGTTTAACAGTACACACTGAAGGAAATTCGACTCTATAAAGCCACTTGGATTCTGAGTTCCCTCTCCTGGGACTTCGGCTCCTCCCACTACTGATTCCCCTCCCGGGAAGTACTTATCAGCCCGTGGCTGCTTTGTCATGGCCGGCCTAGGCTCTAAGGTTCCAGTCCTAGGCTTTCACTTGAGAGGCTTCTGGCTTCCCGCTCCGAGGGGCACTATCCTTTGACTCTGGGTATTAAGCCCACTTCCTTGAGCATCTGGAACCAGGACTGTACCCCAAAGCCTTTTCTGCCAGCCTGGATCCCAGAGTTGGTCTGTGTTGAAGAATAATAATGTCAGGAAGCTTAAAAAAAAAAAAAAAGTTCTGGTTGCGTTCTCTACAACCCAGGGCCTGGCGTGAGGAAATGCCCATGTGTGCTCTGTTAGGTGCACCTCTCCATCGCTGCTGCCTCCTCTCTGGGAAGATGTTAAGCCAGCCCCAGCCTACCATGGAAAGACAGATGAGTCATGTTCGAGGCCTGCTGACCGAGGATCTGTTACCTGGCTCCTTGTTTCTTTCTAGTGTTTTCTGAGTTTTGGTCTGTGTGTTTAAGCAATGTAGAGTGAGAGAAGAGAGCTTGGGTCTAAAGACTCTTCACCGAAAAAACTTACTGCCTGAAGTTGGAGAAGAGTCTGGAAAACATCTGCATCTTGTTCTAAGGAAACAAAAGAATGCACTGCTGTTATTTGGAGGCAAAGGAGAGATGCTTGAAGGAGGGAGAGCAGATAGATGACCCCTTCTGCATGTCTGCCTGGGGGCTGCTGACAGGATGTAGACCCATCCTTGCCTATCAAGGGCTGAGACTGAGACAAGAGAAGCCATGTGTCTTCTGTGAGGATCAAGTCTCTCCTGGAGGCCTTCCCCTTTCCACCACACACAAAGTGTGCACGGGTGCTCTAGAACCAGGCCAAGAAGGGGTCTGTGGAGGACTGGAGAGTAGAAGGTCTCTGAGGACAGCAGGACACAAGCATGCATCCAGGGCTGGCCATTAAAGAGTGGCCTTTCTAACACCTCAGCAAATGGGAGAAGAGGAAGAAGTGGTGGATCCCTTCTGAACTGAACCACTGGAAGAAAGGAAGGGTACAGGGTCGGAAGATGCTGGGGGGGGGGGTGGCAGGATGGTGGGCAGTGTGAAACCTCCTGCATCAAATCTCACCTCTGTCACTTGAGAGCTGAGTGTCCTAGGCAAGGCAGGGAGTCACTAGGGGTGTGGTTTCCTCTCCGTGGGGACTCTCCCTCTGTGGCTGGCTGGGCCTAACAGAAGCACTAGGTCCCTCTGGCTACCTACTTCAGCAGGAAAGAAGGAGCTGAGAAAGCAAGGGCACAGGAGCTGGGGCACTCGCCAGAGAGGCAGACCCACACTGGCAACTTCAGGAAAAGGCTCAGAACTGGTAAGGATGGAAAGATGGGGAACATGGGGCTCTTAAAAAGGAAGAGATTAGGGACATGGATGTCAAGAACCATGTAGAAGTGGGTGAGGACATGCGTAGGAGGGCTGGAGAGAGACCTGGAGTGGAGCAACAGCTCTTCACACCAGTAGTTCAAACATGCACTCCTAGAAATATAAGCAGATTTTTTTCAAACTCCAGTCCCTGAGTTTGCCTGGAACACTGACAGGAGCCCCTGAAAGCAAGCTAGGACCAGGCAAGCCACGAAGCTCATCAGTAGGTGATGGTTAACATACTCTGCAGTTACTCGGGGAGAAAAGCTGGAGATAGGAACAGCAGTGGTTCCCTGGAGAAGAGGGGCCAACAGGAAAGGAGGTGAATCCAGAAGAGTAAAGGCTGCTGTGAGGTGGGCTGGACCCCCACAGTGAGAGGGGTTCTGATGACACATGCTCAGGAAGTAGAGGGTACCTCATATCCCATCAGCACCCCTCAAACCTTCCAGCAACCTACTCTATACACTGCTGAGCACCCACATGAAGCAGGTGACTTCTGTTGTGACAGATCTGTTAGAGGAAGCAAGTTTCCCCACATATACCGCATGTGGCCACCAAACTTTACTTTGGGGTAACAGGGAAGACACTGTTAGCGTGCTGGAACACGATCAGCCATTCAATTCTCAACAAATATTTGCTGAAAGCATCCAAGTGCCAGGAACTGTCCTTCCCAGCAGTGCTGGTGTGGGGCGGGGACACTACCCCTTGTCCTCATTTGGTACCTATGCTAGCAAAAATGGCAGGCAAAGGAAGTTAGCAATTAAATTATATTGGATGTTGAGCTGTGATAAATGTGCTGGGGGAAGGGGGTGGCCTAAGGGGAGGAGGGTAAGACACCCTGGGAGACAAAGCAGACAGGAGGTGAGTAGGTGGCCAGGGTGTTGTTGATAAAGGACAGCAGCCCAGGGAATTTACATGCCAGGACAGCATCCTTGTGAGAGCAGACAACCAGGATTGGCTCTGAGAAGCATGTGGTTCCATTGAATTTGGGTGTGGGTGTCAGGGTGGGGGTGTTTTTGTTTTGACAGGGTCTCATTCTATACCTTAGTCTGATCTGGAACTGACTGTATAGCTCAAGCTGGCTTGAACTTGTGATATTCCGCCTGCCTTGGTCTTCCAAAGGCTGGGATTAAAGGCATTTGCCACCATATCCAGCCGCCCCACTTATTGCTACTTATTGTAGCCATGAGAAAGGATTGCTTTTAATTTTTTGATTGGGTATGTACGTATTGAGGTGGGCATTACGGTAGAATAGGGTGGTGAGTTTGAGGGAGAGGCGGTGTGGTGCGTGTCAGAAAGGCCTGTCCTCTGTGCTAATGACAGGTTGTGGGTGGGTAGAAGATCAGAGGCTGAGCACATGGTGGGCCAGTGAGGCTAGGTTTGTGGGCATTCTGGAGAAACAAGAAACATTATTTCCTACACACAGGATGGGATGAAACCCAGTCTTCAACCTGTACAGAGGCCTCCAGTGAGAGGGATCTTGAGATAGAATCCACCCCGGACTCCATTTGCCAGGGACACACCCACATGAAGGCTGGAGAAGGAGATAACCTTGTCTAACAACCAATGGACGTCTGAGTTGTCTCAAGAGCACACAGTGCTGTGTGCAGGTGAAACAGACACCTGCCTCCCTGCGGCCATTCTGAACAGTCACCACCTCCCGTCAGGAACAGCAAGCAGGTAGCTAGGGCATGGCAGCCCTGGCATCTCATTCTGTCCTTAGGTTATTTAGAGAGCACTGTTTATCAACACCATAGAACAGACTGAGTCAGAGAAGTGAAGTACACAAGTACACCCGCACAAGATCACACAGCCGGACAGGACAGCTAGGAACAGGGGTCAGGCACGCCCAGCAATACAACCAGGACCATACAGGCTTCGCGGCTTCAGTGACTCAGCAAAGATGAGCCGTGGGAAGGCTCTGTCCCAAGAAGTGGGTAGGATGGGCTCACCCCACCCCTGCCCACACTGCCAGGCTGCCAAACCCAGGAATCACCTAGGGCACTAGGGAAGGAGTGTCCAAGGGAGGAGTGGGTAACAAAAGGTTAAACCAGTTACCTTTCCACCTCCACACACGTGGAACTTTCCAACGCTCCTTGGCCTTGGGCCTGCTCAGAGCACACACTGGGAGTGTGATCACTTAATGTAAGGTACAGAGCTCTCCCCCCACCCCAGATCCAACAGCTAGGTCTGAATGAGTCCCCACCCTACAAGTTCCTCTCAGCTGAACAGAATCAGCTTGCTTTCATTCCAACTGTTTCCTTCCTGGGGGGGGGGGGGGACCTCTTGCAATTTCTGTTTCATTTTCTGAGTGTTGGTTATGGTAGGGGAGTATTCTAGGTCTGAGGCTGTGCCTAGCAGTGTTTTCAAGAGAAATTACTGGGCGCAGGATGGTAATGCTGGGCTTTTATTTTGTGGAAGCTTCATCTCCCTTTCTCAGAGCAAGGTCATTACCAGTCTACAACCCCTCTGCTCACCAGGGGGGCAGCCAGGACGGATATCCAGGACTGACAGACCCTGTGAAGAAGTGCTCTTCGCTATGAATATGAAAAGGAAGGGGAAAACAGAACCCACAAAGCCACAAAAAGGCAAAGACTTTGATGGGGAAATAAGCAAAGGACAGGAAATTAGAGAGGGTAAAATGTGAAGAACAAGCACCTTCAACCTCTTCAGGCCACATGAGGGAGATGTCACTTTCTCTGCTTTTATAAGGGAAAGTTAGTCTTCAAGATAGAACTGCTATCAGCGGAGATAACGTCAAAGACCAGGTCAAAGGCTGGAGGCATGGCTCAGTAGTTCAGAGCACTTCTTGCTCTTGCAGGGGACCTGGGTTCAGTTCCCAGCACCTACATAGCTGTCTATAACTGCAATTCCAGGGGACCTAAAACCTACTACCCTCCATGGGCAGGCACTACATGTGCATAGAACGAACAAAATAAAAAAATAAGTATTTTTCAAAAAGCAGGTCAATCTACCCTAAGTCAGAATGTAAAGTAGTATGGACTTTTGGGGAGAAATTTGGCACTATGCATGTGTCCAGGCTTTAGAAGGGGCTATCTCAAGATAGATTTGGTGGCACCTGCTTTTAATTCCAGCACTGGAAAGCAGAGGCTGGCAGATCTCTGTGAGTTCAAGGCCAGCCTGCTGACATGGCAAGTTTCAAGACAGTCTTAATTAGAGGACCACATCTCAAAAACAAACACAGTGGGGTAGGGGTGTTGTCATCTGCCCAAATTACTTCTTTTCCTTTCAGACAGGTAGCTCTGGCTTCCTCAGACCCACAGAGATCAGCCTATCTCTGCTGCCCAAGTGCTGGGATCACAGGCATGTGTTATCCACCTTGCCTAGCCCAGCCTAGACAATTTCTTGTGTAAATTAGCTGTTCCAGCTAATGCTATCACACGGCACCAAGAATTCACTTAGTAGACACATGTCCATAGATGTACAGCGATTTTCTTATAGCCTTCTAATAAATAATCAACCACACCCAAATAGCCACAAGGAGGGAGTTTAAACTTTGGGTTATGTGGTTGGAGAGGTGGCTCAGCAGTTAACAGTGTTTGCTGTTCTTCCGGAGGACCCGAGTTTGGTTCCCAACATTCATGTCAGGTGGCTTACAGCTCTGATGCCCTCTTCTGGCCTCTGTGGGTACTACATGCATACACAATTCTTTTAAAAAAAAATGATGGGTATTTAAGATGAGAACAACTCTTCAAATTATTCTTAAGACTATAACAACTTAGGAATGCCTCTGTAAACATGAAGTTTTAAAAAGATTCATGGCTACATATACAATATTCCTAACATTATTACATAGCTACATAAAAGAGATGAGATGGCAGTTACCATAGTACTGATCCAAACGGTGAGATGAATCCATTGTTTTAGTATAAATATTCGATTTTCCATCTTTTCATGTGTGTGTTGAACACGAATTATTTATATAGAAACATCTAAATAAAATGTTACAAGGAGTTGTCTTTGGGGCTAAGATAATGAAGACTGATTCCATCTTTTGGCTTGCTGTCCACTTTGAACCTTTCTTTAATAAGGAAATGTTACCTCTGGATTAAGCAGAACAATGAGCTTACTGTTATGTCCTAGAATTAGCTGCTATGTAGCATGTATAAAGGACTTGCAACATCGAGCAACAAAGAACAGAAAACCCTCAAGACCAGCTCCAACAGATAGAGGCCTTGTAGAAATTCAACATAAGATGTGCTGGAAACCTCGGGCTTCCTGATGACACATGCTTTGTGGCCAGGGCTGTCCTCTTCAGAGAGTGCGGGTGAACTGGGACCATGGTGCCGGGCCAGGCCTCAGGAGCCCACTTTCCCACGTTCAGGCCTGCACACAGCTCTGAGCCTCTGCTGGGATGCAGACAGAAGAGGAGAAAATAGCCCAAACAAACCTAAGAAAGAGGAGAGAAGGCGGGTTTTCCTTTCTGGGGGAAAACCTTCCATACGGGAACAACTCACTTGTGAAGACAGACATGGAGTGATGACCAGAGACAAGGGCAGGTGTCTCAGGCTCAGATTTTTGGTTCTAAAATGTCAGAGGACATCAGAATGTAGTTCTGACCAACAATGGGCACTGCCAGATATTCTGAATTCTAAAAGGACATTTCCAAGAGAAATAAAAACATTTCCTCTTATTTCAAGTCTCATCTACAGCTTCCTCAACTAATTCAGAAACCATGGATACATACACACACATGCACACATATGCCAATTCCTTTCCTACGTTCAAAAAAGCAATAGAAATTTGGTGTGTGTGTAGTTTTTGTTGTTTTATTATTACCTACTGAGGCAGGGTTGGTCTTGGCCTTGAAACTGCCTGCTTTGCTTTTCAAATGCTGGAATTAACTACACTCAACATTTGCACAAATATGTTCCACACGTCTTTCAGTCTCTTAAAACAAAATCTGTCATAATATAACCTGGAGAAACTTATTTACAGTCAATACTATTCCCAGTCTGTAATACAAGGGAAACCTTTTAAGTTAATGTATAAACACATCTACATACAAGGCATTAATGATGGACAATGTAAGGAGATGCTGGAACTTTTCATAAAACACTGCTACTCCTACACTTGGCAGTGGTGGTCTTAGAAAACTCAGTATAGATTAAAAACACGCAAAAATGATTCCCTCCTGTGTAACATGAATCTAGCTCCAGGCTCTGAGCATCACAGGCAGGAATGCCCATCACACATTCAGCAGCTATGTGGACGGACAATCCCACTTTCTGGAAGAAGTATCCTTCCCACAAAAGCAAGCCCTATCTGTTCACAGCACCTAACCAAACCACCCACACATTTCTAAGATGGCCTACAGGGACCGTACTATAGGCCTGCTCAGAATGTCACGTGCCAACCCATTTACCCAAGCCAAACAGAATAATCAATATTATACAGGACGAGAGAAGGAGGAAGAGGAAGTGTCAGTGAAGGAAGAAGGAAGAAGTCACTAAGCTGATATTTACACTCATAACCACTAGGCATTGTGTTGTAGCCAGGCAGTTTCCATTGTACCCAGTCAACTTTCTGCTGCAGGGTAGCACCCTTTCCACCCCATCATTTCAGGTAAAGACATAGTACTTCATGGAAGTTACTCCCTTGCTCTGAGACCCACTGCAGGGTCAGCAAGGCAGACCTTACTCGGCCCTTTAGTACCGCTTCCTATGTCTTGGGTCCTAAGGCTGACGTTTCTATAAATCTGACTGGAATGTGGAGCAGCTCACCAAGAGGAGAAAGATGGCCCAATCCTGGCCTCTCGGCTTCTGATCTTGAATACAAGGAATAAATCTCCCAGCAAAGTTAGAGATGAATTTTATCTACACTCCAGCAGCACCTGGATGATCTACTGTAGGAAATGTCCATTCAGCACCTGCATCCCAAGTTCCAGGACGTATAGGGATGGTGGCCATCAAATTCATCTGCCTGGATATAGCCAGGTTGCTCCAGGAAACAGAACACTGTGATGGAGGTTTGTGGACACCTCTCTCTACTGTCAGCTGTCAGACACTACAGTTGTGAGCAGACCCTTTAACAAGAGGCCTGTTGTTTGTCCGACGAAGCTCACATTTGTCACCTTGATCTAATCCCATCACTTCAGGAGCCTTGTGAGACCTGGCTGAGCCAGGATGATGCTATTTGCTGCTGACAGACCAGTCTATTCTATCAAAAACAAACTCTGAAGAGGTTTCATGGAAAAGGGTTCAACCCAGACTCCAGTCAAGTGCCTTCTTGCAAAAAAAAAAAAAAAAAAAAAAAAAAAAAGTTAAAGCAAGGCCAGCCCAAGCCTAATCATAGACTATTTTTAGCACTACAGACAGAAGGCTGTGGGTTACGGAAGCACAAAGGCTCAGGCATGGGCTCTGGAGTGACTTCATGGACCCAACTCTACTCTGTCATTTACACAGTTAGCTCTGGACAAGCTCCGGTCTTGGGCACCTTGGGTTCCTCACTAGTAAAATGAGGCTCACGGCAGTGTGTACTGAGAATCTACAGAAGCTGCTTAGAACATTGCCCGCACAAGGTAAGCACACACTCAGATACTGCCCCCTTAATACACTAACTGCAGGGCTATCTAAAAAAAATGGCCAGAGGCCTGCACCCATACCCAGGCATACACATATGCACACAATGTTTACTTCTCCCTCCGAAGGAATCAGAGAAACGGCTCAGCAGTGATGAGTGCACACTATTGTTTTACAGAAGACCCAAATTTGGTTCCCAACACCTACACTGGGTGACTGGGTTACCTATACCTCAAGTTCCAAGGCTCCAGTACCCTCTTCTGTTCATGTGCAAATGCACATGCCCACAAACAGCTACATATACACATAATTTAAAATAAATCTTAAAAAGCCTGGCAGGAACAAGAGTCCAGAAGCCATGGCTTCCTACTTCTGAAGTGGAGCCATGCCAGCCATGCCTACAGATCATTGTTCTGCTACAGGGGGCAAAAGTGAGTCACTGAGGAAACACTGGCAAAAGACAGATTGGAGGTCAGAAGAAGAAACTTCTGCATACCAGACATGTCCAAAAGAGGGAGCAGGATGTCTGGTGGTTAGATGCCTTGAGGCCAGGAGATGGCTCAGCATGTGCCACATAGGCAGGCCTGCCTGGAGTAGTCCTGAGACAGAGAAAGTAGCCTGGGCACTGAAGCACCTATTGCTCTGATAAGGACAGCCAAGGGTGTGGCTGGTAGGCCTAAGAAGAGAAGGGTGGCCTTGGAATGGGCAGTGGTACACACGGCCCTCAGGGCTTTGACTTCCTGCCGTCAGCTGGTGGTAATGAATGTGGCACCAGTGACCAGTCGTGATTCAAAGAACCAAACATATTTCGTAAATACCTACTAGGGTGCTGAGACAGCAATCGGGGTGACGACTGGGCTAGGGCATCATTCTGTCCGTGTCTTCCTACTTTGGGGGGTTTGAAGTCAGTGACAGTTACCACTGCAGACTGATAGTGGACGGGGCAAGAGGACAAAGCAGTGGGACAGCCCATCTCACATGCTTTGATGGGTCCAGGGAGCCTGGGGGCTGTCTCAGCATATGGCATCCCTCTGCAAAGGATTCAGGGTCCTTCACCTCTTTCTTTACATCATATAACCATAAACACACACCCTGACCTGGATCTTAGCAGTGGGGGTCCTCTGGGCCCACATGCACAATGCAAAAGGCATTGAGACCGAGAAAAAGCCAGCAGCCAGGGGGAGGGAGTCGAGAAGGGAGTCTTACTCCAACACAGGGCACCCAGGAAGCATTACTGCCTGTGTAAACTATAAAACTAAAAATAAATTCAGAACTAGAAACTATTTGCCAACAAATGTTATTTTGTATTGAAACAATACAACTGACGAAAAATACATTTCCTGAACTATAGCTCACAGGCTGTCTTCCAAGTATTTCCCATTCACTTGTTTCTGGTCATTCACATAGTCTCAACTCTGAGAACCTGAAAGTGGCTGAAAGCATCAGACATAAGGAAAACACAAGGCATCAAGCAGACTGTGGCAACACCTGGGTACTCCATTTGCAATCTGGCAACACCTGATGACCGGAGAACCTCTGCCTAGGCTGGCGACAATCCCACTGAGTGAGAATGTACTCTGTAATCCAAACCTAGGCTGCAAGATCTGCCTACAGCTGGATCTGCCCACAGATGCCCTCCCAACCTCTGGCAGGGGCAGCTCAAGCCCCAACATGTCTGCCCTTGACTGTAACCAATCCCACAGTTTTGGTTATGAACCCTCACACACCAAGAGAGGCTCCTCATTCATTTGTTCTCTCTCTACTGACTGCTGTGGGCTTCATTTAGGCCCCTGCCTCCTCCTGTGGTGCCTGCTCATCTCCTTTAAGCCACTGGCCTCCAGCACTGTCTACTTGTGGCTCCAACAGTCACCTTCCATGGGAAGGTTTCCCACAGCCTTCTGCCACTCTTAACCTCAGGGCCCACTCTGGCCCAGGCCAAGAAAGGGACACAGGTTTCACTTCACACAGCAGCCCAGTCCACTGGGATTGGTGACGGGAACCAATTATCTATCCTTCTGCCTGGGGTGGGGTGGAAAGACTGGGACACGGCCCTCATGCTACCCACAGGCTGCCTAACAAAAGGGCATTCCATTGGACCCAGGGTGTGTGCCCCTGGTTCCCTAGATCTTTGTTCTCTTCTACAGTCCTAAGAAATCCCCTCAGCAACTCCTCAGGCACCTAGAAAGCTTCAATTGTCCATCTCCACTGTGCCCACCCACTTACCCTACCATGCTTGCCTCCTCCTCCCCATGCTCAGTAAGTATGTTGCACCTGTTCCCACAAGAAAACAGTATCCATAAAGCCTCTCTGGAGGAAGGAATGCTGAGGAGCAACTGAATTCACCTTTAGCAGAATCCCCACTCCTGTCAACCCTGGCCCAGGACTAATCTGTGTGCATCTGTAACTGACTCTCCTTAACTCACTGTCACTATTCAGCTACCCTAGGGTCCGTGTCTTCTAAGACTGTGACCCCAGGAAGTGCAAAACTCAAATCTGTATAATCGCCAGACTTGAGTGCCACATAGTAGGATACTGTTGGGAGCCTAGAAGGCTTGGAGCCCCCCCCCCCCCAAGTACCCACTCTGCCGTGACTTACTTTGAGGCTCTAGGTAGCACCCTACTGCCTGAGGGTCTAGGCAGCTCCTTCCAGCTCTAAACACCACAGACCACAGACAAAAAAAACACAGGCTTCCTCCCTGAGACTGAAGGAGTAGCATTCATCCAGAGCTGGGCTCAGAAGACAACACACCACTAGAGGCTCCTCTAAATGGCACAGATCTGCTACTGCACTGAGCCAAATTCCTGAAACGGGCAGTTAGAATATCGGGATGTGTGTGTGCGACTAAGTATAACAATGAAGAGGGATTCTTCTCTGAGAATGCACAAGTACACCACTCTATATTTATACCTTCTGTCTCCTAATTTAGACCAGAACTTTTTTCTGATCAGCCTTCACTTGCCAATACTTTCAGCTCTACATCTAAATGAAGAACCGGAGTCATGTAAGTTCACAGACTGAATGGACGGCTGATTTACAAAGCCCTGAGCGTGGCTGCAGGCCGATGCTGGCAACCCCATAATTAGATTCGGCATGCTTTGCAGTGATGTATTTTTTTTTTTACTGTTTTTTTAATAACTCAGTCTTCCTTCTGGGACGAAGGGAAAAGATGGAATCTGTTAAAAATAAATTGAGATCTAGTGGCTTTTCAGCCTTCTGCTGCTTGTTGCTCTAAATATTCTATAAATGAGAGAAACCCTGCCCTATAGTGCACTGTAAACACCCACAGACACTCAGAGCCAAATTCTTCCCATTATGACCCTGTGCCTGTTGCCAAGCTACTGCAAGGACCTACTTGAAAGGCAGCCATCTAGGCCATTTCCTGATTAAGCTGCCCTGTAGCGTGGAATCCAGGCCTGCTGCTCTGGTCTCACCGCTAGTCCCAAATAACCACTTTGTGTTCCCGAATTAAGCCTTTTCCTTAGGGTAGAATTACAATTTGAAGGTTTTACTGCAAAACTCGCTATGCACCCAACCATCCGTCAGCCTGGACTAGGTGTCTGTCACACTGAGACTTTTAAAGCCAGGCAGCTGGAGTGCAGTACAGCGGTGTTTCTAATTGTGTTCAACAAATCAAGGTCAAACAAAAGGAGGTCAGCTGTCAACATGACAGGTGAGGCAGATACTTCCGGCCCTGCTGCAGAGCTGCTTCCTGAACAGCAGGGGGCACCACTGCCCAGTGCAGAGGCTTACATGATCCCAAGTCCTAGCCATAGAGGGTAGCATGGGCGGCAAGAGGCACTGGGTTTACTGATCAAACAGCAACACCTCCTGGCATTCCCCGGGTCTGCACAGCCCTTAAGGGACTGCACTTAAGAAGCAGTCTGCCAAGCACCATGTGTCACTGTGATCACTTCCAGCTCCTCAGAAACGAATGAGGAATTGCTAAAAGAGTGTAAAGCAAAAACGATCTCAGGCTAGAATAGAAGCAATCTGCCTCCCAAGGCTCTCTGCTCTCTGCGGACTCCTCAGAGGGCACTGCCTGAAGCCAATGAGAAGAAGCCCTGGGACCTGGTTCCTACCCCAGAAGCATCCACTCTGAATGGCAGCTGTTTAGTAAACTGGCATCTCCCAAAACAGAACAGAGCTGTGCGGGTGGACAAACTCCCCAAACTTATAGTTTGGGGCAGGTTTTTGTTTTTGGTTTTTGTTTGTTTTAAAGCAGACATCCAGAAATGCTGGGAAGCAGGGATCACAAAGCACTGGGCCTCCTCAGAGAGGTCTCCAGTCTACAGCAGTCCTTCCCACTGCCACACACGGTGCAGGGTTCTAGCCTTTACTGACTGATAACATCTACACACTAGTGTTAGCTCTGCGTAGAGCCTGAGCATCAGATCAGAGGTGTTCTCTCTGCCTTGCTCTGTTCTTTTTGGGGGGTCACTGCAACATCTCTGGGCCTTAGTGAGTCCTCTGTGCATACCCACAGAGGAAATGGGCATGTGCCAGACCTCTGCAGAGTCTGGAACAGGAGAGCCCCCATGGCAAAGCTATGAAATGTCTGGGCTTTCTGTACAGCAGGGTAAAGCAAGGCTCAGGGAGAGTGCCCATCTGCTGGGGGTGGGGGGAGGCATATTTAGTGCCGGGTTTCAAAGCCAGGCTTGCAACATTCCAAGCCTGGTTTTACAGTGAGCACCCACTGGTTTTAGAAACTAGAAACAGCAAAGAGTAACGACTTGTGAGGGGTAAACCACCTATCAGAAAGAACTTTCCATCAGGCACCTAATTGATGGCAGGCACAGCTCCAGCAATCCCGGTCCCTCCCCACCTTCATAGACTGACAACCACAGCCGGAGCAGGATGCAGTGACAGTCATCAGAGCTGTCGCCGTTAGCAACAGCAGGCTAGTCCATGGTTCTCTGGAACAGTTCCAAGAAGAGGCCGGCAAGCAAGTCTTTGCCTGGCACTGGGAAGGTCCTTGGAATTTGCCTTTTCCCAAACCAAGAACCAAAACTTGAATGATAAGAGGAAGACGGGGAACATAGTTTTCTAAATTGAAATCTCCCAAGTCTTTAGGCTGACAAGCGGAGAGTCGTATCAACCGTGAATTGAGAGCATTAATCTCTGCTGAAGCTCAGTTTATCCCCATTATAATCTATACACCACAACAACACTCTGATCCATCTGATATTTTGGGCCGAGTACCCCACGCATGCACCAGTCTGTCTGCTGGCTGCAGGCTCTGGCTTGAATTCATGTGCAAATCAGCAGGTGCATCTCATCCAATCGGCCAGGCTAGCTCTAGTGTGTGAATCCATTTCCCAATTATAAATGAAAATAGCAAATGTCATCGGACAGGTATTTCCAATGCCCCGTGGCCCTTAGATACTAGCATCCTTCAGAAGCACTAAGCCCTCCACAGCTGTCAAGGAGTAAAAGCATCAGGGCAGATGGGTACGCAGCCTGACCCTGGGTATGGAGTGCAGCTGGAACTG
Source organism: Phyllotis vaccarum (assembly GCA_033318265.1). Classification (NCBI taxonomy): domain Eukaryota; kingdom Metazoa; phylum Chordata; class Mammalia; order Rodentia; family Cricetidae; genus Phyllotis; species Phyllotis vaccarum. The sequence goes on from JARWLC010000019.1 coordinate 6,938,217, forward strand.
GTAACCTCAAGGATAATGAAAAAGTTAGGCCTGTGGGGTCTTTCTCATACATTTTTTTTTTTTCCTGTTGGGGCTTGGGTATATGAACACCACCGGAATCACAAGATAATCCTACACAGGGACACACACGGGGACACACACATACACACACTCCTCTACAAGGATAAGGAGCACCAACCTTTCTGCAAACGCCTCAATTTTACTTTTCCCACTAACATAAACGATCACACAGGAAGATCCTTGCTTCTCACAGCACACAGGTTGACCATGACTACCACCGGGGAAACTTTGCAAGATCCCGCAAAAACCATCAAACCCTGGAGGACTGCTCAATCCATGGCTGAAAAGAAGTTATTTGCTATGCAGAATGGAGAGGCCACCCACACTTAGCTCGAGCCCAGTGCCATGGCAGGGACAAAAGGCAGGGAGACCCACATGGGAACCAGAGGGTCTCAGACAAGGTGAGCTTGGAGCAACAATGTGAGATGGGAAAATGGAAGGATGCATTTTAACTGTGCAGCTCAGGGTACTGGTGGTGACGATATCATAACCGTATCTGCAATGTGCTCTTAGTGACTGACAGCACAGTATTTAACTCACAGGAAGCACCAAGTATATGTTCTTTTTGTTTTTGATGGAGGGAGTGAGGGAGTACCATGTGTAGCGTAGGCTGGCCTCAAACTCACTATATAGCCAAGGATGACCCTGAACTCCTGATCTTCCTGCCTCTGCCTGCCAAGCCCTAGGATTAGAGGCACGCAGCCACCACACCTGGAAACATGTTATTGTCTTTAATTTTTCACAGTAACTCTACGGACCCTCTCTTTATTATGTCCATTTTGCAGATTTAGAAAAAGGAAGTTGAAGAGACTTGAGCAGCATTCCCAAGGGCTACAGTGAGTTGGAGTTATTCTCAACCTGTCTGGATCTGAGTCCACGCTCTCAAGGGTGGATGGTAAAAGCAAGCAAAATGCACATAATCTGTTCCATGCCATACTTTACACCCAGAAAGCACTCAAGTATAGCTGTTCATGTCTTTATGTCATGGGGACCCATAGCGGGGATGGCAGAAGAGAGATGGCCTCTATAGGCAGTGGCATTTCACTTTATGAGGCTCAGGATCACAAATGGAGACTTTGGAGCAAAGTCTAGGAAACTAGGATGCAGCCAGACTTAGAGGTGAAGGCCTGCCATTCCAGACACTCTAGATAGAGCCTTAGGCAGAAGCAGTCAGAGTTCAAGACCTGCCTAGACTACTGAGTTAAGACCATCCTGTTTCACAACTGAGCTGGGGTATGGCTCTAGTAGATGCTAGCCTATTGTACAGGAAGCTCCAACTAAGTTCAATTCCCTGTACTATAGAAGAGAAGGGGGAGGGGTGGAGAGAGTGTATGGTAACCGTCTCAGTTGGAGACCCAGGGACACTTTGGCAGAATGGGTAAGAATGTGCTTACTCAGAGATAGATGAATTTTTTCACCAGAACTGGAGAGGACTAGGTTCTTAGAAGAAAAAAAATAGTCTGTAGAGGTTTTTCCCAGAGTGCCCCATGAGGGCTGTGCTCAGTGCTACCCAGTGTTCTGCAGAATGCTTCTCAGAACAATGCTCAGAGAGCCTATAGCCTTACATAACAGCAGGAAGAGTTAGTTACCTGCCTCTCTCCATACCATCTCATGCCTGTAGTGCCATACTATCCCAATATAACAATCACAGGTCCTCAGAGGGTCTCTGGGTCCTGCCGTCTGTACCCTCAGCATCAATTTCCTGGACCATTCTAACAGCCTTTGAAGATTTTCTGACACATTCCTCCCACGGCCCATTGCTACCAGCTGGCTTTCTAAAATAAAAGTGTTGACCAACATCCTGAAAGATCGCTGTGTGACAGAACAGACACCCGATCTGAGGACACATGCAGACATACCCTAATTTATCTACAAGTTCATCATAGCTCACCCTTAAGGCCCCAGAGGGGTCAGAACAATAAAAAAAAAAAAAAAAAAAAGGACTCTCCTTGTAGATTTCTATTGTAAAGAAACACAACACACAATATACAAGAAGATAACATAGATGATTGCTAACGAAAATAGCACAAAGTAGAATGACAGGGCAAAGGTTGGCTGGGCTGAAGAGAACAATTTTTTTTTATATATATATAAACAGATAAGAAATTACTTGAATAAAAACCATAATGGAGAAGGTTGAGTACTGTGCAATCGTCTCCTCTGAGATTGAGACATTCTATTCTACAGTGAAGCTCCTTGAGTGGGTAGATAAACAACTCAAAATAGCTTCAGGAAGTCCCTGAAACTGACCGGATTCATTAGGCCCCTCCCTGTCAGGGTAAACAATAAGTCCCCCTCAGATGAGGCAAAGCCAAGCTGCAAAGAAGACTGATACCAGGCCAGCTGCAAGAACCACGATCCAACCACTAGACCGAGGAACCTAGAAAGGGCATTCTTTCTCCAACCTGTTGAGCTGTATGCAGCGTGTACAGTGTGTTTCAGCTTTGTGAGCTGTAACTTGTGCTGGAGTGGACTTTGGTGAGGCAGCTGTCTTTGGGTCATTCCTGCTCCTGTAACCCCAATAAAACTCACTGCTTCACCAAGCTGGACTTTGACAGTATTTGTACTTTGGTCTGTCATGGGTTCCCTATCTGGAGTGAAGAGACATATGTGCTGAATCTCCCTAGGAAGAGTTCCGTCACACAGCACTGAGCCAGGCACAAATGTGGGAGGTTGGCAAGCCAGACTGAGGTGAGAAGGAGGACTGGAGGAAGATGTAGAGTCCAACAAAAGGTCTGGAAAGCAGAGAGTGCCGAAGGTCAAGATGGCAGGCAAAGACAAGACCTTTAGGTTCTATTCTAAGCGTGCCAGAAAGCCACTGGAGAGTCTGGAAAAGGAAGAGACACGATGGCCTTGTTTGCCCTTGCCTGACTAGGAACCCTGACGGAAGCAGGTCCAGTGTGCCAGGGTAACCCAGTAGAGAAGGGCTGGATAAGGGCAGAAAGGGCGGGTACCTTTCAGACGTCCGCTGAAGGAAAAAGGTCTCTAGAATCACTGTCAGGCAACATGAGAAAGGAGAGAAGAAACAGGATCGTCTAAGCCCCTACATCTGGGGTTTAGATGGCTTCAGAGCACATAGGAGGGCTGACAAAAAGCAGGACTTGGGTCAGTCTTATCTTTTAAAGAGCAAACTGGGACTTCTGCTTAGCTACACTGGTCTGGGACGGGCCAGAGAATTGTATAACATGGCTTGGTGTAGGTATGTGAGATGATAGCCAACGAGTAAGGTCCAGGCTGGCACCAAGACTCAAGGGTGAGGTGTAACTACATGTAGACTATGTGCTTACCATGCCACAGCAACTTAAGATGCTCCACTGCTGACCCTAGCTCCAGACATGTACCTTGTCACCTATGGACAAACCCTTGCCGCTGCTCTAAGAGCCTTCTGCTTGGGATGTAACTGGCACACTGGCATTCATATTTTTACAATTGCTCTAAAGTCACCTGTGAGGCCCTTACTATCACCCTCTTGATATGGGACGTCCTTCTGTACGCTGTGAATATCATTGGTTAATAAAAGGACTGTTTTGGTCTACGGTAGGGCATCTTAGAAATAGGTGAGAAATCCAAGCATAGATACAGGGGAAGGAGGGCAGAGTCAGGAGAGATACAATTCAACCGCCAAGGGAACAACATGTAAAGAAATTCAGGTAAGCCACAGGCCACATAGCAAGACAGACTAATGGAAATGGGTTAAGATGCAAGAGCTAGCTAACAATATGCCTGAGCTATAGGGCAAGCAGCATGTAATAATATAAGCATCTGAGTCATTTCTGAGGGGCTAAGCAGCAGCAGGCAGGTCCAGACCGTGGAGGTAGGCTGGGCCAGAAACTCATACTACACCCTCTTCCTGATCTGGAGCCATTGTAGGACTGTGGTGGCAAGCCTCTTCCTCTGGGTCCTGCCACCTAACATGAAGCCTGGGCACAAAGGGCATTTAGATGAATGGAGTCCCTGCTGCAGAGAGGTGTAGCAGAGACCACAAGCAGCCTTGAAGCCCAGCTGCTGTCTGCACCAGAAAAGGCTGCAAACACCGGGTGCTGAGTCTGAGGCACTAACAATGCCCAGTGGGGTGGAACACTTTCTTCCCTGGAGGACTTTCTAGCAACAAAGAGATTCAAGAAATCTAAGTGCTGAGCATCTCAGGGGGCGGTAAAGTATAATGAACATGGTGCCTGGTGAAAGTATATAGGTTCCAGCTGCAGAAACTCTGTGTGCTGGCTAGTTTTCTGTCAACTTGACACAAGCTAGAGTTGTGAGAGAGGAGGGAGCCTCAAACGAGACAACCCCTCCATAAGGTCAGGCTATAAGCAAGCCTGCAGTGCATTTTTCTTAATTAGTGATTGATGAGGGGGAAGGCCCTGCCCATTGTGGGAGGGGCCACCCTGAGTTGGTGGGTGGTCCTGGGTTTTTATAAGACAGCAGGCTGGGCAAGCCAGTAAGCAGCACTTCTCCATGGCCTCTGCATCAGCTCTTGCCTCCAGGTTCCTGCCATGTTTGAGTTCCTATCCTGACTTTCTTCCATGATGAACAGTGATTTGGAAGCATAGGCCAAATACACCCTCTCCTCCCAAGTTGCTTTTGGTCATGGCGTTTCATCACAGCAATGATAACCCTAACCGGGACACTCAATGAGTCCAAAAATCAGTGTACCAAGAGTCCAGGCTAGATCGTTTAATTTTGACAGTGAAGCTGGAAAGTGGGCCTTGGGTATTCTCAACGTCAAGGTACCAGAGAAACCAGATGATTTGCTGGGAGGTATAGGATTTGTGACCAGAGAGTAGGGTACCAGTGCCAATATACTTTCAAATGTCCACCAGAGCCTCATCTATGGCCCAGGGCCTGCAGCAAGCAGGGTTTAGAAGCTAAAGCCAGGTGTGGATCTGAGGATAGTGAGTGTTCAGGGTTCCTGGGCAGCCCCCAGCAGAAGGGAAGTGAGATTGAACCTCTGCTTCCAGGCTGGCCCCGCATTCTCTCCCATACTCACTGAAGGCCACCACTGCCGACAGCCACCTTAGGAAACATGAGTGGGAAAGAAAAGTTGGGTCATGTATGACAACACTTCTAGATGATTCTGGACAGTGAACAGGAAGACAGCAGAGCAGCAGCCTGCACGAGCAGCTCAAACCCAACCCAGTGCATGTACATTCTAGTGCAAGATGGGGGGACAGGGGTGGGGGTGGGGCAAAGAACCCTAGGTCTGAACTTAGGTACTTGTGCATGGCCCACTACACTGACCTTTCTGAACCTAAGTTTCCTCATCCACGGGGAGCAATGCACAGCCTGTTTCCCAAAGCTACCTGGTGTTGTGGAGACTGGAGAGTAGACTCATGGGGCTGACTTTACAACAAACATGGCGGCGGGGGAGGGGGGGTTCCTGCTGGCAGTTTCTTCATTGCTAAGCAAGAAAAGGCACAGTGAGCAAGAAAAAGGGTGGAGACAGACAGCTATGGGCAAGCTCAGGTGAAAGCCCTGGAAGACCTCCGAGGGCCTTCTGCTCAAGGCTAGCCCTGGCCCCACAGCAGTCTGAGGCTAGTTAGATGACATGAGACCTTGTTGAAAATGGGGGCAGAGGCACAGTGGGAAGAGGCGAGGAAAAGGAAAATTCTTTTAAGAAATTCTGGTTCGGTTTTGTTTAGGATGCAAAGGGAGAAGGGAAAGCATAATGAGGGGAAGCCGGAAGAGAACAGAGACACGGGTCTAATTTATTAACACACTGAGATATTAAAGGACGTTAACATGTACACAAAGACTGACACTGTCTTCATCGACAGTGCTGCCGATTAGTTATCCACGGCTTTATCTTCTGTTCAACTTCTATTCGATCTTCAAGACCCTTTCCCAATACACCCCAAACTTGCACCTGCAGACATGTTTTCTTGCTACTGTTGTTTCTAGATGGGAGGGGGGCGGGGTAGGCAGCTCTGTAGACCTGACTGGCCTGGAACTTGCTATATACACCAGGCCGTGTATGATTTCTTCCCAAGTACTTGGTTTACAGGCCTAGACCCCAGTGCCCACTGGAGGGAAAGGGGAAAGTTGGAAAGATGCGTCTAACTAACGAGAAGATAACAGCACACTTATTTATATCAAATTCTGAAACTATGGACAACTATTTAATAACTCAGAAACAAAGCCGGGGTTATTTTTTTAACTGTTCACAGTACCTTTCTTTATTCTAGTCCTAAAACTGAAGTCAACACATTGCTCTAGCAGCAAGTGAAAGTGTGGCCAGGGAACAGCACTTCTCTGGTTCACTGTCAGCAAACCCAGAAGAACCTACTGTTGGGTATTAAATGTTTATGATTAAAAAAAAAAAAAAAAAAGTTCAATAAGAGAAGCAGGCATGGACATGCTTCTCTATGCCAGGTGCTGTCCAGGCATTTGGCATCCAGGCTGCCTAATGTGGGTCACACAGCCACTGGGCATGAGGCCAGTAAAGGCCTGTCTGACGAATCTGCCTCAGACAGAAAAATGAAGACCGAGTTAACATCGCACGACAGGGCTCAGTCATTTCTGTCAAGGCTAAAGCAACCACATATATCTGTACTGACAACCATTCCAAGGTATAACCACTATTCCCAGTGCGTTCCTCATGTCACTGAACCGACTTCAGCTGTGCTCTGAGGCTTTACCTCCTCACCTGTCTTCCCACAGCTACTGTTAACAAGGATACTTCTAGAAACAATGCTTGTGATAACAGATACTAGACAGTTGCTGTTTTCTACCTGTGAGAATCATACAAAGGATACTCTCTTGTTACAGTCCCACCTACAGAATGGGACCAGCCTGAGGGTTTGGCTCAGGTCAGGGCACAGGTGACAACCAAAGCAGGCCTTTCTCCACAGCCTACAGCCAGGGTGCTGAGTGTTCTTTGAAGAAGGCTATCTTCACTACCAGCACATCTCAGTCTGCAGCAATAAAAGTACCCAGACCCCAGCTCTCAGGGCCCTTCCCTGCTCACACCACTTCCTCCCCCCACCTGGTCAGAAGCCATTGCTCTTTTGTTTACTCACTAAATAAGAGTGTGAGTCATCTGGACTTGAGCCAGGTGGCCTTAAAAGGCCCCAACAGCCTGGTAAAGTGCCCCGGGGAGCCCAGCTTCCTCTGCAGCCTAACTCTACAAGCTGCTTGGAGTCTACATCAAGTTTTCATATCACCGAGCTGTGGGAAGAGGGTCCTGATGGCCACCTGAGCCAGCGCTCACAGAGGCGCCAAAGCAGGGAGTAGGTACCTTCAGACTGGGCCAGGAGGAAATATGTATTTAGCCGAGAGCTATGATATGTCTATTATTCAAAGTGGCACATTAGTCCCTTGAGAGGAGGAGGTATAGCTGAGTGATAAATTACACAAGGAAAGCACGCAGCAGCAGCCTGCATATCTACAACAGCAGCACATACCTGCACCATGAAACAGCTACTCTTAAGGAAGTCAGTTTCTCTCTTGTCCTTTCTGCAGAACCCTGAGACCAGAGACAATAAAGCCAGGGTTGCCCTGGGCCCTTACGGGCTGCAAAAGGACAAGGATGGCAGGCACACAGGTCATTATGACCCACGTGGTCAGTCATCCTTGGGAATGTGTGCAGGTCTACACACAAGTCTCTGTCTTATGAGGGCCAATGGTCCCTTTCATTACAGGAAGGAAAAAAAAAAAAAAAAAAAAAAGCAACGGGATCCAGATTTCACCAAGCCTAGATGCTTCTTAGCAGATGTCTCTAATGCAGATCCCAGGAAGTGAGGCTTAGGGCTAATTCCATGACACAACACAAGGAAGATCCACAGAGTGGAGAATCTGGCAGGCTGTTTCACAGTACCCAGACACAGGAAAAGGACTCCGTGGATGAGTGACCGGTCCCTTAGGCTGTCAGTCAACACAGTGTGGGGTACCTACGTAAGAGTTTTGGGTCCGGTGGTGGAGGCGGTAGCTCATGCCTTTAATCTCATCACTCGAGAGGCAGAGACAGGTGGAGTTCAGGGCTAGCCTGGTCTACAAAGTGAGTAGGACACCCAGACTACACAAAGAAACCCCGTCTTAAAAGAGAGAGAGACAGAGACTGGGAGAAACAGAGAGCTCTTTAGGTACTGTTTCATCCTGAGGTTCACAGGTTGCCTAAAGTGGGAACCAACAGCACTAGCTCAATAAACACACAAATAAATGCAAGATGATCTCTGTGGTGAATGCTGGCAAGGAGAAGAAGGGTGGGTTGCTGGTAGAGATGACATAGGACATAGAAAAATGGGCACAAGCACTCACGAGCAGCCTGGAATCTGGGACTAGCCTTGCCACTCCCAGATTCAGGCCAGACCTGTGTCCCACACGGTGTCTTCTGGGTAGTTACAACAGTACCTCAATTGACATTATCTGAGCCCCTATATGCAGTAGCTTCCCATCAAGCACTTTGGCAGTGTTTGGCACACACTGAGCTGTTAATTGGACAGGCAATGACATATTTAAAAAAAAAAAAAAAAAAAAAAAAAGGAGCCTCTGAGCTGAGGAGGTTGCAGGGCTGGAGAGCTTGCCTAGTGTGTGAAGGCCTTAGGTTCAATCTCCATACTTGGCTTTCTTATCAAGGGAGCTTTCCACTGTATCCACTGAAATGCAAGGGGCACACAGACATGGGACAGGCAAGGTGGGGGAAATGCTTTCCATGCAGAGCTGTAGAAAGTCCCTGCAACAAGGCAGTCTGGTAGGCAGGAAAGCAACAGAGAGCCTGTTTGGGCACCCTGGTCAGCAAGACCCCTCTGAGTCTAAAGCAGCTCTCTTCTGGGAAGCCTTCCCAGCTTACTTTGAGCACAAGGATGAGCTGTGTTCTTGGTATATCATCCCAGTTCCACACAGAAGGAAGTGAAGGAGACAAGCACAGAGGCTGAAGGTCCTCTCGAAAACATACGCATCCATCTGCTGTAAACTTGGTCACTGTGTTAGCTCCAGGAGGAATGCAGACACTTGCCTGGGACACCTGGTCAGAGTCTTGACATGTTCGTGTTCCTCCTCAGTACACACTCACTGAGCACATCAGAAGACTCCAGATGCTGTAAGGATGTCCTTAGCATCCATGCCCTCCAGCTAGATTGGGGGGAAGACTACCAGAGAAGAGCTGGTAAGAATCTACACTGGGCTAATTTAGGACATTTGAGATTCGTCCAAGACAAGCTGGGTGGGCCTCATTCCTGAGAATTCTCTGGATTATTTTTCATTTTGAATTGCAAGTATTATTCCATCATCAACAGCAAAATGTAACTGAAAGTCAAGAGGCAAAGAACATAGAGAATAAATGCTTTTCAAGTCCTAGATTTCGTAAATACAACAACAGGCACAAAATCCCAGCCTGGACCATCTGCCCAGCACTGGAAGCTAAGAAGGGGCTTGGCCCCATCAAATTCAAGCATCAGTGAACATCCAATTCCAGGTCTATCCATCACGTTATAAATCTGTTGTTTAGTTCTGCAAACAGACTCTGCTAGCCACATTCTTTCAATAAACACTTCCTGAGCCAGGTGCACTGTGCTGGCTGGGAATGAAGATGGAGCCCCCCCCCCCCCGTGTGTATATGTGTGTGTTTATGTGTATGTGTGTTCTTCACCCTTAGAAAAGTGGTTTACTGAGCATAATAGATAAGTCAGCAGTTGTCCTATAAATGTCTGACGTACCAGAGAGCCATGCAGGGCATTCTGGGAGGCAGAAGAAGGTCAGCTCCAGATCCGGGGACTAAATGAGAGGCTTATTGCACAAATTCTACTTGGTCTTATAATAAAAACCTGGAGCCAGATATTGATGAAAAGCTGAAAGATCAGAGAGACGGAAAAAGCCACAGCCACTTCTCACCCAGCCACTCCTCATGAATCCTCAGACTGATGCCTCTGAGTCCTCAGCGAAAGGGAAGAGAAAATAGCATGTGAACTCTGAGCTCCTGCCTCCTCCCGCCTTATATTCCTTTCTCTGCCCAGCCATATCACTTCATGTTTCAACTTTTCCAATGCTAGGACTAAAGGTGTGTGTGGCTCCCAAGTACTGGGAGCAGAGGCATGGGATCCCAAGTGCTGGGTTTAAAGGTGTGTGCCACCACTCCCTGACCTCTGTGGTACACTCTGTGGCTGATTTGCACTCTCTGATCTTCAGGCAAACCTTATCTGATACACAGTATGTCGCCACAGGGGGTGTGCAGTAGAACAGTGGACAGGTCATTCCCAGGAGAGAACCGAGAGCTGGCAGGGTTGAGGCTGGGACTGTGAGAATGCGGCAAGTGGCTTGTAATGGAGGCCCACAGGCTCTGGAAAAGGCTTGGCTTTCACTTGGAAGCCACGGAGGATGCTATGGAGAGGTTTAAGTAGAAATGCCATGTAAGATGTGTGAGTTAGAAACAGTATTGACAGGAGTGTGAACGGGCATGGAGAGAGAGAAAAATGAACGGGATAACCAGTCAATAGGATTGGAGGAGAGACCTAGGGATAGACATAAGAGAGGAGAGGTGAAGGGGTAGGTTCCCCTTTAAATGTCCAGTCCCACACAAAGCTATGGGAGAAGAGAAGAAAAAAATGTCTGGCAAAGGCCAGTGAGATGGCTTTGCAGGTAAAGGTGACTATCACACAGACCTGACAATCTAAGTCGATTACTCAACCCCATGGTAGGAGGAGAGAACAGATTCTTGCAAGTTGCATGCATGCATGCACACACAAACAGACGACAGACAGACAACTAAATAAAATAGTCTCACAAACTGTAAGAACATGGGACACATTGGATATACAAGCCGAGAAAAAGAACAAGCCAAGGATGAATCTAGAAGTGGAGAGAGAGCCAGGTCAGGGCAATAAAATAAAGAGGAGGCACAGCTGTTAGGATACTGGGCCGTCTGGCTGATGTGGGTCTACGGGTCTCTGGGACAAGGAGTACAGATGAGCAATTCCAGGAAAAGAGCCGGGAGATGAGGGAAGGGCCAAGCAGAACCTTACTCAAAAGATGGGGAAGGGCAGGGGACAAGTAGGCTGCAGAGGGTGAAGGAGAGCCAGGGGGAGTAGGCCGGAGGGGTGACCCAGAGCCAGAATGCTGAGCATACTCAGAGAGACCTCAAGAGATTGCTCTTGACTAAGGAAGCAAGGGCAATAAGGTCCGGAGCAAAACACCAAGAGGAAGTGTGGAGGGTGCGGCTAACAAAGCCACGCCCCCTCCAACCCCTCCAAGAGTTTTGGTGTTTCCCCACTTTGCTTGTAGTGGAAGCTGTCCCTGAACACCCTCCCTGACCATCAGCCCCTCACTCTCCAGCTCACTTCACATCTCACCATGACCATTCCCAGTGTTTTAGACATGCTGTTGTCTACCTTATGATGATAGAAATCCTGTTCCCCCATAGCCCCTCCCATCTCTGGCTGGCAGGAGAGCTGGTCCTGGCCCTCACCAGCTGCAGCATATGGGAAAGCAGGCCCTGTACCTCACCTGGGGAGCACACTAGAGCTGAGCCGGTCCGAGTACATGCAAGAAAGTAATACCTGCTCTCTCCCTTGTATGCCATGTGGTGGCATGGCGGGCGGGGGGATACGCCCTCCATCCTGACCCCTTGACAGCTTTAGCAAGTGGGAGAGCTGGCCTTGGGAGCACGAGAACCAAAGAGCTGGCCCTGTCCCTTACCAACTACAGCAATTGGGAGACCTGGCCTGGGCAAAACAGTAGAGCTGGCCCTGGTGGTGTGAGCATAGGACAGTCAGACCTGACGGTATGAGAGCAGGAGTGCTGGCTCTGCTGCTGTGGGTGAGCTGGCTGGGGCAGTGCTGGAGAGCTGGCCCTAGTGATGACAATAAGAGAAAGCTGGTGGGCTGATCAACCCAGCTGCTACCCAGGCCCAGAACCAGGGCTGTAAGTTAGCCCACCCCCAAGACCCACCTCATTTATGAGCTGCTGGAATATATGAAGGGCCTGAATTTGCAGATCGAAAGCTACAGGATCTCCATGACACAGAACAACAACAGGCTATTCAGAAGGAGTCCCAGGGAGAGTCCCTGATAGTGTAGCAGAAGCCAGAGGCCTCGGGCCAGACCAATGATCCATTGCAAAGAACACTCACAAGTAAGGATGTTTGGACAAAGAGGTGTGCTGAGCGACTCACTGGGCCACAGCTTCCATGTCAAACTTTTTTTCTTTTTCTTCTTTCTTTTCTTTTTGATTTGTTTTGGTTTTAAGCTTTCATTTTGTTTGGAGGGGGTCACAAAGGCAGACAGCAGAGGCAAATGGACAGGGAGATGCGTGAGACTGGGAAATCAGTTAGAAGTTTTTTTAAAAAATTTAAAAAGAATAAGCATAAAAAGAAACCCTACCCTGTGTCACCTCTGTAACTGTGGTATCGAGAGCAGAGCCTCTCATATATTTGAAAACTTGGTTCCCAACTGGTGGAACTATCTGGGAAGGATTAGGAGGTGTGGCCTTGCTGGAGGAGGTGTGTACTCAAGGCAGGCTTTAAGGTTTCAGAAGCCTATGTCATTCTGGGTTGGCTCTCTTGCCTAGGGGTTGAGTCACATGATATAAATTCTCAGATACTGCTCCAGTGTACTGTCTGCTAGAATGCCATGAGGGCCATGGACACTAACCCTCTGAAGCCATAAGCCCCAAATTAAACTCTTTCTTTTATAAGCTGTTTGGTCATGGTATTTTATCACAGCAACAGAAAAGCAATGACGTCACCTGGCTCTCTGGAAACAACAAATAACTAGTGAGCACATGACATGCTCTGAGCCTGACTCTGCTAGATGCTGGGGACATGGTGAGAAAACAAAACAGGGCGCCTGCCTTTGTAACTTGATGCTGAGGGTGAGCAGAGATAAACATCATGTATTGGCAGAAAAACTGCAGTAATGATCACCACGGAGCTACAACTGGAATTCCACTCCCATCCTCTTCAAACCCAGGGCTGTCAACTTTTCCAACTGAAGAGGATCTTCCTGAGATGTTATTAAGTGCTTGACATCTCTTCCAGATTTTCCAAAATGTGTGTGCGTGTGCATGAGTGCATGCGTATGTGCATGTGAGTGAGTGTGTGTGTGTGTCTTTCTCTCTCCTTTCTGGTTTTTCAAGACAGGGTGTCTCTTCTAATGGCCCTGGCTATCCTGGAACTCATTTTGTAGACCAGGCTGGCCTCTCAGAGAAAACCTCCTGCCTCTGCCTCCTGAGTGCTGGGATCAAAGGTGTGCATCCCTACACCAGCTCATCTCACCCTTTTAATGGGCTCCTAAGATGTAGGAACACCTACCCTATACTCTCCGTTGTTGATCTGACTCCATCTATTTCTACATAAACGGGAGAAGCAATTCCAGACTTAGACAAGAAAATGCAAACAACACATGCCAAGGGTCACGCAGAGGTAGACTCCAATCCCTTGTTACTTTGAAGAAGCTCCTGAACTTCTCAGTGACTGGATTTTCTTATTGCTGAAACTGGAATACAAACTCTCCCAGCAGAGGTCATGTGAAGTTGAAATGAACAGACGCACATGGAGGACTAAACGCTTCACTTGAACCATACAGAGTGAGGGTTCAGTCAGTGGTGGCCCAATAGTACACACTGTTGTTTGATCTCTGCCTGCTATCTTCATACAAACCTAGTCAGAAAGGGCTAGGCATTCCAACCACAGAGCACATGTCAAGACACACAGAATACAAACTGGCCAGTGGCCTGAAGAATCACCTGAGATCCCACACACTCATCCAGACTCCCATTGTAATTCCGAGTTCAACTTTGGTTATCCTATTTTCTTCTCCATTTTATGCAAATACAACTATTTCCCCCCAACAGATCACATCTCATCTCATCTCACAGCAAGAGTCCAAACCCAGGCTGGATTCCATAGAGCAAGTTGTGGCAGAGTTAGGAACACCACACCTCAAAGATAGCCTAAGAACACAATCAGAAGCCCAGCATACACACAAGCGCCAACACACTCATCTCCAAGAAAGGCAAGGGGGACAGGTCACAACACGCTTGGCCTGCCTCAAAGCTACAGGATAGACTCTTTTGGCATATAAGCACCCTTTTCCTTGGCCTCTGGGTGGCCTCCTACCTTCTTCCTCCCATCCCAAGTTATGCATGTTTACCAAAGCTCAGCCCTCCACTTACTCACTACTACCATGGGCAGCTTGAGAGACAGCTCAGCTGTCAGGGGTGAAGGTTCACAACCAAAACTATAAAGTCCATTCTACATCTCCAGACAGAACTATCTCAGTCCGGGCTTCAGTTCTGAATCACCAACTGTAAAGTGGACATTTCCCATGGATAAACCAAGACTTGTCATGCATGAAGGCTTGGGTTCAGTCCTCAGCAAGGCAATCAATCAATACTAACATCAACTATCTCTTTCCGGCCCCAGTGTGTACACTTCTGTTGATGATCCAGTTATGAAACACCGAATTTCAACTATCAATTTCTTCGGCTCATGTGTTTAGAGTCTAATGAGGCTGGAAATCAGATGGACTCTTCCCTTGTGTATCTATGGGCCACATGACAGCATGTGTGTGACCACTATCTCTTGTCTCCACTGTCCCTCCTCACTCAATGGAACTTAAACAGAGTCCCACTGTCTTGGAAATAAGTCTAAGTGCCTTGGCTGGAACCTGAGGGTCTAGAAAAGGAGTTGACAAACAGACCGCAGGTCAAATCTAGCCTACCCCATTTCTGTTCCCCATTCTCTACCCCATTTTACTAGAGCAAGACATGCCAATCATTTGCATAGCATCCTGGCTGCTTCAGGCTACCAAGCAGAGCTGAGCAGCTCTGACAGGCCACATGCATCTGGTCCTTCACAGAGCAAGGGTGCTGACTTGGGCGGTCACTGTCACATGGCAGCATTACCCACCAAAGATCTTGCCCATGCTGCTTCAGAGCATTTATTCCTGATGCTCTGTAGACTGGGCCCAGTTTCTTCACACCTTATATCCATGTTCCCAGGTACAGAGAACCTTAGTTCACCCACGGACTGTTTTCTATCTATTCTATCTAGCTTAGTACCAAAGCATCACTTGTCTGTGAGGTCAGCAGCATGTCCCACAGGCCTGAGGGTTCTCCCCCTCTGACCTGTCTACACCAACGGCTCTCAACCTTCCTAATACTGTGATCCTTTAAAATAGTCCCCACATTACAGTGACCCCCCAACCATAAATTTACTTTCATTGCTACTACATGACTATAATTTTGCTTGTTATAAATTGCAATTTGACATGTAGGATATCTGATATGCAACCCCTATGAAAGGGTCATGTGACTTCCCAGGAGGGTCATGACCCATAGGTTGAGAACCAATGGTGTACACCATTCACAAAAACCTCGAGTAAAAATTCACTATCCTTTCTGTCCATGATACAGACTTCTTTGGGGCTCAGGCTTCATAACCTCCACTGGGTACCTACAGTAACAACAAGGTTGCCCTTCATCCCAAACACATTTAGTAAAAAGGCATCAAACAAACTTACCAAGGAAGGCCTACGGTTCCACATTTGGTTCCACAAGCGTACACTGTAGCCAACACCACCTGAAAGCAAGGAGAGAAAGATTTAGTTCTAAAAGAGAATGTCACATGGTCTCTTCCAACTGGTACTATGCAAGGTTTTGATTGCCCACTCTCCTAGGATTCCAGCTCTGCTTCTGTCTAGAAAATCCCAGCTTACCCTGCAAACTCATTGGTCTAGAGGCCTCCCGGACATCTCAGGTTTACACTCACACACACACACACACACACACACACACACACACACACACACACACACACACACACCAGCTTCCATGGAACACTGGTGACATGTCTGTGGTAACACATGACATACTGTATCAGTAAGATTTCTTATTTGGGGGTGGGAAGGTTCTGGACTACAGGTTTTTTAAGAGATTTGTGAAACTGACCTTACTTCTTGAATCTGCTGTCTAGAATACCCCAGGCATTTAGATGGTCCCCAATAATTATGTAAAGAGAAAACAACCCATCCAGTTCATTACCACATACCTGGGTTTTAAACTTCTGCTAGAATATGATTTTCACCATAGGAATGCAAGTCTCAGTCCCACTGCTTTGAATAGGCAAAAGTTTGCCAGAAGGATTAATGAGATTTATCTAAAGGCACACCTTGACAATGACACGCCCCTGGTAGAAACCTTCAGAGGCTCTCAGAACAAAGCCAGGACGTCAGGCCTGTACCAACTGGCCCAGGCTCACTTGACAGCCTCAGCTCATATGGAGTCTTCAAATGGACTCTACTGTCCGGATAGAGCAGACAGACAGTGAATCCTCAAACACAGATGCCCATCACTATGCCCTCTAGAGCATCTTCTTCCGCTGTTATGACGACACTCTGATGCAACCTGTCCAACAGTGTAGCTCACATCAGGTTCATAATCCTCCCTCATATGTGATTCTTCTTAAACTGTGGTGAAATACAATTGAGATAAAGTTCATCATCTCAACCATTTGGCAATATACAGTGTGGCAGTATTCAGTGTGTTCATATTGTGCACCACTGTCACCGTCCACCTCCAGAACTCTCTTCACTATAGAATGGAAAGTATATCTAAGTTCCTGGACCAGTAAGTCCTAGAAAAGCATGCATGAATGGATGACAAATGGGTGAATAACACTACCATGCTACTTTCCAGATTCATTTCAATCCATCTTAAATCTCTCAATTTCTCTCTCTCTCTCTCTCTCTCTCTCTCTCTCTCTCTCTCTCTCTCTCTCTCTCTCTCTCTCTCTCAGACACACACACACACACACACACTGCAGCTCTTGGCCTGAGTTAATCACCACTTTAGCTTGGCACTCAACATAATTCCTTGGTTTTCCACTCATGTCACCAGCTCATTCTGTTTCTTGTTCCTCATCTGGCCAGGCTTCTACAGGAGCCTTGGGGCCCACTCCCCCCCCACCCCCACTTTGCTGTCCCTTCCTGGTGGTCTATCTAGTCTGGTTCAAATATGACCTCCGCACCTGATGCTTTCCCAGATTTTCCTCCCTGCCTGGACGTCTCCTTTGACCAATAGTCCATTGCTGTGGTCAAGTCAGAGGTCCAGGGCGCCGAGCTCTATGTGGACCATAGCGGGTGTCTTGGGCTCAGCACATCTAACCCGAACCTCCCCAGTCTGTTCTTGGCAATGTGAGCATCTCAGTATAAGGTGACGTTTCTAGCAGCCGTTCTCAGGATTCACTGTTCCCTTCATATCCAAATTCTCATCCAAACTTTTTTTCACATCCACATATATTAGCATGGTCATTTCTCGTCACCTCCTCTGCTGTCACCATCCTAGACTGTTACAACAGCTTCCTAATGGGGTCCTCACTTCTTCCCTCAGGGCTGTTCACACTTCTAGCCATAGCTGCTCTCATTAGGGGGAGAAGTCTGTTACTACATGAGTCATATCAGGTCACTTTGCTTGAATCCTTCAAAGTCTTCCCAACAAGGATGCCGGAGGGACGGGCATTTCTAAACCTACAGGCCCTGGGGCAGACGGCCATGTAAGCAGAGTCTCCAGGCCAATGTACCCCCCAATACCATCACTATTGGGGGGGGGCTGGCAGTCCTGATCTTCCATATTCTGACTTCTTGAAGAAATTAAGCATTTGAAGGGACCGAGAGACAGGAAGTCAGTGCCCCCTTCAGCTGTTCCATTAAGAGGTCAACAAGCCAGCTGAAGCATGTGATACATGGGATCTTCCACTGCTTCAGGACTTGTAAAAATTGCCTTATTGATGGCCAAAAATCAGGCTTGCCTTCTAGAGCATGAGTATTTAGCCCCGATGGCTGAAAACCTTTCCTAACCTTCTCTTCTTTCAGCCTCCAACTGGTCATTGAGTCTTCTTACCTGTCTGTCTCTACACCCTACCCTCCCCACTTCTGACGCCCTAACTGGAGGTACAATTCAAATGCAATCATTCAGGAGCCATAGCTGGGGTCCCAGCAGTCCTCCTTGGAGCCTCTTGACCACCTCAGACACCTCTATACACAAACTCCTAATCACCACTCCATACAGGATCTGAAATTGTTCTAATAAACCCTAAACAAAGAATTCTTCACTATCGCACCATACAATCTTTAAAATCAGTTTAGAGTAAGCTGTGATACACTCGTTTCTTCTGCCCTGGGCACAGATCTTCTTAAACGGGCTGTTTGTCTGGACAAGGATAGGAACACTTCCCTCCCTGGCCTATCAGTGATTGGCCCAAAAGTAGACACACCCTCCAAAACAAGCTAATCAGACTCTTCTTCTAGAACTAATAGCTAGTTGCAGAGAAAGGATATCCCTCCCAGTTGTAAACTGAGGCTGCCAGCAGCTGTGCCCTAAGATGATCCAGAGTGGGAAGACTGGTGTCGATACTAGACCAGGGAATGGGGAAAGATGGGTCACTGGCATCATTGACCCTATTCCAGAGTTCAGTCTCTTTGGCGCCCTCCTAACACCTGTCCCCAGTTATGGACCCAGTAAGTTCCCACTTGCACTTCTGCCCCCTCCTCCTTTTTTCCATTGCTGTATTCCTTAGGTCAAGAACAGTTGCCAGCATGTTGTACTCAATCATTTAGGAAGTGAATGAAGCAAACACACTGGCTCCACGGCAGAAAAACTGGGGAAGCCTAGCTCTGTCATTTCCTAGCTGTGTGATCTGAGGCAAGGCAAGGTTGTCTAGCTCTGTGTGTGTGTGTGTGTGTGTGTGTGTGTGTGTGTGTGTGTGTGTGTGCACAAAAGCCCAAATATGTGCAAGGGCATGTGTAAACACATGCTTATGGAAGCCAGAGAACCATCTTTGATGCTGGGTTCTCATGCACCTTCTTTTTTTTGAGACAGGGTCAACTTGCCAAGTACACTAAGCTGGCCAGTGGGCCCCAAGAAGCTGCCTATCTCCAACCCTGCAGCACTTAGACTGGCATCGTAAGCCACCATGACCCACTTTCCTATATACGATGTGCGGCTCTAACTTGGGTCCTCAAACGCTTTACCCCTTGAACTCTCTCCCTCCTCATCCTTTCACAGCTCAGTCTCTCTGTAAAAAGAAGTGGGGGGGGGGGCATGGTACCTACTCAGAGGGGCTGGGAGAAATACACATCATGAACAGAAAATCCCTTCCTTGGAAACATCTCAGCCTCCACAAATGCTAACTGTTCTTGTTATCAGCTCCAGGCCAGAGGCCCAGTCTGGGCTTTAGATCCTTCCTCATAGGTCATTAGGACACGATATAAGAGAGGAAAAAGCAACAGAAATAGATGGAGTCAGATTACCAACTGAAAGCATAGCGTAGATGTTCCTGCTTCTTAGGAGCCTGTTATAAGGGTGAGAAGATGAGCCACGTGTGGTGGTCTGGACCTTTAATCCTGGCACTCAAAAGGCAGAGGCAAGCAGATGTCTGTGAGTCTGAGGACAACCTGGTCTACAGACTGAGTTCCAGGGCAGCCAAGGGTTTTTTAAGAAGAGAAACCCTGTCTTGAAAAACCAAAAAGGAAGGAAGGAGAGAGAGAAGGAAGGAAGGAGCTGACTGGGTATTTTACAAGCACAGACTCTCCTGGGAGCAATCAACCAACATTTAGTGAGATTCAAGAGTTAAGGAGACTTCTCAGGAAATTACCAAGAATTAGAGGCCCAAGACAAATGGTGGCAGAGGAGCATGTGTGTCGCCTACAGGAAAGTCCTGCCATAGACAGCACCACCCAGGTGACGAGACACTGCACTCTGCACCTTTTAAGAAGCAATTTTCACAGCAAAGCTTCAAGAGGGAGAGAAGCTTCTTACATGGTGGGGACAAGGTAATAAGGCTATAAAAATGGAACCACACAGAACCCACATGGGCCCAATTTTCGAGGAAAAGCAGTGATTGACACAGCATTTAGGGTGGGGGAGGAGCCACACTAGGATCCGGGCAGGAAAACAGCTGAGATTACTTTTGAAAGTAATCAGGCTGCAGAAAAGCTCCTGGGTCTGCCAGCTGAGCAGAGCTGGCTCTAATCTGCCCCCTGCCCTACTCCCTGCTTTCTACAGAAAAGAAGACGGGCCAGTGCAGTCCGGTGGCTGCGCTCCAAGAAGGCACAGCACCACAATCAGAAGAGACCATGCTGCCCCTCCCGACAGGCTGCCTTCTCCCTCCTGTCCAAACCATGCTTGACCCTCACCTGCAACTCTGCAGCCCGAGGCCTCATCACCATCTCCACCCCTCCTCTTTACCGCTGAACCTCTAAGCATATAGCATCTGCCTCTTTCCAGCCCTTGTGCCCACAGTTCCCCATATCAGAGCATCTGAGCAGGACGGCTCAAAACAACACAGACCCGCGAGGGGTATGGGTGGGTCACCTCAGATCTAGCTGTATGATCCTGGGTGGTTAACTCATTGCTACAAGTCTTAGCTTACTTATCTGTAAAATGGAGAGGCAGACATGGCTCATTCTAGACTCTGTGTGGATTATATGAGCCAGTTCATATAGGTTTTCGAATCACGCCTAGAACCAGCTGCACCCAAAAAAGAGTTACCCTAAAGTGTAAGCTGTGAACACTGGGGTGCATGCCCAAAATTTAGTGGAACATCAATACAACTCATGTTCTTACAGCTTATTCCTACCTGGGCCTTTTAGATCTTCTGGAAACACTCACACTGCACTTTAGTCCACTCTTTCAAGGTGTTGACAAAAATCAGCCACCTTCACAAACCTTCCTGACTTCCAGTTCAAAAGACAGAATCTGATCCTTTCTTAAGAGGTGGGTGGGCCTGCCTTTTAATCTCTTGAATAAGCATCAGCTTTAGCCTGTTGCATGGGTCCACTCCCAGCGACAAGCTTCTCGGGAACAAAGGCTTCTGGGATCTTTCTCTCCAGTGTTTACTCCCTGCAACCTTGTATAGTATGTAGACTCAGGAAACGTTTGCTGGATTAAGCCTAGAGCAAGGTCCACATGAATAGAAATAACAGAAATAGGAGCAGGCACTGTGGGTGGAGCATATTCAGGGACCTGGGTTTCAACCCAGTACTGAAAAAAAAAATTTTTTTTTAACAAAACCAGCATCCCAAGTCATGGTGACACTTGCAGAAGACCAACAAAGAGCCAAGATTCCACAAGGGTGCAGCGCCTTCTACCCACCACCTGTTCACACGGGCCATCTCTGAAAAAGGCTGTTTGCAGCTGGGCATGGTAGTACACATCTGCGATCCCAGAACTAGGGATGCTGATGCAGGAGAATCACACAAGACCAACAAGAAAAAAAAAATCTCTTTTTCGGATTTACTTTCTTATTTTAGGGCATTTCCTAAAGCACCCTTAAGGGAATCCATGCTTCATGTCATGATTATTTTAATCAAAGCATCAGGTGTAGGGAGACAAACATCCTGGGTTATCAGAGGCTGATTGCTTTTTAAGAGGATTTATTGATTCAACCTCTTCACATAGACAAGTAAATTATGGCCACTTTTTGCTTATACCTCCTTTCACATTAGTTACCCGGGCTTCTTCACTCATGAAAAATACAACAAAGACTGTCTCCAGCATGAAGTACATTTTTAAAATACATTTTCACAGCATTCTATCTGAAAAAAGAAAACCCGACTCTGTCGAATCTTGGGCCATTGCCATTAGCTAGATAAACGCCAACTTAATGAAATGATTCTGTAATACACAAAGATGGCTTAATGCGGCATTAGCTGAAGGAACAAAAATTAGAAGCAATCTAAAACCTGCTCCATTGCAAGCTCCCAGCTCACAGAAAACATTTTCGAGATAGAGAATAGTATGGAGCCATCTTTAACAAGCAGCGGGGGAAGACTAAAGGATGATACAATAATGACAGTGCAGGGGACAGGGCTGTCCCCATCACCTAGGCTCTCCCAGCTGGAGCAGGACAGGTTCATAATTGAAGTCAAAAATCAAGGGAAATGAGAGGGTTGTTGGGAGGAAATCTCAGCACGTGGGGATGGAGAGGCAATGTCAGTCTGGTGGGTACTGGTCTAACAGTGGGAAAGACATTCTGGCTATTTGTCCCCAAGTGTTTCTTGGCCCCCTAAAATACTCTTCTGAGTGTTTTCCAATTCCGCTAACTCTGCCCTGCGTTGCCCAGTGGATTTGGGCAAGTAGTTAAGACTGTTCCAGAGCTCCATTCTCTTGAGAACAAAGGCAGACAAGGCCTTCTAGGCCACAGTGCCTGCCCTGAGCCCATCCCTCTGCTCCACTCTTGTCTTCCAGAGCACCCAAGTTCTGCTCCGAGAACCCACACAGGGCAGCTTGAAACTCCCTATAATTTCAGGTCCGGGGATCTAACCTCCACTTCCGGCTTCCACAGGAACCTACATGAACACAGGCACACGCGCACACACACACCACATTTTCACAGTGACTAAGATGGGCCCCAGGATCCCAGGGCCCCAGGTAGGGGTCGGGAAGCAAAAGGCTTCCTTGCCAAGCAAGCAAATTGAAGGTGCAGACCCAACACCCCCTTCCTGCTGAATGCAGCTGAACCCCAAAGTCATTCTGACAACTAGAAGGAACTGTGAAAGTAAAGATAAAATGAAGCCCAACACATCTAGGCTAGTGAACATCTGAGGGGAAAAGCCCACATATCAATGGACCGATCTTCCCTCAGTCTTCCGTGGGCCTCTTTCCTACATGTGCAGTGAACAGAGATGCACGTTTACTGGAAGACAAGGATAACATTGGGGCAATAAAAGACAAGGATAAAATACAAATGGCCATAAGCTCCCTCTCCACCAAGAGGGCTGTGTTCAGTAGCAGAGACTTCCATCCCAGCAGGGGATTGAAACATCCCTGCACAAATGACTTCTAGTTAGAAGCTACAGTGAGTGGCTGGGTAGGAGGGGTTGAGAAACTTATGATAGGCAACTGATTCCTCTGACCTCTTTAAGACATTAAATAACTGGGCTGTAGAGATGGCTTGGTGATTGAGAGCACACAGGCTGCTCTTCTAAAGGATCAGGGTTCAATTCCCAGCGCCTACATAGCAGCTGACAACTGTCTATATAACTCCAGTTCCAGGGCTTCTGACACCCTCGCACAGACATCCATGAAGGCAAAAACACCAATGTATATGAAATAAAAATAAAATTTAAAAAGAGAGAGATAAATAGCTTAAATGTTTCCTCACTGTATCAAATAGGAAGAGACAAGTTTCCAAGGCTTTTCATTTTCACTCTTTGGCTAGTAAGGCACCACTCAGTGCACTAGCCAATGTCCTACCTGAGCCTCCTTAGATGTTAAAGTAACTGGAGAGAAACTCCAAGGCTGCCTCCCACAAAGCTGCTGCATACATTAACTGGGACTCTTGCATCAGGACTAGCTTACTTGCCTTCAGAATAGCTAGCTACTTGCTGGAGCCAGCTCAGAGATAGTCACCTGGAATGGCCAAGACAGCTTAGGCCTTCAACTTGTGATTCCCCACCTGCTGGCCTGGCCTGACTGCTAAAGCAACGTAATTCTCCTGAGAGGTATCTTAATCTCATTCCTCTATACCAGTGATTTTCAGCTTGTGGGTCGCAACCCCTCTGGTGGTCAAAGGACCCTTTTACAGGGTTGCATATCAGATATACACAAATCAAATATTTACAATGCGATTCACAACAGTAGCAAAGTTAGTTATGGAGTAGCAACAAAAATAATTTTATGATTGGGATCGCCACAACATGAGGAATTGTATCAAAGGGTCACATTAGGAAGGTTGAAAACCACAGCTCTACACCAA
Organism: Phyllotis vaccarum; assembly: GCA_033318265.1. Lineage (NCBI taxonomy): Eukaryota > Metazoa > Chordata > Mammalia > Rodentia > Cricetidae > Phyllotis > Phyllotis vaccarum. The sequence continues at coordinate 6,961,960 of JARWLC010000019.1, forward strand.
CAAGGGGAACCAGACCTTGGAATTAAGAGTCCTGGGTTCCCATCCAAACTCGGGCCCTCTGGTGCCACTATTACCAGACACTTTTTATCTCCTCTGGGGCCAGTCTCAACAGCCTATAATTATCTTCTTCGTTGAGATCCTGGTTAGCAGCCTCTCTTTCCCAAAAGCTCCTCAGCTAAGGCTAAGTCAGTGGTTCATTCCTGTACCCCGGACACCACCAGGAACAGAGACTGCCACACTACAGATCTCAGTAGATATATAACAGCTAGGAAACCGGCTTCAGACACCAGTCAGCCACCTCTAAGCCTGCCATGCCACATATAGGCCAAGTCCCAGAGGGATGGGCAGCCCAATGTCCTCTTGAAGGTCTGTGGCTGCCTCAGTGCCTCCAGTCAGTGCCTACAAATGTCCCCATCCTAGCACTGCTCAGGCCACTCATCTAAGTGCCAACGAAGAGGGAAGGAAGCTGTAAAGAGGTGAGGACCACAATGAGTTAGTTCTCTTCAGACGCCATCATCAGAAAATCAAAACTGAGCGTGAACAGAGAGATCGGGTAGAGAAGGGGCCTTGATGAAGGATTGCACAACATAGTGAGTGAGACCCGGTCTCAAAATAAATAGTTGTCCAAGGAGCAGGGACTGAGCAAACTCATTTCTTTAAGTCAACTGCAATAAAGCCTGGTCAATCACAGGAGTGTTGCCGGACACCCTTCCTAATGCATTAGAGACTCCAATTGTCAGCTAATAAACAAGAGAGATGTCTGTCACCACGCATGTCCCCATTGCCTTGGTCAGGAAGGAGACTGGATTAGTCTAGTTGGGGAGCACTTGAGAATTCATAGCCCAAGACAGGCGCCAAAACCAAAATATCTCAAGTTTGGCTTGCAAGTATGAACCTACTTACTTATAGGGCTAATTTCCCCTGCCCTTTTATGATTATGAAAGTGATACATGCAGAGTTGAACCAAGAAAACCACACAGGAAGAATAAGACTAAAAACCATAAGCTCTAATCCCACAAGGTAAGAAGCACTGCTAATATTCTGGTGCCCTTTCTTCCTCTTATTAATAAAAATTTGAAAGAGATGGGAGCATGCTGTGAAGAAATTTCCGTAATGCATCGTTTTCTTGCAGTAAATCTATCGACAACCACTCTCCATGATTCCCGGCAAGATGCTCACTCTTGGTGAACGAATAAATAAGAAGAAAGCTAGAAAACAGAAACAAAACGAGTTAGTCTGACGAGGCCCAATTTATTTACCAACAGGAAAAAACTAATCGCCACTACGTCTAGGATGGGAGTTCTCATCACATAAAAACATGAGGCTCACTTTTATATTTTCTTGTTGAGATCTTCGAAGCAACAGTTTTGAATATGCCACATATTTCAAATCACAGGAATTTTATAACTGCATCTGATTATTTTGAAGCAGGAGGTCAAGTCTGGGTGGACTTAGGAAGGACAACAACTTGGCCAGGTCATTTTAAAGGCTGGTTCACATTCGTGGACTCTGTCTCCAATTATGTTATATCCTGTGGAACAGGCAGAGGTGTCTTGTGCCATCCAGTCGAGAGCTGCTCTAATGTCTGCTTTGACACTCAATGGCTACTGGATTTTATACCTGGGTTTGGCCAGCAAAGAGTCTCATGAAGGGTTCTTCTTCAGAGGAGAAGACTGCAGGATGGAGAGAGCCCCTTTGCATATGCCCTTTCACCTCTTGAATATCCGTGCTGCATTTAGCAATGGGCCTGTACCAGCACTGGGTGGAGAACTGGGACATAGTAGTTAAAAAGATGCTCCGCCCATTCCCATGGAGCTGCAGGTGTTCATACCCTGGCCAGAAAGGCCACACAATTACTCCTCTTTTACAGATGATAGAAACATTTGCTGGAATGTTCTACTCCGGTCATAGGAGAAAGGCTCATCTCAAAAGGTCTCTGGCTCCTCAGCAAGGGATCTTTGTCAATTGCACTGGTGAACTTACGTCCTCCCACTGACAATTTAGGTCTTTTTGGATTATTAAGAGCTCCTTCCAATGCCTGGATACAAACTGCCTACTGGTTTGTGAGCAGTGAACTACCCTGACCTCTAGATGGCTGCACTTGCCCTGGTTTCAGTGGCTGCCTAGCTTCTGGTCCTCTTCACCAGACTTTCTTCAGCTCCAGATTCTAGCAACCACCCACCATTGCTAACTCAATGGCTAGCCACCATCCTCCCCCGTGCTCCATCTCCACCACTGATTTTGCTGAGCACAAAACCTCCCAATTAAAGATATTCTCCTGCCTTGGATATGTCCATAGAGCTAAGCTCTGGCCATTGGGAAGAATTACTGATTTACAGTCTTCCCATAAAGTGATATGACCCCTTCCACACCGGTTCTTTCTATGAGAGAAGGTAAAATGAGGGTTTTAGCTTCAGCCACCAAGTGGCTTGTAGATGACACCAGGCCTAGACATCCTTCATACTGCAGTGGCACATAGGAAGCCACCCTCTTCCTGGGCTCAGCTATGGAGGGAGGTGTGGGGTCTATGGGTCTCCTTAACAGAGGAACTCGACCAAGTAGTTTGAATCACATCAGTTCTACACACCCCAGAAAAGTCCCTTGATGGCCATTAAACACTTCAAAGGGGAGTCCGAATCTAGGTGTGAAAGTGTTTGTTCTGTGTTAGCTCGCAGAAAACTTTTGAATAAAGGACACCAACAGGATCTCAGAGGTGAGTTCTGCTCCAATCAGAGGAAAACTGAGAGAACCCAAAAAAGGAAATCAGCTTTTCCATTTTCAGCAAAGGCACTGCAAGCTGAACCGAGGGCCAAGGCTAATGTCTCCATGGAAACTTATCACAGGAGCTTATGTTCCTGACCAAGAACTCAATGGTCTATTTCTTTTAAAAAATTATATAAACTGTGTTTTGTCATCTGTAAAAAGCCTTGGGATTTTTATTTTTATTTATTTATTTTTTAAGGAGGCCTTCTGGCCCGGGAATCTACGGCAAAAGACATACGAATACTGTGTATCATCTCAGGAAGGTATGTATGGGCTGAATCCAAGACAAGAAGCAGTAATGTGATCCTTTATTTACTGATTCAGTAACCGTATAGCACAAAGCACATCAAGCTGATCATTCCTGCAGGTCCTCCAGGCTTCTAAATACGGTATACACAACATTTAAGGGCAGCATTAGCAAACAAGGGGAAGGGAGAGCCTGGGTAGATGGAAGTCAGAAATGCAGCTTGGGAGCCTGCATCTGCCTGCTGTGGGGCCCTGGACAGTGACTCACATTCTCCAGAATGATCCCCCAGTCTACACGCCAGACTCCCTAACAACTGTCCCCCTACCCCAGTCATCACAGAGACCAAACGAGCCATTGCCTATAAAGACCGCTTAGCAAATCAGTTGAGAATGTTAGATGGAACTGTTAGAAAAGGCTGTTTAAAAACAATTCTGAGGACCACCCGCCAGAAACCCTAGCAGACTGGACCAGCGCTGCCCAGCTACTCTGAGAGACCTAAAGAAAACTCTTGTCTATAACCTAAAGCAACTCTCTTGCTCCTTATAGACTAGCTTGCATAGCTGGCAAGAGTCAGTCCTTCTGCTGTGTTCATCACTGGCATCCATTTGCTCACCTGCCACCGAGCAGCCAGCAGGACCTCGGTCATGGGCTATGAAGAAAAGAGCTGCAGTGAACTGGGGTCACTCCATGGTGATATGTCTAGAAAGCAAAAGAGTTCCCTAGCCCCACTGTGCTGTGAGAAGCCCCCACACTGAGAAAGTTTGCACTCTGCACTTCAAGAAATAAAAAAGATTGCAGCTGATTTTTTTTTTTTTTAAGCAGGCTCTCAAATGAGACTGGGGCTTAAAGCCCAGTTTTCCCACATAGTTCAAATCATTTGAGGCACCCCTTGAGTTTCAGACTCCCTATCAAGAGAAGGAGACCTATGCCACTCACCCCATGGGACTGTTATAAAGAGTAAGGTCAGAAGACTGGTGAGCACTTAGCACGATGCTTAGCATAGTCAACAGCCACGGGTTAGGCACCACTATTAATACATACAAATACATATATTCTGCTGATGGAGCTAAGAGCTGGCAGATTGTCAAGAACACTTCTGCTATACTGTGGCACTGACAGGCTTTGCAACTTGCTATTACCTGGACAGTGTGCTGGCTCATTTATTAATCTTAGGCTAATAGAGGTTCTTCTGGATCTCTGCCTAATGCCTAAGGACATGCAAACCATCCAAGAATGCCTGGCCGGCCAGTTGTTTTTCTGGTTTGGAGCTGCCCATCACTATGCTGAGAGACATTCCCAGAGAAAAAGACTCTTAAGTGACTGTCTGTATCTAAGTTTTCCATCCATGTCTGGGTATATGGCTCTCCAGCTCTGGGTACAAAATGAGTAACTATCTTTAGAACACAGTCCCAGGACTGGAAATGTAGGTCAATTGGCGGAGTGCTCGCTCAGCATACACAAAATCCTTGATTCAATCCTCAGCATTGCACAGAATGGTGGTACATGCTTGGCATCTCAGCATTCAGGGGCTGAAATCAGGAGGACCAGGAGTTCGGGTCATCCTCAGCAACACAGAAAATTCGAAGCCATCCTGAGCACACAAGACTCTGTCTCAAAACAAAAAACAAAAATGATCCTAGCCAACAAAGCAGTGTGAGTCAGCACCCACGTACTGGACAGCGCCGCACCCTTCAGTCAGGCCTGAAGGTAGCCCTGCTTTGCCACCTATACCTGGAAAGGCCACCTGGATCTCACTGGTTATAGCTTCAAAGCATGCATTCTTCCATTATCTTTCTCAAGCATCAGACCCACCCACGCTGTGGAGGGTTGGCTAAGAATTATTTTACCAGCTCAACAGACAATCAGGCTCAGTCCGAGATAGCCGTGATCAGCTTAAGGGATGGTGGTTAAGAAGCAGAAGTGCCTAGAAGGCAGGTTTTTCGATTCCTACTCCAGTGCTCCCTACAGGCAAAAGATATTTGTTTTTTAAGATCTGTTTCCCAGCATGATGCTTTGTCTCTGAAGATATCATGACTGAGGTAACTGGTCACAGTACAGTGTAGAGTCACATACTTAAAAGCTAGTTACACTAGCAGATGTTTACATGCTCCAGAACTCTAAAGATTAATTGGTAACCGTCAGGACTCCTGGCTTTGTGTCTCTCTCCACTTGCCCATCCAGTTCCCTCCACTCAGACCTCTTGGCTGCATTTACACCTCTATACTCCATTGTAACTGCAACATTCACACAAGGCTGGTGTTTAACTATTTGAGGAATATTATCATGTCATAACAAAATAATCTCATGATCTTTTCACTGCCCACAAGTCTCTCTGCTACTTTGATAGGTGTCTCTTTGCTTTTCCTGTTGCTGTGGTAAAATAAGAAATAATAAAGTAATAATAATAATAAAAAAAAAATACTCACAAGGGGTCAGTGAGATGGCTCCATAGGAAGAAGCACTTGCTCCGTAATGACAAAAACCTGATAGCCTGAGTTCAATCCTGGGACCTATTTTAAGCTGGAAGTGGGGAGATCTGATTCCACGGAATTGTCCTCATCTACATGCACACCATGGCATGCTGCACCCAACACATCCACAATAATGATAGGAACAGTGATGACCGTGTTATTTTTTAAAATATGCCAACAAAAGCAATTTAAAGGTGCAAAGGATTATTTTGGCTTGTAATTCCAATGCAGTGCACCATGACAGGGAGCTTGAGAGGCAGCTGGTTACACGACATCCACGTTCGTTCGGGACACTCAGCTCCCTTGCTCCCTCTTATTCAGTCTGGAACACCAGCCTAGAGAACGGTGCCATGCTCTGTGAGTGGGCCTTCCTTCCTCAGTTAACCTAATCAACAGGCATAACCAGAAGCTAACCTAATCTAGTAACACCTCACAGTGTGCCTGTCCCTAGGAGATTCTAGATCCCCCCCCAACTGATATTGACTGTCTGATATTAACTGTCACACTAGATGTTCTCCGTGAATGTGCTTGCTGGATCACTCTTCAGCTTTCTTAACCCTAGGGACCGTGTCCCAAGATCAGTATTCAATGCAAACAATCCCTCACAGACACCGTAGTGATCTCATCTGGGCAGCCCATTAACAGAGATTCTCTTTTCAAATGGCTCTAGGCTGCACGGAGTTGACTGCTGGATCTAAATGGTCCCTAGGTAAACCCTGACTTGCTACTCATTGACTTCCCTATTTCCCTGTCACACAGTGGGTCAAGCACAGCCAGCCCTCGAATAACCTTCCAGAGTTCAATTCCCACTTCAGAACCTTCCATTCTAGACTAGCCCATCTCTAGATGTGTTCTCACCATTCCCCAACTCTGTCCTTGGACTTAGCTATATACATATGCACATTCCCCTCAGAGGGACATGTCCTACCCTTGTCTATGTGCTGGCACCTGAACTCAGGTCCTCCTCACACGTGTTCATTCTGCATGTTACAAATGAGCCATCTCCCCAGCCCACGGGATGCCCTTTAAGGAAATAAAATCACAGGCTCCTGGGTCACAAAAACAAATCAGCTCTGCACTTGGGTCTAGCCTGGTGCTTGGCATATAGCCCTTCAGACATCTGTTGACTAAATAATCAACGTGTGGTTAAGTCTGAATAAATGTGCAGCAAGTGCCCTTCCAGTTAATGAGGACTAAGCTATGCTCTGGAGCTCCTTCATCAGGAAAAGGCACTGATCTCCAACCAACATGGAGAATACAAAAAACACAGATGCCCGATGGAAATGGTACCTAGACTTCTTCTAAGTACATACATGAGCAAGCCCCTGCATATGTCCTGTAGCAAGGCAGGGCTTTCTGGAATTTTCCCAAAGCTCAATTCACCTGTTGGATAAATAAATAGATATTTATTGGGCAATTGATCTGTACAGACACCAACTCAGTAGTGGGTCCTGGGCCATGGTAGGGTAAGCAGATGACATTCCTGCTCACATTCTGGTACCCAGAGAAGATGAGGTTCCATGCAACCCCCGGCTCCACAGGGAAGTTCCCAGCAAAGTGTCTCCTTGCACAAAGTCCTTCTGTTCCTCGGAGTGGGGGTGTAAATGAACACACCGCTCACAACTGAGCAGATCCGGGCAGTGCCAAAAGTGCCCTGTCACTCCAGTGCGGCAATTCCTCACTCCAGAATACACCGAGGACAGACAGCACAGCATGCTCACCTCAGTTCTTTGTCAACACTGCCAGCTGAGCTCAGCCACAAACGTCACTTTAATATCAAATGTCTCAAATGACAGAGTGACCCAAGATGCCAAAAACAGGACTCAGGGTGGGAAGGGAGGGGTAGCGCTCAATGAAAGGGTGGCCTTTTTTTTCCACCATGTAAAACCCCTTCTTCCTCTGAACCAGAAGTCGATTCCATCATCTCCAGCCTTGGGCTCCTTTCCCTCCAGCAGGATACTGAAAATAGATTTGCATTTAACATTTAAAACTGCTTTGTATCCCACACTCTTTTAGCTCCCTTCTCGGCTGCAAACTCATCCCAATCCCTGAGGGTTCTCACAAGTGTACTTCACAAGCAAACAAACCAGTCACCATGTTTATCCCTAAGAGTCCAAAGAAAAGGGTGATTTACATAATGATATGGGAGATTAGATGACCAGGAACACACAATTCCTCTGTAGACCAAAAGTTCTAGGAAAAAGTTCCTTTCAACTCATTGAAAAAGACAGATGGGGGAGGAGGGCTGTGGAAGAAAAACTCCCCAAGGGAGCATCTAAGTCTGTCTGGGTCCTCTTCCCCTCCTCTCTGTCTTCTCCTCACCCTCACCTCCAGGTACTTCTAGGAGAATCTGGAAGGGGCCATTTCCAAGCAGGTTTGCACAATGAAGGTCATGTTTCGTTTTCCATTACTCTTCGAAAACACAGGGTTTTATAGCTGAAAAGAGCCTGAGAAATCAAAGTTCCGGAAAGGAATATTCCTTCCGAAGTGCCTCCCACATCACCACACCGGCTCACCATGCCCTCCGCTCTGAGCTCTACTGTCTCATTTATACAACAGCAGACCAACGCTTAAGGGCAGAAAGGTTAGGGAAAAAATTCCCTTCATAAAGCCTTCTGACAGGCTGGGGAATAAATAGTTGAAGTGACTAAGATAAGCAGCCAAAGCCAGCAGTAAATAACTGTGATGCACCACAGATGAAGGCCTTGCAAGCTGCAGCTTAATTAACGCTAACACTGCCTCAGAATGAAGCCATACCGTTTTGGCTCCAGCTGTCCCTAAGTGGCTTTCCTGAGCTTGATTGGGAACTATACCATTATTTAGTTTGCTTGCTTGCTTGCTTTTTTAATATAGGCAAACTTATACCAAGCTTTCCTCAACTGCATTACAAATGAACTTTTAAAACATTTAAGATGAACACATATGTCAAACAATCTACAAAAGTCTGCACTAAATATAATTAAAACAGTACGGGGTGGAGACACCTATCAGCAGTACATTTATGAGGGAACCCTTCAAACCCTTAATCTGTTTGCATGTGACACAGCATATAAACAATACATCTCACAAAAGGCCTCTTAAGCAGGGAACAGTGAATCACTAGTTACACGGTATGAGCAAATGCTTTAATTCACTTAAGGCTCTGGCCTTAAAGCTCCTGAGAAGAAGGGAGAATCTGGGCACAGAAACTCAGACCCTTACACCAGCTCTTACTTTCCTCAGCAATCAAGCTGCCTCCAACATCAGGACCTTGATGCCAGCCAGACCCTCTTCTGTGGAAACTATTCCTGATCTTTCAGTGGCTGAGCTCAAGTCAACTCCTCAGCACATCATCTTCCCTGACCATATTCCTGCTCCCTATTGTTTCCCGTCCTTTGGTCCCTTTGCCTACCTCATTGTTTACTGCCCTCCAGTCACTGCTGTGGTCAAAACAGCTATTCACCTCTGGTGCCTTCAGAAATCCCACTGAAAGGATGGATGGGCAGAGACAGAGAGCAGGAAGTGAGGGGAAGACAGTCCATCATTAAATGATTGAAAAGTGAAGGGACTAACCATCCTGATTAGGCAGGAAATGGTAATCTGCCAATTGTTAAATATCATTGCTTTGGAATAAATGACTGACAAGCAAAAGGAAGGGGGTGGGGTGAGAGAGTCAAGGTAGGCAGAGGAAGAGAGAGAGAGAGGAAGGCCTCTCTGGTCAAGAGATCATGAGTTAGGACATTCAACAGGAGAGAGTATGACAGACAAGCACCATGGAAGCTCAGGGTCTCGCAATGGAGGTTGGAGACAGGGGCAGGGATGGCCTAGAGGGGCAGAGGCAGCCTTGAGAGGCCCAGAAGATTGGACACAGGGCATTTGTTCTTAGGGCCCTGCCTGATCATAGTGAGTGGAGAAAACCCAGAGGAATAGAGAGTAGAGCAGAGAAGTGGAAACAGGTGGCATTGATGGCCTAATGAAAAGGAGTAAGCTGCTTAGACATGACGGCTCTCCAAACTTTCAGACTTTCAGCCTATCTCACGGCAGCACCCCAGGTCAGATCCAGACCCATTCCTTCTCACCCTGCTCCAGATCCCCAACAAGGACAGCAGAGTTCAAAGGGAGGCTCTGAGGGCAGAGCATCACTTTACACACCTATCAACCCGAGGTGAATTCTGTTCCACAGAGCCAGTGATTATTAGCTTGAGGGGGAGGGGGGTATATAGTTGAACATTATATAACTCATTTTTATGTAACAGGTTCTTCATATAAAACATTGTTCTTTTTGCTATATAAATGTGTTCAGAGGAAACGAATGGCATTAAAAACATATATATCTACACCAAGGCTGGGGTACAGCAGGTGGCTTGGGGAGGGGTGTCTTTAGAATAAGGAGAACAAAGTTGAGAGACTTTTGAAGCCTTCTCCCTGGGGAGAGCTCCTAGATGTCTCGGAGAGGACCTGTGTCAGTGAGTCTCTCCAGGAAGCTCATCTTACACAGAGGATCCTGGGGAGGAAGAGGCTAAGAATCAGGGGCTTCATGAGAGTCTCAGAAAGGCAGGAGAGGGCAAAAGATGGCAAATGGACATCACAGGGTGTAGGGGGATGCCACAAGCCCTTGTAGCTGTTACTAGAGTAATATTCAAATGTGTGGCCTTCTTGTACCACGGCAAAGGCACCAGCATGGCTAGAAGGACAGTACATACCATGCTTGTCAACTGAGTCTGGTTCCCGATCTCTGCAAAACTAGAGGGCTTGTAGCATGGTGTCTGGCACACGGCATCTAACATCCTGTCCCTTCCAACAGGCTCTGGAGTCTACCAGTTAGATAAATCCTGCCCCATCCTTTAGCAACTGAGTAACCTTGGGCAGTTTGCAAAGTGGTGTGACCTCACAAGAGAATAATAAAGACTACATGAAATGAATAAGCCTAAGGTAAACAGCATGTTTACTGGCACACAGAAAATGCCCAGTAAGCGCTGGCTACAACTGCCATAATTATTTATTCCTCTTTTTAATTTGAAGCAAATCAGACTCAAAGAAGTTCACTAATTTGTCTAGGTCATACAAATGACGCAGTAGCAAAAGGAACAAATACATACAAACATTTTATCCAGTCCGTGTCCAAAACAATATTAACTAGAATAGTAAATCAAATATACCCTTCTCTACCCGGGCTGGACAAACAGGAGGTACGGGATTTAAAAGGACAGCATGTTCTCAAGTAAAAATCATTTGCCATTATATTCCAGTGCTCAGCATTCCTCTGAAGCCAGTACTAAGGTCATGTCATCTCCCTATACCCAACTCAAACTTTCCTTCCCAGACCTTCTAGGCAGTGTGCATCCCTCTTCCTCCAGCCTCCAACTGAGATGGGCACCAGAGAAATACATCCTGAAATCCTCTTGTGCCTATGATTTGGGAGGAACCAAAATGAACTCCCCAAAGTGTTTAGTCGGGGCAAATAGGCCAGGGTCCCAGGGACAGTCCAACATGATTGAGAGCACAGGAGAGCAATCAAAAAAGGGTCAAGGGTCGGGGACACTGTTGCCGTGTGTTGGGCAAGCCAAGACAAAGATGGCTCCTAAAGGTCCAAGTGCCCGAGTTGGAACAGAAGAGTGGATACCTAAAGAGGGCGTTGGGAGTACAGCGCCTCCTGTGCACACAAGTGTGGGCCAGCATGTGGGCTGAATGTGGAGAGTCTCCCATGACAGAGCAATGGGGAATAGCACCACTGAGCCACTGCAAAGTATGGCGAAGACCCTGACACACATGTCCCATATCTTAACTCATTCAACCACATTGCAACTCTAGAGCTAGGGGTAGATCCTATCAGGAGGATGTCAAAATACAGAAAAAACACAAGTCGGCCATCAGTTATGAAGGTCGAAAGCAAAAGCTGGGATACGAAACAGCTGGGCTCTAAACCTAACAAACCCGCCTGGTGGAATAGCTAAGGGCAAAGGACACAAGGGTCCTGGGCTTCTAGGTGCGGTGCTGATGCAGGGGAGCAGAGCTTGAAGACAGTTTGTAATCCTGTAGTCCCCAGGGCCACTAGCACTAGCTAGCTACAGGGCCCTACTGGACCTGCCATTGGTAAATCAGGAGGAAGCGGGGTATGATTAAAAACGGGAGTCCAGGTGAGGTAGGGGCAATGTGGAAAGCAGAAGATAGATGCTGACCGACCTTCAGCAGAAACAGAAAGAGAATCAAGAAGCCAAAATGACCTAAAGAAGGAGGAGGTGACTTTCAGAGAAGAAAAGCCAAGAGAGATCAAGCTGCAAGGGCATAAAAACCACCCAGAATTCAATTAAAGGCTTTAAACACCATACAGAGTATAAAGAATTAAGTACGGGAGAAAAGCCAGAGAGAGGAATGTTCAGCTCTCAGGGAGTCTGGTACCTAGTAGGGAGACAGCCAGACGCGGGGGCACCTAGGATGGACACATAGAAACCATCCAGTGTACAAGAGGCGCACAATAGGTCCGTATCTGCCTATTCCTAAATCAAGACAAAGGTTCTTCTGACACTGGTGGGGAGTTTGAGGGCAAACAGTACAGGAGACATTCTGGTGACAGGAGGCTGGCAGAGGTGGGAGGGAGTGGTGGCTGGCACCGAGGAAAGGTTTCCTGTGTACTAGGCGTTTGACCGACTTCATGTATGTCCTGTCATCCTCACAGACTCCAAGAGGCGGGAGTGGTCAGTGTGCCAGTAGCACCGAGGTCACAGAAGTCAGACACTTGTCCAAAGCCACACGTCACACATCTCCACCCCAAGTGCCAGCTCCTTCTGACACCAGAACCCACGGGCGGGAGCATGCCCTTATAGCTCAGTGAGAAGAGAGGAGGGGACAAGAGAGGAACCTATAGGGTGCTCTGAAAAGGACATGCTGAGCAGCTTGAGTCAGAGCAGGTGGATGGAAGCGGGTAGGAAAGTTAATTTAAAAGGATACTTAGGGTCAATTTGAGCCTTGTGATACAGTGACAATGACAGAGAAGGCCAGCAGAGGAGGAGGGTAGGCTTGTGCCCCTGAGCTCCTCATTCAACCTCAAAGTCTAGAAAGGGTTTTGCCTCCTCTAATTCCCCCTGCCAATGCCCATTTCAGTTATCATAACACTGAAGTCACTATCTGAAACCACAGTGCTGTGAGAGGTGGGGGTTCCTTGATCGTCATGCTCTCTACCACAGTGAGACAATGGTGGAATCCAGAAAGAAATAGCTCATGAACAGAAGACAGGCTGCCCACCAAAAATAGAGAAAATAATTCATTTTTGCATGTTCATATGTAGTACTGTTAATGGGGCCATGGCTTTCCATTTTCAAGTATATGAATCCCGATGAGGTTGGTGATGTGAAGGAATAAATCTGAAAATACAGCCCCTTCCTTTTCCTGCCCCGTGGCATGTAAACCTCTTCTGCAAACTGCAGAGATATGGGTGAATCGTCGTCAATTATAAATCATTTGAAATAGATCCTCTTAAACACCATCTGTTGATGTGCTTAACTTTCCCAAGAAAACAGGACTTTTGCTCCAATGTTCTGACAGCTCCAGGACGTAAGTACCTACCTAATTCAAAGCTATTAAATATTTAGAGGCATCTAGAACCTAAGAGTGGTAGAAATCTTTGCCATTCCAGTTCAACTGTCTGAGACTTTCCAGCTGCAGTGAACAGAACCCAGAAAAAGCAGAATAACTTGCTCTACGTGGCAGAGCCATCAGGGTCCCAGCCTGGGCTAGAAGCTTGCTGCTTGCCTTCCAACTCAGGTTTCTGCTCTTCCACACCTTATCAAAGCCTCTCCCATTTTAAATGGCAGAGATTGGAACAAAGTACAAATTTAACTGCTGTTTTAACATTAGCATTATTCACTGGCGACATCTAAGATAGAACCAAAATACCGATACAGATCCAGCTTCCGCTGATACACCCAATTTCAAATCTGCCTAGGAAATTTCTAACCCTTCTAAATATGTTCAACAAACCGTTTTAAAGATATAGCAATAATGTGAACCCAGAGACAAAGCAGAATGTGAAAGATTAAATTTTGTATTTAAAAATATGTTTTTTGGAACTTCTCTGGTATGGAAATTGAATTTAACAGGAGTGATTTCTCCCTTTTTTTGCAAGCAAGGGGAGCTCGAGATTATTCAAAACTGCTCAAGAGCAGCAACAATTATTTTAAGCTCATGATTCAACTGGTACATTAATTAGAAAATCCACCAACCCAAATTGACAGATCCTGGTATCAATGGGAACTTAAGAATAAAAATAATAGTTGTTAAGTAAAAATAGATTGGAAGGGGGCACAGCAGCAAATGTCAGGACGAATGATAAGCGAGAGTTGTGCCAAGGAAAAGGCATTTAATGATCAGTTTTCCTGAACAAAACAAACAAACCGAAACACGAAGATCTGGACGATACCGATACTGTCAAAAGTATTTGCTCGTGAATACAGAATCTAATTTTTGGAAGCTGGGTGACAAAACTTGACTAATAATGTCTTGCTGAAAAATAACAACTTAAGACAGGAGAGGAACCGGACTACAAGGATCAAAGGGCCAAAGCTAGGCTAAGTGAGAGAGGGAAAAGGATCGGAAAAGATGCTCGGGTGATGAAGCCAGCTCGGCCGGCACAAACTTGACAACAGACTCCCGTGCCCAACGCAGCCCTTCCTTCGCCTGGCACCAATCGCGAGCCGCTCTGCGACCCCCGGAGAGGGCTGCCATGTGGCCCCAAGTCTACGCAAAATTCCACCTTCCACTTCTCCCAGCAATCCCGAGCTCCCCAGGCTGTCAACGGCGGGGCAGTTTCCAGTGGAAACCTTCCCCTTCCCCACCATCGGTCAAACCCGCCTTTGAAGGAAGCCTCGCTGCGCCCTCGGCAGGCTTCCCAGACGGCCACTCGGGCGCATGGCACGGTCCCCACGCCATCGGGCACCTGCTCGCAGACCCAACAGGGAAGACCCATCCTCTAGGGCCACCCAGGTACCTGAAGGCGCAGGACCGACGACTGTCCGCACACTGGAGCGGGCCTGGTCCGTGCCCGCCTGGGGATTGCCGGGGTCTGCGGTAGCCCCACGACCGGCCGAAGGGACAGTCGGGCGCAAACGCACGGACTCGACGGAGACGCCCTCCCCGCCCCCACCCGGCTCCGGATAGGGAAGTGCCAAGGGTTTGGCTAGGCAGGCGCTGCATAGCATCGTTTTGCCTGAGACCTAGGCATCTCTTCAGGAATCCAGAAGCTCTTGGGGACGCATCCCGGAGCTCGTCCCGGGCTCGGGTCATCGCTACCGCCAGACACGGCTGTCTCTTTAAGAGGCCGCCGGCCGCCCCCTCCCGGGCCAGGTGGTGATGCCCGCGCGGGGAAGGTGGGCGCGCCCACCGATAGCGTCCTGCCCCCACCCCCCCAGCCCTCCTCCGCCCGCCGCGCAACCCAGGCAGAGAAGATGGGGGTGCGCGGGCGCGGCGCCTTTAAGGGGCGCAGCCTCCCCGGGGCTGGGTGGGGGCTGGGAGTCGCACGGGCCCTTTAAGGCCGGCAGCGGGCACGTCGGGCAGGGCTCCAGGCGGCCGGGCTCCGCCGCGGGCGGGGGCGGGGGCGGGGGCGGCGCGCCGGCCCGGGAGCTCGCGACCCCCGACGGGACGCCCCGGGACGGCCGCTGCCCGCAGCCGTGCCGACACTCACCGTGGCTCGCGGCGAGCGCCCGCGCCCGCACCCGCACTCGGATCCCGCGGCGGCGGCGGCGGCAAGTCCGGCGCGGGTAAACAGGCACCTCCGTCCCTGACCTACTTTCTGCCTTCCCTAAATGTCGCACCACTAACCTACTTTCCGACCAATCCGCTCCCCGCCGGCCCAGGCCCGGCCCCCCGCCCACCAATCGCTGTGCCCAACCCCCCTTCCCCGCCCACCAATGGAGGAGCCGCGGAGCCCGGATACCTGCCTCTTCCCGCCAGCCAATCGGAGCGCGCGAACGAAGCTGTCTTGGCCGCCAATCTGGACCAATCAGCGTTTGGCTCCGCGTCGCGCTAGCCAATCGTTTGACCGACGGAGAAGCCACTGACCAATGGCAAGAAGGCAGGGCTGGTTTACCTGCTACTTTCCCTTCACCAATCATTTGGCTCACAGGAGAGCACGCCCCGAGGAGAGGACCAATCGGTGCGCTCTCTGGGTTTTTTTTTCCCCCCCCCTCTCTGGTCTCAGGCTCGCCGCGGCCGCCGCAGCAGCTCGGACTCGAGCGCTCGCGGTCGTCCCCCTGCTACACTGTCGCGTTCCCGGGCTAGTACCTGCCTTCCAGCTCTCACTCCTTTCCCGTCCCCTTCCTTGCTCTCAGAACGCTGAGTAAACGCAGCATCTCCTCGCCCATCCCGTTGCAGCTCTATCTACGAAAACACATTTTAGGAACACAGAGCCAGAACCTTCCTGAACCCCTTGGCTTGCCCTAGTCGGAACCAGAGCGCTAATACCCAGCCTTTCTAGAAGACTTTTCTTTCCGACGTCTGCACGCGATCTCGCGTCCTTTTTACTTGTCTTGACCTCCGAGTGTCCGGCGGAGCTTCCATTCCCGTTCGAAAGAAAAGTCTCCTCGGTGTAGTGGCGCACATCTGTAATCCCAGCCCTCGGAAAACTGAGACGGGGATGACCGCGAGTTCTAAGCGAGCCTGGGCTATAGGGTGAGACCTGAACGGGATTCTGTCACATGTTACAAACAGGGTCCCAGCAGCCAAGGCTTTGCAAAAGCATCAAGGGAGCGGGACAGAGTTGCAGAGATTTTTAAGAAGAAATAATTTTTTAAAAAAAAAGAAAGAAAGAATGTGCGACTTGGACACTCGAAGTGTGGAGAAGTTGTCTTATTTTTACCTCCCAAGCGCTTAGTTAGGGAGACTTAAAGGACTGAGGAACCTTCTAAATGTTGAACTCCCTGATAACAAAGCCACTGTCTACTTTTTGACACATGCCTGCTCCCTTTTAGCAAGTGCTGAAGGAGGCTGAGTGAAGTGGCCCGGATGGGGCTGACACCTAGAAAGTGCTCTGCAAATGTGGGCTGGATCCACGAACAAATGGCATTAAATCAGTCCACTCGTGAAGTGGACCAGCCCCTGTGACTAATAGAATGAATTCTAGCCCTGCTGGAACTCCAAACATCACTCCAGTGCTTGTAAAGCCCGGCGACCCATCTCTAGCTCTTTGCAAGGCACACAGCCTCTATCCAAATGTGGACTGGCTTCAAGACCAAACAACTTCAAGAGTGACTTCCCTCTTTCCCAGAGTTTTAAAGCAGATTTATTTGTCTACCCCATTTTTTGAGGGTACCATTCTGTGTAAATAGGTCTTCAGGGTAGCATTAAAAAAGATATTACATACAAGATGGAAATGGGGGCTGGATGCTGACCTAATTAACTGGATTCACAGTTAGTACGTACCAGTAGCCTGAAGATGCAGGCCACTGCATCCCAAATCTTTCTACTGTGTTGTTGCCAAGCACTGTGCTAAAGCTTTCCCTTTTTCCTGTATCCTTACAATCCCCATGTAAAGAGAACAGTTCTTACCCCAATCTACAGATTATTTGAACTGGCTGACTCAGGTTCATACAGAAATGTGTTTTGCTTTGGTTTACATTCTAAAGGAACCCTGATGGCCAGTTACCAAATGTTGTAAGGTTCCAAACTAGACCCAGACTTGGGATTGGTACCCATGTCCTGAATGAAAAACTAGGATATTTGCATCCATTTTCCAGGTGATACAAAGCCAATAGAGGAGACATAACATAATGCCAGCCAGATTTGATATGGAACAATAGTCTCTATAAAGGGAGCAAGTGTGGAATCCCATCTTGGGAAGCCTGCTGTTCTCAGACAGGATGGGGCCAGAGAGAGTTGTGAAAGAGCAAAGTAGGGGACCCTTAAATCACAACTCAGTCCACAGGGAATTGTGGCTGCCCAGAGAAAGAATGTTGTCTCAGAATGCATCCCTCAAAGTCTGATAGAAGCTAGATAGGAGTTATTGGACTGCTCATCTTGGTCAATACCCACATGGAGTACTGTCTACAATTAAAACTTGGCAAACAGAAATTATCACTGTGCACAAGGAGAGAGACCAGGATATAATGAGCTAGAAACTATGTCACATAGGGAAAGATGAAAGGAAACAGAAGGTTTGCCCCAGGGAGAACAAGGTAACTTTCTTCATATTTGAAGAGCTGTCAAATAGAAGAGAAATTAGACTTTCTTTGGGGCCTGGAAGGGATGGAAGGAAGGACATGCCGGTGGAAAGTCACTGGAATCAACAAAGAGAATATTATATTAGCTGTAGCTGTCTCTGCCTTGATATGTTGTCTTATTACAGAAAGGGTCCACATAAGGAAGAGCTAGACAAATAGGGTAAAAGAGCCTCTCTTAAGACCCTGGCATTCCATGTCTTGACTGTTCTTTTAAGAGTTATTTATTATCTTGCTTTTTCCTACCCTTAGTAGATGAGAGATGCTCTCTCCTTATGCAAGCCTGTTATTTCATATCCAGTGATATTCTCCTTAGAGTTTCTCTTTGCTGGAAACCCAAACACATTTATTTTCTATTTGGTACCCACTTTGCCATTTATTTTCTGGCTTACAGAACACTGAACTTGTCACCTTTGTTCAGTACAGCTAAAGTCAGAGTAATTGCTCTCAGTCTGAATTTCCTGAGCATGAGGAAAATCACATGGATGTGAGGAAAAGAAAAGAGATTATTTAGCAAACACCTGTGTATACCAAATCCCTTAAATATATTTAACATAAGCCTCATCTCAATCCCAAAAGTTCACATACCTACTCTGGTAGCTAATCTTGGTTGTGAATTTGATGAACTTGTGAAGGCAGAGACCTTCGATTGAAAATTGCTGCCATTAGATTGCCTGTAACACCCTATCGTGATTGCTAATTGATGTAGAAGGGCCCAGCCCACAGTGGAAGGTGCTTTCCTTAGGCAGATGATCCTGAACTGTATGAAAACGGTAACTGAGAAATCTAGGAAGAGCAAGCCAATAAGGGATGTTCCTCTGTGGCCTCTGCTTCAGTTCCTGCATTAAGTTCCTGTCTTGAGTTCCTGCCCTGACCCCCCTGGATGATGGGCTTTAATGGGTAAGCCCTTCTCTCCCAGTTGTTTGTGGTCATGGTGTTTAGGATACCAACAAAAACCTTAAATAAAATATCCACCCTCCATACTCGCTGGACCCTGTAAATCAAACTTATATTTTAGTTTCTTCATATGAGAAATGGGGATATTCTGCTGTTTAGTCTATGGGCAAGAGAGGTAAGTGAGGCAATAGGTGGAAGTTCCTAGCACAGCTCCAGGAGCACAGTAAAGACCTTCATTAAACTAGTTACCGCTATCAACACATATGAAGTGGATGCTGTTCCAGTTTATTGGTGAAGTCAGTGAAGCTCAATAGTCTCATCTGCAGTGCCCCCTAATGCTGTAGCCAAAGTCATTCGAATTTCTAAGGCCTATTTGGTAAAAATACAGAATATTGAGGTTCTGACAGAATCTAATTCAACATCTTCTGGTTCTGAGCTGCAGTTGACTTTGGAAATTGCTGGCTGACGCAAAGGTGAGATTCTGAAGTCCAGAACTTGAAACCATACTCCAGGTCCACTGGTTTGACTGGAGAAGACAATGGTAGAACCCAGAATTCACATAAACATGAAATCTGGAGACTCATGAGATGAGCATGTCAGATTTGTTTAGGGAAACAGAATAGGATTGGGCTTCGTCAATATTTACTGCGGTTGTAGAATAAGTTGAGTGTTGTTATAGAAGCCTCATGTTATCACCTCCACCAAGTCTCACAGCGCCCCCCACCACCACATACACACCCTCAAGTGGACATTTGTATTCCCATCTTACAAGTGTAGACACATCCTGAGATCACAGGCTCCTTAGACAGTTCATCTCAAAGTGCATGGTCTACTTTGCTAAACTGTGTTTTTACAATTGCTTTGGCAGTAATCATTCAGAGGAGAGTGTGGAGCTCTAGGAGCCACCAACTTATAGGTGGTGTCGTGAGACAAAATCTCCAATCAACTTTGGAAGGGCAAAAGAGAACACCCAGGATGAGCACTCAGGAATGGGGCATCATCTCACATAGGGAAGATGTGCAGAGTGGGGTCTTCCGGGGAGGGGTTGTGGTAACTTGTGGGATCCTGAGGTGAGAGGCACAGGAAGTCCTGGCAAAGACCTGAGCTGCTGCTCTGTTCTTGGTGCCTCACCCTCCACCCTACTGAGCAGAGCTTTCATGAATGTACTCACCAAGAACCAGAAAACAGGAGCCTGGGCAGTTCTCCAGTAGGGAGCCCAGGCTGAGCCATGCTCTCCAAATGCCAAAGAGAGCGAAAGAAGAACCAGAATAGGAGGCAACAGTGACCAGAGCAAAGGAGATACCGGAAAGCAAAGAGGCTGGGAACAGAAAACTTAAGGAAAAGTCTCAGACAGAAGCAAGGTGGAGAACGCTGTTCTGGAGGAAAGGGTTTTGGGGTGGATTAAAAAGACACTGAACTCAGGTTGGGAAAACCCATTTTACTTAAACTGGAGAGCAAAGGACAGAAGAGGAAAGACGCGCAGTGCAAGGAGCAGACAGAAGCGATGGCTTGAAAACATTATTTAAGGGGAAATTTAAAAATGAATAGTTGCCTCTTCTCTGCTGACCAAGTTGAAAAATGCTTGTGTGTGTGTGTTTCAGAAAGAGAGAGAGAGAAACTATATTACATTTTTAAACCTAGGCTGACGTTGGAGTATACTAAGGTAAGTTTTGGGTTACTTCTTTGGTTTGTTTCGTTATGGTTTGTTTGCTTTGAGACAGGTCAGACATATAGCTCTGGCTGATCTGGAATTCACAGAAGTTGCCTCTGCCTTTCATGTCCTCGGATTAAAGGTATATGCTACCATGGCCAGCCTTAAAAATGAGTGTTTAAACACTGGACATTCGCAGGTTAACTAGAGTTCTTCCCTGGCTCTTTTCTGACCCAGCAGCTCGGAACTGGAGAGGAGTGATACCTCATTCGGAATGTGTCCTAGACCATGTAATGAGGCTGAAGAACAGCTCTTGCTTGCAGACCTGGCTAAGACTCTCCAGTTCTATGTGCTACAATGTGAAAGGAGCTTTTCCATGTGGCTGGAAGAAGCTGAAGTTCTCTAAGCCAACTCACTTCTTCGAAGACAACATACATACAACAGTCTTCAAACAAAAGCAACTTTTTATTCCGTTTTTCTAGAGTGTACAGCACTGCACTGTTCTTTCTAGAGCAGAAAAGAAAGAAAGAATATCATTAGCATAGCAAAGCAGAGTGTTTAGTCACATAGGAAACGCAGTAACTCAAAACCATAGAACTATGTTTATAATATAAAAAAATAGGTTGGAAATATTTCACCTGTCATATTCTCAAAGCAAAATATAAAACAGTGATAATTAGCCAGGTCTATCTAATGGCATAGACCTGTAAGCCACATTATTTAGATGTGCATTTGTAAAAAAGTTCCAGGCCAACCTGAGTGAGTTCAGGCTAGGCTAGGCAACTTAAACCCTGTCTCAAAATAAAAAGTAAAAAAAAGGGTTGGAAATGTAGAGCAGTGGTAAAATGCTTAGTTATCAGGCAAGATGCCCTAGGTTCAAGTCCTAGGACCACCACATAATACAATAAACAGAAGTGATTAAAATAGTCTTATATTAGTATAAAAACAGGCCAGTAGATGTGTCAAGAAATATACCCAAAGTACCAAAAAAATGAATATATAGTAAAATTTAAATTATTTTTTAAAATAGATGAGTTAGGCGGGTAGTGATGGGGCACACCTTTAACCCCAGCATTCAGGAGGCAGAGACAGGGAGATCTGAGTTTGAGGCCATTCTAATCTACAGAATGAGTTTCTGCCAGGGCTACACAGGAAAAAAAAAAAACAAAAACAAAAAAAAAACAAAACAAACAAACAAACAAACAAAAAAAACCCTGTTTCAAAAAATAAAATGAGGAGTTTTCAATACATGTTATTGAAACAACTACTTCGCCATATGGAAACTCATAAAAGTCATTCCTAACTCTATCTCTATACTAAAATGCAGTCCATGGTACTTATGATTTCATTCATAAGAACAGGGGGCCAGTGTTATGGTTCAGCAGGTAAGGGCCTTCACAGCCAAGCCTGATGACTTCAGTTCAATCCCTGGAATGGTTGAAAGGGAGAACTGACCCCTGGAAGTTGTCCTCTGACTTCCAGGAGCAGTTCCATATGAGCACACACACACACACACCATATAAATAAGTAGGCCACTTGCATGCAAATGCCATAAACACACTATCCCTACTCATTTTAATTAAAGGCTAGCAGTTGAGGTGACAGCACGTGGTGTCTCTAAGGCCTTTACTTGAACCTGTCGTACAGAATTAGTTCTTGGAAAGGCATACTCTTTATAAATGTCTTTTGCTCTTTGCCCCCCCTCTCTCTTTTAGTGTTTTTAAATAAAATCAACAGTGGGGTGATATTACACGCCTATCGTGTCAGCGTCTCAAGACAAGCAAACAAATAAATAGAGCTGGAGATACGACTTGGTAAATTCTCAGCCTCCATATCAGGTGTCTCCAAATTTCTCATACCTACAGCTCCATGGGATCTGATGTTTCTGGTCTCTGCAGATACCTGTACCCAGGTACACAAAACCATCTCCCACCACCACAAACACACATGATTAGAAATAAAATAGACACTAGGAAACATAAATAAAATGAAGGCAACAGAGCCTGTTTGGACCCTCTTCAGGGAGCTGCTTCCTTTATTAACTCAATTAAAAATTCAGAATCTTAAGAGCTGGAGATGTATTTAGGGCTTGCATAGCAAGCCTCACACCCTGAATCTGGCCTTAAGTACCACAAAACCAAACCAAAGTTCCACTTAACCCTCTCCTTTCTATATACAATCAAAGTACAATAGGAATATCTATTGTTTTTACTCACTCAATATAAATCCAATGCATATCTGTGACAAAAAGTTTGGAAAACACAAACATGAAGAAAAATAATATATAACTTTATGAAACTGGTATAATCTCTAGAAAAACATTCATTGCCAAGTTTCCTTTGTAATTATGTACTTTGAGCTAATTTTATTATGCTGACATTTTACTTGGCACCCTGATCTTTACAAATTAGAATATTCAGTTGGAGCCTTCCTGTGTAGCCTAGGCTGGTTTCAAACTTGTGGGGACCCTCCTGGTTTATAGTGTGCTGGGATTGCAGATGGAGGGCATCAAGCCAGGTTTTCAAAGCTGATTTAGTGGGAACATTCTTCATGCCTTTAAGTCTCCTTCTGAAACATGGTGTCTGGTGTCCATAGCCAACTTTACTGTATGGGAAAAATACTCATGAAAGTAATTGCATTGTTTCCGTCCTGCATTTATTATAAACCATTTTATAAATCACAGTGAATGCATGCATGCATGTATGTGGCACGTGCCCCACAGCACACGTGTGGAGGTCAGAGGAAAACTTTGTGTAGCTGATCCTTCCCACCTTTCTGTGGGTTCGGGGATTGAACTCAAGTTGCCAGGCTATTCTGGCAAACGCCTTTACCCACTGAGCCACCTCATGAGCCCATATAACCGGCTGATTTTTATTTGTGTGTATGTGTGTGTTTGTGTGCCTGCAGAGGCCAGGAGAAGGCATAGGGACCCCTGGAGCTGGAATAACAAACTCGGGTCCTCTGGGGAAAAGCTAAAACAGAAAACAATAACAAAAACAAACAAAAAACCCAGCAAAAGCTCTTAGCTGTCTCTCCAGCCTTCATATAAACAGCATCAGAAAGAATACTGTTTGCAATGTTTGAACCTCCGGGCTTTCTGTCATGTGGTAGAGACCACTAGAACTGGCCCCAGCTGTACTGCACCACATGCTTACCAGCCTCACCACCAAAGAATCAGTTTGCATACACTGGCAATGATACTTACATACTTTTTCTTGAAAATTCTCTCTCTCTCTACCTCCCTCCTTCCTTGTTATATGTCATATTTCAGAAACAAACAATTAGATACATTTTTATTTGATATAAAACCATAATTGATAAGTTTTGGTAAGTAGTCCTCAGAGACTTTGCAACCGTGTATCAAAGAGCACTCAAGCTAGCAGAAAGACATACGTTAAAATGAGTAGGGGTACAGGGCTCCAGATCTTGAGTGTGAGCAGAATCATGTTGATAGAATTATATCACTACTATTATTAACCCCTGGTTGGGCCTTTTCCTGTATTTGAATATTGCTGAGTCATGTATTGTGCAACAGCCAGAAACGGGGGGGGGGGGGGGGGGGGGGGGGGGGAGTCATCAGATAACCCTGTTCTTAGCCATGGAAGACAGGAAAGTTTGCAGTTTAGAGGAATCGGCAAAAACCACGTTGCTTACCAACCCCCTCTGCCTGAGAATTCTTTGTGGGCTCACACCTGCTTTTGTGCTGAAAGGCCCTTGCTCAGTGAAGCCCTGACCTCCTCGTGTAAAAATTCACTCCCTTTAAGCATTTTGCACTTCCTCTTTCTAAAGCCCCACCAGCTGCCTCTGTCAGCTCTTGTCTTCCGTGTACTCTGTGAGGCCAGTGCTGTCCACATAGGAATGAGTCAGTCTGTGCCTCCCATAGCAACCAAAATAGAGCACACGCACAAAAGTCAGTATTGTTTGAATGCACAAATAAAAAAAAAAATAATGAAGGGGTATGGAGGCAAGGCACATCACATTCTACGGATACAAACAGATCTCAAAACATGTACCTCCAACACCTCACCCCAGCAGAGGCGACTTCTGCAGCTTCCCATTCTAAGATAACTGCCCTATCATTTGACCTTTCCCGGCCATGCTCTCTTCTCTGAGAGTCTGAATCTCTCTATTAACTGGATGAAACATTATACTGTCCTTTAAAATCTTAAATGTGGAATTGGAGAGATGGCTCCAGTTTTAGGAGATCCAACACCTTCTTCTGGCCTCCACGGGTCCTCACCCACACGTGCACACACAGACACACATAGAATTAAAAAGAAAAATAATAAACTTTAAAGATCTTAAAATACAGCCAGGAGCAGTGGTGCATGCCTTTAATCTCAGCACTTACAAGGTAGAAGCAGACTGATTGATCTCTGTGAGTCTGAGGCCAGCATGGTCTACACAGTGAGTTTCAGGACAACCAGGGCTACATCATAAGATCTCGTCTTATAAAAATGAATAATAATAGCAATACATATAAACATACAAAAATCAAAGAAAATAATATACGTAATGAGAAAGTAAGGCTCCCAGCACAGACGGACTTCCTACAACTTTGTATGGAAGATTTAGAAAGGAGAAATCTGTAAAAGTCTCTAAGAATATCTCAAGGATGACATTTTATTGAAGAGGTTATGGGATTAACCTTCTGCACAGTTGTTTATAATAATAAAAATAATTGTAAAAGGAAGCAAAAGAGAGCCAAGTATCCCAGAACACCCCTTGTGTTTTCTGGCACTGCTTCGTGTTATTCTGGTTTTTTTCTCTTTAAACTCACCAGTTATCCACCCTCCGGCTGGACGGCTCTGAGATGACTTGCCCTGGTGTGGCTGTGTTCCCTGGAAAATTCCAAGGAGATCTCTTTTAAGCCTCAGAGTTCCTCTTACCTTGGCGGACTTCTTGAGAACCACCAAGAACTGTAGAATGAATTTCAAAGTCCAAGCTAAGTTCCAGGTGACCTCCCATCTTTGGTGATTGGTACCCTTGTCTGTTCAGTTATTCCTTAGCTTGAAGACCCCTGCTGCCCAGGAGCATCCAGAGCTAAGCACCTTCCACACTAGTATACCACACTCTATCTCCTCACTAGGGCCCAAGGCAGGGTCCAAAGAAGAACAATACATTATCCCTTGAAGTCAACATCTTGATGACAAGCTTATCAAGGACATGGGGGTCTAAAAAATGAGAATAGACTAGCCCTCCTCATGAAGTCCCCACCTTGTTCATGTTCCTTTTCCCTGACACAGAGGGCCCTTTTGCCATTTTAGAAGACTGGTGTTGCCTTCTGTTCAATATAATATTTAAGCATTAACTTTCAAGTAAGTAGATGGAACTAAAAAAGTTGGCAAATTCTGTATTGAAAGAAAATTTCTTTCCACTACCCTCCTTAATCTGAACAACAATTTGTTTGTACCAGAGGGAAAGAGTACATTGAGATTCTTGCTGTGTTGAAAACTTCAGACCAAGTTTTAAGCATCCAGCTGTCTTCATTTGCAAGGCATCAAATATTTTCATATTCCACAAATGGGGCTATTGAGCCATGATATGCGAGTGAAGGATAATGCAGCTATTTTTAGTATGGTAATTGTAATTAAGAAGCAGTGGAAGAATAATCCTGCCCCAGCATGTTTGAATCTCTCTTTCATTTCCTCAAAACAATGCTTTCTATGTCTGGCTGCAGAGACTTGCATCTTGTTTTCTTTCTGGTGAAAAATAGGCAGCACTTGACATTCTTCTTAAACCAAGCGAAGAGTGTGTGTGAAGTTGTTGCTTGGGCTACCCTGGATCCATCCTCTCTTCCTGCTCGTGTTTTCATTTGCACAACTGAAATCTCTCTCCATTGTCTAGGTCTGAATGGCCCTCTGAGTTAGTGTTCAGAGTGCAGCAGATCTACTGTCTGCCTGTCTAATATCTATATGTACAGTTATAAAGCTCAGTTTCAAGTTGAGGAGGGTTGAGTACTGCTGTTTAAGAAGAGCCACGGAGAGGCAGAGAATGTGAGTTCAGTTCCTGGCACATACAGCAGGCAACTCACAACTGCTTGTAATCTCATCCCCCTGGGATCTGCTTCCCTCTTCTGTCCTCCAGTGGCACCTACACACACACACACACACACACACACACACACACACACACAATTTTTTAAAAAGTGTTTTAAAATGTTACTAATTCCTACTCATAAAAAATATTTTTATCCCTACTAATTTAATTTCTACAAATTCCTATTAATATTATTTCTACTTACTTTTCTCCTAAAGAAAAAAAGGCAATTTATAAGTATGTTCATTGATTATTAGAGTGTTTTCAAGCATCCAAAGCATCACATTACAAATGGTTGTTTACAATGTTTGCATTTGAAAGTTACAGATAACCACAGTTAGAAGACAGTACTTACTTAAGATAGGCAGTGGTGGTGCATAACTTTGATCTCAGCAGTCAGGAGGCAGAGGCAGGCAGATGTCTGTGAGTTTGAAGCCAACCTGGAATATGTGAGAGAAAGCAGGGGAGGGAAAAGTGGGTCTGGGAACATGGCTCAGTGGGGTAGGAGAGCTTGCTCTGCAACAATGAGGACCTGAGTTCAAAATCTCCAATACGCACATAAAAAGCATGTTATGGCCGTGTCTGACTTTAAGGCAAGCATTGATAGGCAGATCTCCAGAGCTTGCTGGGCGACCAGCCTGACAAAATGGTAAGCTTCCAGTTTAGTCAGGCACCCTGTGTGAAGATAATAATGTGATGAGAGGGGACACCCAACATCCTTAGTCTGGCCTCTGCGCCTGAATACATGAACACACGTACCATATTACATTTATGACATATACTTATGTACCACATACGCCCCCTCAAAAAAATAAAAAATAAAACAGAACAGAGGCTGGAGAAATGGCTCAGCTGTTAAGAGCATATACTCTAAGTTCAATTCCCAACTCTCACAATAGGGGGTTCACAACCACCTGTAACTCTGCTTCCAGGAGATCTGACACCTCTAGCCTCTACAGGCACTCACACTCACAGGCATGTACCTCCCCCGCCTGCCCAAACACATATACACAAACACACACTTGATTAAACATGAATCATTTAAAAATAGCATAAAAAGGAAAAAGAAATCTGGCTTGAAGCTGAAGTCATGTTCTTTTGAAAATGTAAATAAACATTCTCTTTTATTTCCTATGCTGTGAGGAGGAGGAGGAAGTTATTCAGTTGACCAACTTGAAATGCATTTTTCCTTAAAAAAAAAAAGAAAAAACCAAAGGCAAACCAAACCTTACACAGTTCTTTTTCTTGTTTAGTTCTTTACCCTGCTGCTTCTTTTTTTTCAGTTATCTTTATTTTTTTATTTAAAAAGTTTTTCCTCATACCCACCACTGCTTCCCCTCCCTTCCCTCCTCCCAGTCCCCCCTCAGCCTCACCCTAATTCCATCCCCCATCCATTCCCCAGGGAGGGCAAGGAGTCCCAAGGTGGGTCAGTTCAGTCTGGCATATCCCATGGAGCTAGGTGCCTGTGGTGGGATTCAGGTGTCAGCTGATAAGGTCAGAAGACACTTATCCAGGGTCCTGGGCTCCTGAAGGGGGTGTGGCCAGCCCCATTCAAGAGGGGCTGCTGAGATCTTGGGGAGCCCTGTTTGTTCCTGCCTTCTGGAGAGACTGGATCAATGTCCATCGCTCGTCCATCCAATTGCTCAAGTGTATTCCTAAGTTGTAGCCTGTTATCGTGAGCGTTAATTTGTTTAGCAATAATATTTATCTTATATTGATATATTTTAAATAGGATTTACCGCCACATCTGGCACCTACTGTGAGACTGGCCACTCCCCCTTCGGGAGCCCAGGACTCTGGATAAGTGTCTTTTGACCTTATTAGTTGACATTGTTACAGGTCCTAGTCCCTCCCCCAGTATCAAGGCTGAGTTAGGTTCCTCTGTAGGGAATGGGCTCCGAGATGTCAGTCCATGCACCAGAAATAAACTCTGGTCCTACTGCAGGAGGCTCCACACACTGCCCATGCCGTTCAACTGCCGTCTACATTCTGAGGGTTTAGTTCCTTTCCATGAAGGTTCCTCAGCTGTCATTTCAGAGTTCATGAGCTCCTAATAGCTGGGTCAGCCATCTCTGTGGGTCTCCTCATCTTGATTCTGATCCCTTTGCTTAGACTCTCTCCTCTCTCCCTCTCTTCAGCTGGACCGGGAGCTTGACCAAGTGCTTAGCTATCTATCTTTGCTTCTGTCTTCATCAGTTGCTGGATAAAGGTTCTATAATGACAGTTAGCCCACCCTGCTTCTGTGATGCAGAACCATTTCCCCTCAGCTGGAAGCCTCAGACTGCAAATTCCATTTGCAGGCTGGTCCTTGGACGCAGG
The DNA here is from genome assembly GCA_033318265.1 of Phyllotis vaccarum. Taxonomy (NCBI): domain Eukaryota; kingdom Metazoa; phylum Chordata; class Mammalia; order Rodentia; family Cricetidae; genus Phyllotis; species Phyllotis vaccarum. Next base: position 6,990,532 of record JARWLC010000019.1, read on the forward strand.
GGGGCGGGGGCGGGGAGGTTCGTGAGGAGATCTGTGCAGAAGAGTTCAGCTTGAGACAGAATCTGAAGATTAAGCCTCCTTAAAAACCACACAGTCCATATTATCACAGAAGGCCACAGTATAGCACATCATTCACATTTTTCACAGCAGATGACAGGCCAGAGGGTCTCCCATTGTTATTATTATTATTATTTCTGCTTCAGCACATTTAAAGCTGAATTGTGATTTCCATGCTCAGCATTAATGAACACTTTGCTGTGCTTTGAAATTTGCTGTCCGGTTTCCTGTGTGTTCCTGTTTTTGAGACCAATTCAGCAGCTACAAGTCATGCCTGCTCTGTCCTGCCTGGGTCATTAGAATGTGATTTATTAATAGATCTCCTCACACAAGGGTGTTGCCTGCTTTAAAATATTTGTCCTTTCAAATAGCTTCAGTTTTAAAATAGAAACATTGTGTGTGATCTTTGCAAGGCAACACTTGGGATTTTTAAAGGAAGGAAGGGGGAATTTAGGAACCCATCTCCAATGGAACCACCCACAGAAAGCAGAGAAATAGCTCTCTCCTTAAGAACACCTGGCTGTACATGCCTATAATGTCAGCCCTTGAGAGGCAGAAGCAGCGATCTGCAAGGTCTAAGGCAGCAGAACTGGACCTTGTCTCAAACAAGTAACAAAAGCTGGGTGATGGTAGTGGTATAGGTCGTAAATCTTAGCACTTGGGAGGCAGAGGCAGGCAGATCAAGGCCAGCCTATTCTACAAAGTGAGTTCCCGGACAGCCAGGGCTACCCGGAGGGATCCTCTCTCAAAGCAAACAAACAAACAAAAAAACAATGAAAACAAATTATTTTTAAAAAAAGAATAGCTGGTATTTTGCATTAAAATCGTTTTAAATCTGGTAGACATTGGCAACATAAATGAAAATGTTTAAAATATTCATATATCTAACAAGAGGTTTCTGGTCCAGACAAGCCCCATGGTCCAGATCCACCCGCAGCTGCTTTTCCCCCCAAAATGACTCAGCTGCTTATATTAATTTCATTTTGTTTGGCCTGCGGCTCAGGCACATTGCTAGCTAGCTCCTTCTTTTTAATTCAACCCATTTCCATTCATCTGTCCTGCCACATGGCCTGTGGCTCACCTGTGTTCCTTTACAAGTGGCTTCCTTGGGCGCCTGGCTTGCCTCTCTTTCTGACTCTGCCCTCCTTCTCCTACCTATGCTGATTTCCCTGCCTACTTTTTCTACAGTGTCGCCCATGGCCAAAACAGTCCTTTCTTCACAGCGTATAGAAATACATTCTCACATATTCATATATGTATGAATATATAGAGATGTATTCATTAGTAAAGTTGATGTCTTTCTTTAACTTAATTTTTTTCTAATGCTTCTTTAAAAACTTGTATCTCATTTTGAGGCCTTGTTCACAGTCTTATTCTTAGGAAGCCATTGTCCTGCAAAGCATCTTCTAAAAGCCAACAGAGACCTAAACACCAACTGGATGACTTTTCCTTAGTGCTTAGTCTCCTTAAGCACTTAGAGTGGCACTGAGCTTAAGTTGGTGATAGAACCATCAAAATAATTGACATGTGTAAGTGATGGGCAAATAAAATTTGCTGCTTAGTCATAGACCATAAATATTAAGTGAGCATTGTAAACAGCTTTAATTGATGGTGTTTAATTTACCCATCCCAATCTATTTCCATCTCCCAATTTTTTCCTTTATCCTAGCACATACCTAATTTTATGTCATCTAATATTTTCTTATTCACGTATAATGTTAAATGTTTTATGCTTATAACTTTATTTAATCCTCACATGTATGCAAAGATTGATCTTGAACTGGAAGTTTAGCTCTGTGGTAGAATGCTTGCCTGTCTGTGTATGAGTTTGGTCCTCAGCACTGGAAAAGAATCAGTCTACTGTCATATTTTATCTATGGTGATTAGAGAGCTGTTAACTCCAACTCCAGGGATCTGACATCGCCTCTGTCCATACTGTACACACCAAGGACACATACATACTTGCAGGCAAACACTCATATACATAAAAATATCTTCTTTAAAAAGTCATATTGTATATCTGAGTATTTACTCCACACAATGCAGAGGAATTATAGCAGTGGAATCTACAATTCCATGCTAATGTAGAGCAAAGAGACCAGCTCTTCTTTATTAGACAAGAAAGCACTTGATTCCAGTTGCATACACAGCATTAATTTTAATAGTCCCTACTTGCACCACATATTTTAATATTTACTAGGCACACTCACTTATCCAATCAGTTATTCTGGCAGTCAATAAACATTTAAGTCTTAAGTGAGATAGAGTACAGACCCACTGATGAAAGAATTCATGGTCCAGTGGGGAATATAAGTCAATGCATGCATTAATAGTCCAAGAAGATAGTTATCATAATAAAGAGATGCATGAAACACTATGGGAGAAAGAATAGTTGAATTCTGTCTGGGGAGGGGAGGGGAAATGGCTTTGATTGGATTTGAGATTTGAAGGGAAGAAGAGATGAATTGGAATCCTGGGTCACCACATGAGGTCTGTTGTAGTCCCCCACAGGCTCATGCATTGAAATACTTGGTATGTGGCTGGTAGCACAGTTTGGGGAGATGTTGTGGCATGGGCTTTCTGTAAACTGTGAATATATGTTACTACTATTGATTAATAAAGATGATGTTTTGGACTATTGCAAGGAAGCTTGGAGGCATGAGGAAAATCCAAGAAGAGATACAGGAAAAGAGGGGTGGAGTCAGGGAGACTTGATACAGCTTCCCAAGAAACAAGATGTGACTGTACCCATAAGCCACTGGCCATGTGAAAATATATAGATTAATATATATGAGTTAATTTAAGATACAAGAGCTAGCTAGTAATAGCCTGAGCCTTAGATTAAACAGTTTATAATTAATATTTCTGTGTTCATTTGGGACCAAGCGACTGTGGGACACAGGCGGTATTAGAATCTTTGGAAGGTAGGGCTTAGCTAGAGGAACTGGGTTGCTGTGGTGGCATGCCTGCTGGTTTATAGTTCCACATCCACTTCCAGTTCCCTCCATCCCTGATAGGCCAGTGTGGGAACAAGCTCTACCTACTAAGCTATAAGCCACTCCTCACCACTATGTCTTCCTCACTATGATGGACTGTGTTCCACCAAACCACAAGCCAAAATAAGCTGTTTCCCCTTTAATCTGCTTCCTTAGAAAGGTAACTAGCACATGATTAAGCCTCCACGTCCCTCTATCCTTCCGATACCTGGAATCAGTGAACTGCAATCATCCGGCCCCCTCTCCCCAATCAAAGCAACACATCTCAGGGTGAAAAGTTGAAGCTTCTCCCCTTTCTGTGTTTTGTTCTTACTGTATCTCCAGCTGTGTGAGGGATACACACCTGTAATCCAAGCACTAAGGATGTGGAGGCAGGGGGATCACCAGTTTTAGGCTAGCCTGAAGTCAGAAACATTGTCTCGGCTTCTCTTATTATTGCGGTGACAGGGCACTTGGCAAAGCAACTTAAGAGAGACAGGATTGATTTAGGCTCAAGTCCACTGAGGGGAAGCCAAGGAGAGCAGCAGCAGATGGCATCACATCCACACACAGAAGACAGAGAGGGAGGAATGTTTGCTTGCTTGTACTCAGCTCTATTTCTCCAATTATGAGTGGTCCCCCCACCCACAGTTAAGATGGGTCTTCCCACATCAACTAATGGAATTAAGATAATCTCTCAAAACATTCTCAGAGACTAATTTTCATCAAGCTAATCCTTCCCAGGGCGTTCTATATTCCATCAAGTTGAAAACATCATCACAGAGACCCTTTCTCAAAAGATAAACAAACAAACAAAAAAAGCAATGGTCAGAATAAACAAAAATAAAACGGTCTCTTTTCTCCTCCAGTACTAAGTTCCGTTGATTGTCACCAAGTGTGGGCCTTGAGGCACAAAGCGGTCCTTCATGGGAACTGGGAAGTTCCTAGATCCCGCCTCACATTTACAGAGTCAGAAACTGCACGTTCCCAGTAAGTACTCTCAAGTATTCTGACCCCACCAGCGTTCAGGAGCCCCTGCTATAAGCTAGCACAGACAACAGTACAGGAAGAAGACTTGGAAGCAGGATGCATGTTCTGAGCATCCTATGTTCCCCAGCAGCTCTTCTAGAATTGACCCATAATTGGTGTTCCACAAACAGTTGCAGAAATAGCTTACCCATTAGGCTACCTTACCTCCAACAGCTCAGCCTACAGAGGAAAGCCCCTGATATAAAGAAGGAGCATACTGAAAGAGTCCTTCATGCCTCTTTAGGGGCTAGAGATGATGGATGTTTGATATCCTCTGGGCCACTGCAGGGCCCCGGTATCTACAGGCCCTCCCTAATTTTTAAAATATGCCTAGCACTCAGAGTGTTCTAAATGTTGTTTTTATATGAGTGAAATAATCTTTGTTTAACAGATTTTTTTTTCCAGGCTGGTACTTACTGTATAGATCAGGCTGGCCTAGAATTCACAGAGATCCTTCTGCATCTGCCTTCCTAAAGCTGGCTTAAAGCTACCAAGCCTTGCTCAACAGATTTGGAAACCATTCATTTGTTTTTATTTTCTGTGTGTGAATGTTCAAGTGTATGTGTGTATGTGTACCACGTGTGTGTGGTTCCTGTAGCGGCCAGAAGAGGGCATCAGATGTTTGTGAACTGTGTGGTGCTAAGACTCAAACTCAGTTCCCTGCAAGAGCCTCAATGCTCTTAATCACTAAGCCATCTCTTCCCCTGCACTAGACAAATCTTAATAGTTGAGAGAATATATTTTATGGAAATAGTGAAGGAATAGATTGCAAATGAATCTGACAGGCGTTTAGTAAGTTCTCTAGACCAAAGTCCTTAGAAAGGCCAATATCCTCTGGTTTCCAGTAAGAGTGAGAGGGAACAAGAGTGAGTGGCTGGGGTGGCTGAGAACCAACACCCCTCAAATACTGTATGTTACACTGTCTCCAGAGATGTCCCAGAATTCTCGGGGTGACCTCAGAGGCAATGTTATCATGCTAGGCTGAGAGAGGGACTAGTCCCAGAGTCATGTGACACCTTGCACACAGAGCCCTCTTATCTCCAGAGCCCTTTGTGATTTTCCTTTGCTCAGTGTCTCTCGGAAACACCAGCAGCAGGCAGGAAGGGGACAGGAAAGCGGAAAACCCTGAAGAGGAGAAAGGCTCCATTAACTTCACAGTTTTGCCTTCATACTCTCCGTCACGTCTACACGTTTTCTTCATTAATTTTAATTGGCGGGACACTGTGCTAAGTGGCCTCTGTCACCCGCCAAGCAGTGTTCTGGGACATTGAATGCCACCGCTCCGTTGCTTGTCCTTTGGCTCCAGTGGTGGTATAGTGACCCAACACCATCATCTGAATGTACATCTCGTCCATGGATGAATCTGCACTTCCTGTCTCACCCCCTTCGTCCCCACCCCCCTTCCTCTTTGCCTCTCTTTTCTTCTCATAGGTCAGCCTTGGCTTGTTTATTGTGCACTTCGGATGCTGCTCCTTGCCTTCCTGGAAGCCTCGGTCCAGTAGGGGAGAGGAACAGGAAGAGCCAGGAGGAAGCCGATTATCCGCTGGTTAGCACGTCGGGTCTCGGCAACAAACCCAACCGTGCCATTTATCTCCTGATATGAGCAAATACTCGAGAACGCAGCTTACAGGGAGAAGGGATTCTCTTGCCTCACGGTGGGAGATGGAGGACCTCCCTGCCCCATGGCCCACTTCCTTCAGCAAAGCCCTCATCTCCCAAAATAACGCCATCAGCTGGGGACCAAGGGTTTGAACTCATAACGCTCTAGACCAGCGGTTCTCAACCTGTGAGCTGTGACCCTTTAGGGGTCGCATATCAGAGCTCCTGCATATAGGTATTTACATTACAATTCAAAACAGCAAAATTACAGTTATGAAGTAGCAACAAAATAATTTTGTGGTGTGTGTGTGGGGGGGGGGGCGGCCGCATCAGGAACTGTATTAAAGGCCTGTACATTAGGAAGCATGAGAACCTCTGTTTTACATCTAAACCAGAACCAGGGCAGAGGGGCTTCTAGGGAAGGTTTCTGTGGGGCAACCTTAGGTAGAGACCTGTGATGATGGAGTATTCTCCAGCGGAGGAGGCATGCAAAGCCATGGTGATGGACAGGGCTGGGACACTTGGTGGGAAGGTGGAAGGAATGACCCGGAGAGAGGAGCTAGGCAGGGAAAGTGGTGAAGGACCCAGAGGGCATGAAAAGAGTCTGACTTCATCCAGAATGTTCTGGAAGCCTTGAGAAAGCCTTGCACCCACTTCCTGCTCTTAGAGAAAGTGTGGAGGACCCAGAGATCTCCTCGGTGCTTTCTGGAGAGCTGATTGGAGAGACAATTGAGAACAAGAGAATTCACCTTCATCTGCCAATATCTTCCTGATGGAATGCCTTCCTCATCAAGACCGGTATTCTTCCTTTTAGTGAAAAGAATGGAGGTTCTAGCCTAAGTCATTCAGCAGCATATTTCACAGGAGACTCTGGCGTTGGTGACAGGCAGTGTCAACAACACACCAGGAGACTTTGAAAGGGCAGCTGGGAGCAAGGCCTGTGAGCACTTAAGTGCATTGCTCAACCTCCCCCATTGACTCAATTTCACAGGTTCAGGAAAGAGAAGGGACTTATCCAAAATCTCACAGCTGCTAAGAAATAATCAGTAAGGAAAATGAAACGCAAAGATTCCAAATAAACAGTTATGACTGTTTCTTCCCATCCTACCACACTCACTGTGGAAGATTAAAACTGTACAGAATTATGTCAAATAGAAGATGAATATTCCCCATTACTTGGCCCCTAGATTGGGATGGGATGTTCACTATAGCTTTTCACTGTAGTTGAAAAGCCGGTGGGTTTCTCAGTCTGTGAAGCAGCTGGTCTTCTCCAAAGTTCACTCAGAACCAGGGCAGATGGATCCACTTTCTATCTCACACCAGGAAGTCCGTGCTGGCTACAGAGAGAGCCACACCCAGTGGGAGCGGATGCACTAGTGAGTTCATCAGTGCAGTAAGAAGGGGCGAAAAACCCCACGGTGCCAACAATAACATGCCCAGCAGGAGGAGGACCAGACCCACCAACGACGACTCAGCAAGAGGAGACACATCTGGTCGTTCTGCCCCTCAATTTCCATGGCTCACAAAGTGCCATCAGATGGCCTCTCAGAGGCACAGCACATCCCAGCAAAATGATACTCAGGTGTCCTTTTGTGATTCCAAACAGAAACATGGGTGTCACTGGTACTTCTGAACTCCAGAGCACAGACCAGCTAGGCCACCCTAACTGTCAAAACCCATTAGCCTCCTGGATGAACTAGTTTGTCTTTTTTTAGGACCGGAAATCAAATGGGAAGGCTTCCCTTCTGTTCCAGGCATGCTGGAGGAATTACTCACACTCCTTAACCTATGACTCACACAGGAGTCTAGGAGAGTGTTTCCAAAACAGGCCGGCAATTAGATAAACAAAGCCACTGATATGTGACCAATGAACAAAGCCGCTGATATGTGATTGTCACCCCAGCTGGGTTGGTGGAATGGGTCAGTAGACCTGGATGGGATGGGCTTCCCCAGAGCCAGTGAGCAGCAGACAGGAGACCTTGGGACAGTTCCTGGAAGTGAATAGCCATGCATGGACTTATTTTCAGTCATGAGTGGAATTATGGTATCTCTCTTCCTGAAAGACCCTAGGGACTGGCCTGCCATTTCACCATTCTGTCCAGCTATCTACAGGCTCTGGTTGTCCCTGTGTTTTGACATCTTGAAACACGGGGCATAAATCATTGGGGACTCTGGGTCCGTTCCCAGGGTCCGGGTTAGCCACTGTTGATCTGCAGCTAGGAAAACAGCTTCTGGATGACAGAGCTTTCTCCAATTGAAATATCAAGTCAGGGAGAAAGCACAGCTTAGGAAATAGCTCAGTTGGGAGTGGACAGTCTCCAGGGCAAGTGAGAGGTCAGCTTTTTTGTGGCTTCTCTGGAAAGGACTTTGAAGCCAGGTCTCAGCTCTGTCTTAGCATAAACTCAATGATATCGGGTGGGGGCATAGTATCACCTTCCAAACTACCCCCCCGGAGAAATAGCAGGTGGAAATAAATGCAGTTCCATCATGCTGTGAGGGATGGACAGTTATGGAGGGTGCTGTTTTCTCTGTTGTAAACTCATTGATGCCAAACTCACTGATATAAAGGGTCACGATGGGGGTGGTCTGGATGGACAGAGTCCCAAACAAGAGTCTTTCCACCTTCTGCTGTATCACATGCAGCAGAAGGATCTTCTAAAACCCAGATCTGCTCCCCTCTCTTGTGTCAGACTTTTTTGAGGGTACCCTCTCTGAAGAAACCCAACTGCAGAAACCCCAGTGTTACTCCCAGGCCAGTCTGTTCTGGGCTCCTTCACTCTGCTGAACTCTCAGTGTCATCACCAGGAAGGCCCTGGTCCTCTAACCACAGGAACCTGATGCTTCCGGGAAACATTGTGCATCCAGCTCTGCATCTTTCCTTTATACGGTCTCCTCATCCTTCAAGGCTGACCTATGGACCTGGATCACTGCTCTCCTGCCCCAGGGGCTCTGGCTTCTCCTGCATGTCCCCACCTATCACTGGGTTCATAGATCCCTGGCTAAGAGCAGCACTTATCTTGTGCAGGACTAGTGTGTATAAACAGTCTTAGGGTGCGGGAGCTTGAAGTTCCCCAGAAGGAAGCTACAGTTCCTCCATATTGGATTTTGGAAAAGCTTATAGTGTGGAATGGGGTGAAGGAGGGCCTTTCACTTCAGCCTCTCTGCTCCGCTCTATTAGGAGTGGATAAGAGTTTTAGAGAAGATGTGACATGGCCAGTCTGGATGCTATTCTCCCCTTGTACATTTATTTCAGTGTGGCTTTCAATGATAATGATGCTCAGTGAGCATCAGAAGATGTAATCAATTTTAAAAGAGTAAAATTCTCAGAGTATGCCAATAGCTCAGGATGTATAACAGCATCCTCTCTCTCTCTCTCTCTCTCTCTCTCCTCTCTCTCTCTCTCTCTCTCTCTCTCTCTCTCTCTCGGTTTAGGGTTGCACTAGAGTGAGTATGGAATAATGTTAAGTACCACAAATTACAGCAAAGCCCATTCGTTAGCAGGTATGTACAGGTAGCCCCAGGTCCCCAGCACAGCTGGGTGATTTAAAGAGATCTCTAAAGGGTAATTTTGAGGGTCATTCTGGGAAACAGCTACACATTTTCTTCATTTTAGGTCTGTAACACGCTCCTCTCTGTGCCCTTCACTGTAACTTTTCGTCAAGTCATTGCTGAGTTGTCCTTCAGTGTAGACACAGAGACTCAAAGACACCTGCCTGGACAAGTCCCCTGTACTGCACATCTCAGCACCGGCTGGGCAGTGTGGTCTTCAACATCCTTGCCGATGATTTAATGTAAGTTACCACTTTTGTCTGTCTCTCCCATTACACTGGAAACAGTCTGAAAAAAAAAACAAACCAGGACTCAACCTGGATTTTATTTTGCACCATGAAGTAGATGTTCAATGAATACTTTCAAGGGGATGAGCAAACATACCTTTTAAAAGATGGTTCAAGTTTAAATTTTACTTCTTAAAACATACTCTCTCTCTCTCTCTCTCTCTCTCTCTCTCTCTCTCTCTCTCTCTCTCTCTCTCTGTGTGTGTGTGTGTGTGTGTGTGTGTGTGTGTGTGTAGAGCTGGAGTTACACGTGATTCTAAGTCACCATAATGGAACCTGGGTTCTTTGCAAGGGCAGTATGTACTCTTACCACTGAGCCCTTTTCTCTGCCCTTATAAATATAAAAAATCTTGTGTATACAAAAGAATATAAAAAATCACGTGTGGAAGTGAGGGCACACGCATGGCACAGTACGTGTGTGGAGGTCACAGAACAACTTTGGGTATTGATGCTCACCTTCTACCTCATTTGGGACAGGGTCTTTCTTGTCTTTCACGAACACATGTAGCATGATACCTGACTTACAAACTCTGGGAGATTTGTCTATCCCCAGAACCCATCTTACGATAGCTATGCTGGGATTGTACCTGCATGCTGCAACATCCAGTCCTGGGGATCTGTACCCGGGTCCTCATGCTTACTCAGCAAGGGCTTTACCCACTGAGCCATCTCCCCAACTCATAAATGAATGCACCTTTTTAAACCAACATTCTTCATGAAAAATTGGAGTACTGATTTTACCAACTCAGTGACTACTCCCACCCTGTTGGTACCACAATGTCATTCTGCATTTTTACAGATGCAGAGAGGTCTTCTGAGCTTGCTTCCAAGTGCCCACCTCGATAGCCAGGGGATGCCACCCACTCTCGTCTCTGGTTAGCACCTTCGGGTTTACCTTGCAGCCCCACTCAGTGTGTCTTCTGGAGCTCTTCTGCGCATTTTCAAACACACACTAACCCTTTGCTTTTACATAAAAGAAGGAATCACATACTAGGGAAATTAAAATAAATGCAGCCCGACTCAGAGCAGAATAGTTTGTTTTCCAACGTCTAGCTCTTGCTTTTCTTTTGAAACTTTGAATTTTGTTTCTTTGAATAATTTGGTTGGTTGTTGTTGCTTTGAGACAGGGTTTTACCATGTAGCTCTGGCTGTTCTGGAACTCACAGAGATCCACCTGCCTCTGCCTTCAGAGTGCTGGGATTAAAGGCTTGTACCACCATGCCCCATCTGATTGATTTGGCTTTTGAAAAATATTTTAAGACATTTATCTGCTTATTTATGTGTGCATGTGTATATATACAAGCCACAGTGCACATGTAAAACTCAGAAAATAGCTGGTGGGGATCGGTTCTCCTTCCTCTGAACAGGTCTTAGGAATCAAATGCAGGTTGTGAGGTTTGGTGGCAAGTGTCTTTACATACTGAGCCATATTGCTGGTCCTGTTTTCATTTTTAAAACAGAGTCTCAATCCATAGCCCCGACTGGCCTAGAATTCTTATGTAGCCCAAGATGGCTTCTCACTTGCAGTGATCTTCCGGCCTCGGCCTCTCAGCTGCAACTTTAATTTCCCACTTGCTGATTACTGGTCTGCTATGTATGCACCACTATTTGAAAATTTCTTTCTGGGTGGCTGTTTGGGTAGCTTTTATTTTTTTGGAATTTTGCATAACTCCCTTGGACAACTTGGTGGCTAGTTCTCTGGGAATGGATGCTAAAAGTGAAGTCAGTAGATCAAGTAGTTGCCGGCTGGTATTTTGATAGCTCCAGTCCAATAGTCTTCTAAAAAAGTAGACTCATTTACACTCCCACCCACAGTGCTTATGAGTGTCTAAAGCCATGACAAAGTGTTATCCCTGAATTTAATCTCTGTATCTAATTGGTTAAACGCTTTCCTGTCACTAGGCATGGTGGCATATGCCTAAGATCCCAGTACTCTGAAAGGGAAGTAAGAAAATGCTGAATTTCAAGGCTGCTTGGTGTCTCCTCCCCTCTGTTTCTTTCTCTCCCCTCTCTCCCCCTTCTTTTGCTTCCCCCTCCCCCTTTTCATTTCAGATGTCTCATATAGTCCAGCTGGCTCAAGAATTTGCTGTGTAGCTGAGAGTGACTTTGAACCCTTGACCCTCCTATCTGCCTATGGATATATAGTTTTTAATTTGGCCACTTTCCTTGTCATTTACAAAAACGTGAAGCTCTTCATTCTAAGAACCGCCAAGAAAAGGGACTTCTGTTAACTTGCCAACATTCTCTTCTCTTGTTAATCATCCTGCCAAATCCTTTGACAGCACGGTCCACACTGGCTGACGCTGTTCCCGAACCATCTTCACTCTCCTTTACCGCTGGTCTTCAGGCCTTCCTCTCTCCCCACTCTCTTTCATGACCACGTGTAAGTGAATTCCTTCTCTGGAGAGGTCCAACACAAATGTCCATTCACCACAGATAGGGGACACATAGTAGGTCAAAGTATGGAATCCACCAAAGCACAGTTTGGTGAACCAATGAGTTTTATTGGAGTTATTTACAAAAGCAGACATGATTCAAAGACAGATACATCATCAAAGCCAGCTCACAAAGAACCTAGAGCACACTGAACAGCCTGTGGGAGCTCAACAGATTGTCCTCTCCAAGAGAAATCAGTTGATATAAACTGTAGCGTAAAATGCCTGAGCTCACATCCCAGGCTTGAAATCCCACCAATTCCCACTAGGGAAATCTTTAGCCTACAAAACTCCACCCCCAAGAAATCCTATAGGAGCTTGCCTCTCACTTAGTCCACTCCTAGCTGAGTCAGCCGCTCTTCTACATTGTCCCTAATAAATTTCTTGTATGAGGTTTGTTGTGTGGTGTGGTATTCCTTGGATCCCAACTGCCAGGATACCTTTCCCCTCAGAGCTGTGTACATAAGCCCCTTCCAGGCTCCTCAGATGGTTTCTGCTTCTTCAAGGCAGCTGGTCTGATCCCAAGCGTCCTCTTTGTATCTTGGCTTCCTTAGTCTGAGGGAAACTCACAGGGTTTTGTTTTCCTTACTGTGGCAGGTAGGAGCCTAGGGAATCTGGTCAGTTTCAGAGACTTCTTGAAGCTATTTTGAACTGTCCACCTTCCTGCTTAAGGAGTTTCTTTGTAGGATTAAATGTTTAAAACTTGGAGGAAACTGTTTACGTAACAATTCCTGAGGTCACAGCCATGGCGGCCCATAGATTTCATGGTATTCATGTGCCTATAGCCTACCACACCCAGCTGGATTGGATAGTAGCTAGCATGCTCCTTCTGCTTAGGACCCCTGCCTTGCAACTGAGTCACTGTGTATGTTTTGTTCCTCTTTTGGACTTCATGCTACTGTTTCAGCTCATTCATTCAACAAGTGTTCACTGAGTATCTACCAGGTATCAGGTCCTGGCCATACTGTTGTGTACGACGCGGGCACTGTCACCTGCCCACTGGCCCCTTGAGCATATGGTTCAATAGGACAGACCCCACATAGCCATAGGTACTCTTTCAGTCACCTGCTGTTTTCATATTTACAGCTTTGCACAAGCTGATGATAGAGAGGAAGATGTGCAGAAGTCAAAACACGGAAGGACAGTGTGAAGAAGTGACATTTAAGCTGAGATCTGCAAGGTCAGTCTGTTAGCTGGGTGAGATGGGAGGAAAACGGAAATTCCTTGTAGCCAAGGAATTGAAAGTGGCCAGTGTAGCCACAGAACTGGACGCTGAGGTAGGGGTGGGGTGAGGAGGTCAGAGCCATGGGCGAAGGTTAGATCATGTAGGGTCTTGTGTGGGACTTAGAGGGCATAGGATTTATCCCCCGGAATAATGGTTACTGTTGAAACCCTTTTCATCTGTCTGCTTCCTTATTTCAGACATACTTACTTCATGACAGGGTCTTGGGTTCTTCTGGCTACCCAATGTCATGTCATGAGTAATGCTCACCATGTCACTTGTTCAACATTGGGTTCCTAAATGCTAAAGACCCCTGAATTCTAGACTTTCTATAGCTACCTACTAGGCTCCTCCTTTGGGGTAATAGGCTGGCATCTCATATATAAATATTGGAAACTAACCTTATGTTCCTTTACATATGTATGATGGTATACATGCTTATAATGGCAGTATTCTGAAATCCACAACAGGAGAATTAGAAGTTAAGGGCTAGCCTGGGCTACAAAGTGAAAGTGAGATGAGCCTAGGTTATATAGCAACAACATGTTTCAAAAGGAAAAAAAAAATCTCTTGTTTCCCATTATTGTTCCCGCAATGTGTTTATCCAGGATGAAATCCTGGGGTCCCCTTAATGTCCCCAACCACCCATTACTTATTATTAAGACATATAAAGGACCAAATCCTATGGGACTTCCATTCTAGCAGAGGTGACCAAGAGTCAATGCATTGATGTACTATAATGTCAGTTAGCAATGGATGAGATGCTATAAATGTAAATGAAGCCCACGTAAGAGGTAAAGAAGCACTGTCTATTTTCATCAGTGAGGTCTCTCTGAGGAGTTCTGAGTGAAATGAAAGATACTGTATGTGAACATTTGGGGAGATGGGAGACTTGAGCCAAGGGAACAGCAGTGCAGAGGCCCACAGAGGCAGGAGGATACCTGAGGTGCTGCAAAAGAGCTGAGCAGCCGGAACACATCCAGTGACAGGTTGGTGAGATGAGACCAGTCTACAGACTGTGGTGTATGAAGAAGCTGCTTGAAATTTAACTTTTTGGTATTTATTGAAACCATTGGAGCTTCCCTCTTCCTCTTCCTTCCTTTCCTATGTTCTCTCTCGTCTTTCTCTCCTTCCCCTCCCTCTCTTGTTCTCCTTCTGTTTTTCTTTAATAGTCTTTAGATGACATTGGACTTCTGATCTTCGGGCCTCTACTTCCCATGTGCTGAGATTACCGGCATGCACCACTACACCAAGCTTTCATGATCAATCCAGGGCCTCGTACAGGCTAGACAAACGCTCTCCCAACTGAGCTGCATCCCCAACCTGTAGGCGAGTTTTGATGAGAGAAGTGACGGATGGACAGCTCAAAGAGACGCCTGGTTACATGCGAAGAACAGTCTATCAAGTGAAGGCCACACTGGCATCCATGCTTGCTCCACATTCTCAGGGTGCTGGACACCTCGGTTTCCCTCTCCCATCCTCAGAGCCACTGTCCCAAGCCCACCTCTCCTTCCTTCCCACACACTACTGTGGTCTCAGCAATGGTCCTCATGCATCCTGCTGGGGTGAGCTTCTGCACAAATCTGAGCTACCTTGAGCAAGGCAGGCTTATTCAAACCCTCAGCTGGCCTCTACCTGTAGGAATTAAGCATCCAGCTCCAACGTTTTATCCAGGACCAATTCCATCCGCAATTCCCTCTACCTGCCAGCACAAATCTCCAGTTAAAGTCACACGGGTCTCCTAAGGTTCCCAGAGAAGCGTCTCACCTTCCTTGTCATACTTCCTACCCAAGTGACCAACATCTCATAAAGCTGATGCTTGACATCTCTCTCTATACAAGGTCCAGACTGAGATTTGCAACAATCTGCCACCTTTGCATCCTGGTCACCCTGGGCAAAGGTGGTTCTTTCTGCTTTTGGAGTCTTAAACCTACCTTCCCAGTGTCACTGTTTCTGACTTAAGTTATAACTCTTTATTGTACAGGTCTTATCTTCCTCACCAAACTGTAAATTCCACGAGGTCAGGGTCCAGGCTCCATATATCTGTGCACTTCTGACCCTCAGTGCCCAGCCCAGGTTCACATTGAGGACACGGCAAGTCTATGTTAAATGAAAGAGTCCATTTCAAGTCCTAACGTGGCATAAGTGAGCAACATAAGACAATATGCCCCAGAAAGTTATGTGGTGAGGCACACGGGAGAAGCACTGTGAGAACTCAGAAGGGGGATCAGAGGCAGGTAGATGGCCAGGCAAGAGCTATAGCAGTTAAAGCTTCTGGAACATTTCTCACACCTTGGGCTACAAGCATTTTACACATATTGTATCACTCTTGGTGACCTTGTGCTACTGATACTATCATGAAAATCACCTATATAAATAGAAACTGAGGTAGAAATAAGTGACTCTGGAATACAGAAAAACCTAGAGAGGAAGGTGTAGACCCTGTCTATCTGGTGGGTCAGCCTGTACCAAGTTCTTCACTCTTCTGTCTTTAAGAAAAAAGAGAGGATACGCGTATGGAAACAGAAAGGTGTTGAAACTGCCAGCCATGACCTGGATTGTGTTTTTGATGCAAAAACTTGAAGGTGAGGTGGGAACCTCTGAGTTGGAGAACAGCTGTGTGTGGTCTTTGGCAGATCCTTAGAAAGCACTGTGAGCCGACGATGTAGACTTGGTTGGCTGAGTGGAGATTGTGTGAAAGGCACTGAATGCCAAGAATAGTGGTGAGTAGACATCCCAAAATGCTGGGACATTTGCAGGGTTTACAGGCAGAGTTAGCACCCAACTCCTTTAAGAACCTTTATTTGGAAAGACTTTGCACAAAGCACATATATGGAGCTGTCTGGTTCCCCGAACACACTCTTACCCTCTAAGAATTAATGGTCTTTTGGGAGGAAAGCCTCTGACAGAATGGGGGAAAGTAGAAACAGAGCTGAGGGCTAGGAATTTTAATGGACCATCAGCAAGAACTTCTTAAAAGTTGTGCCATCGGAACCACGCCTTTTCAGGGTGCAGAATGCAGGAATAGGCTGGGATACCTGCTCCTGGTGATCTGCGCCTGTGGGAAGGTGGTGCTTAGAGATGACCACCCCAGTGGTCACACACAGTCTAGATCACTGGGCAGTTTCTAGCCCACCGAGATTCTGGGAGATACATGCACTGGTGCCACAAACTCTTTCTGCATAGGCAGCAGTCTGTGAAGAAAACGTGGAGGGGTAATGTGATGGTGCGTGCCTATTATTCCAGAACTCAGAAGATAGAGGCAAGAGGATCGTGAGTTCAAGGTCATCCTTGGCTATATAGGCAGTTCGAGGACAATCTAAGCTACAAGAGACTAAGTCTCAAAAATAAAACCAAACAATAACATCAAAAAGGTGAAAAGGATTTAGTGTTCAGCAACTCTCAGGAGAGTGGAGCTGTTTAAACAGCAAAGTAGCAAAAAATTTTCCTCAGGTGCCTTAAAAGCCACCCAGTGCAGCATATACATCTTGGAAACAGCATCCCAAAAGTTTGGTCCGTGGAAGGGACATACTCCAGACCTGGTTGGGCATGGTCACAACCTCTTGCCTAGAAGTCACACACTTAGGAAGTAGAAAGTCAGGATTTAAACCGAGGTCTGTCGGATGATAGAAGCAGTTTCAGCCGGTTTCTGGTTTGTTAAATTTTCCGAGGGAGGTGAACCCAGGGCTTCATGTACTAGGTAAGAATTCTGATGCTGAACAGAGGACGTAGAAGGCCAGTGTATCGCCCTACTACTGTCTGCTCTTCTGCCTGGGAAAGGGCTCTCTCTGAACCTGGAGCTGGGCTGGCCACCAGCAAGCCCCCGCAATCCTCCTATGTCTACCCAATACAGTATTGGGGTTAGGAGCTCGTGGGATCATGTCCTGCTTTTTGTATGAGTACTGAGGATTCAAAGCTAGGTCCTCATGTCTGTGCAGCAGGGCTTTTACCCCTAGAACCATCTCTCAGCCCTTTGTGTTTATTTGGCATTTGTTGTTCTGTTTTGCAACAGTCTCCTCTCTAGCCTGGGTTGACTTGAGATTCACTCTGTTGCCCGGCTGGCCTGAGATTTGCAACAATCTGCCACCTCAGCATCCTGAGCAGGGCGATTACAAATGTGAACCACCATGCTTGACTGAGAACCACCTTTTAATCGCAAGTCCACTGAATGCATAAACGATGACCTGGAACATGGTAAGAAATTCATTACAACTGGATTTATAATTACAGCAACTATCCTGATGACCAACTCAGTCAGGGGTGCAGGGAACAACCACCAAATTCTAGACAGAAGAGCAGGATCCACAGAAGACAGATGATGCACCCACTCCTGTGTGGATGGTGTGGACCAGGATCCTGCCCTGCTCCCCAGGTTTTCCCTTACCCAGAGCCACAGCCTCCTCAGGAAGTGTTACCATGTTTCCCTGTCTTGGCCTGCTGCTTGCACAGCCTGCTATTCAGAGATGGGGCAGGTGGGAGGGGCAGGAACAGTGGGAGGCTCATTTAATGTCAAGGTTCCACAGCCACGCATTGCATAGATCCTACTTAGTCATAGGTGAAAAATGAATGGAGTTGCCTTCTGCTAAGCCAGAAAAGTCCTCACATTCTCACAGATTGCTCTGTGCAGAGACTCTGCTCACCTGGTGGTGAACCCCACCCAGGAAGGATGCCATCTTTAAATAATTGCCTGATTTCATCAACGCTATGTGCCTTCACAGAGAGGGGTAGATCTGCCTAGCAGTAATAAAGACTGGAGGTAAGGCAGCACACAGGATGTGCCTCTACTGGCTTATTTTTTTTTTTAAATTTAATTTTAAAGAGTGTGTGTGTGTGTGTGTGTATGTTCCGTGTCTGTGTAGGTGACCTTAGAAGTCAGAGGTCACCAGATCCCATCTTTTCAGTCCCTGCACTGAATTTTTTAACATGGAATTGACAACCTTCTAGACCTGAGGTGGTGGTGTTTCTTTCATTGGACAATGATTAGAAAGAGTTACGTATGGAAGGGATGTTTGAACCAGATCTTATGTTGAAATTTGTCAGGTGGAGAAAGGGTAAGGTATGTGAACAAGGGAGAGCAATGGCCTCCAGCATTCCCAAGACTTAGAGCAACAAGGCATTCCTGAAATGCTGGTGCTTATTTGTGGCAGGAGTTCAAGACCAGACTATGGGCTTGGGCAGGGGCTCTAGTTTTACTAAGGCTTCTGGACAGCAGGGGCGTGCTGCTGGGGCATCTCGGGTAAATTACAGTAAGAAGATAAGCCTGATTTTGAATCTGAGTTCAAGTGTTAGGTGCTTTTATCACTTTTACCGAATACGTGATAAGGGTCTAGGAAGTGGCTCAGGCAGTAGTGTGAGAACCAGAATTGGCGTTCCAGAACCCACGTAAATACCTGGGCATAGCAATGCACACTTGTAATCCCAGCATTGAGACAGCAGAGACAGGTGGGTCTGTGGGGCTTGCTGACTGGGCAGTCTAAACTAATCAGCACTGTGTACCTACCTATATACATGCACAGAGAGACACACAGACACACACACACACTACTTGAGAGAACTATGTATATTTTGCTAGTAGTTTTAGTCCTGTCATGGCAGGGAAATGCAGTGGAGTGAAGCTACCCACACCATTGCTGACAGAAAGGGGAGGGGAGGAAGGAGGTCCCCACGACACACCCAAAGGAGCACAGAACCATCTCCTAGTTGACTCTGAACCCAGCCAATGGGGCATGGAGATTCACCATGGGATCCTGTTGCTCTTCAGCTTACACGCAACTGCACCTCTGTGAGTCTCCGTGTCCATGACTATGAGGCAGCACAGTGCCCTCCATATAAAGTTAATCAGTATTGGACAAAAGATCAAAAAACAAATCTAACACAGTCTCAGCATATGGCAACTCTCAGAGACCACAAATTTTCTTTTCACTGGCTGAGAAGAGCAGACGGTATTTCTACAAGGGTAGAGATTCTGTCCAGTTTTATTAGCTGTAACGAAAGAACCAGAGTAAAAAGTTCAAATGCTGGTCCCCTTGACTTGATACTGTATTTCTGTTGAATGGTCAGTGTAGCCTATAAACATGTACATGTAGTCAAGTTTGAATATTTTATAAAGTAGATATCCATTTTGGGTCCATAGCTCCAGTGAGATGTCCTCAGAGTAAGACTAGCAGCAGTGTGAAATCATACGGATCGGGGGGGGGGGGGGTCAGTTTTTGGATTTCCATCTCCCTCTAGAGGTTACATTCTCATTCCAGGGCAGGATTCCAGGGCTAGAGACCGGGCTTCCAATATCTGGGTCTAGGTCCAAGAAGTCTAGACAAGGAGCTGCTGGCTTTACCGCCTTGGTCTTTCTGGTGTGAAGAAGCAAACCTGAATGGATAGTGCCAGCGAGTTCATGTTTATTTGTCCACATAGAAGAGAATTCACACTTGTTCCCAGCCTTTCTAATTCACTCCTTCACCCATTTGTCAAATATTTACTGAGTGCCCACCAATAAGCAAGTGGTGTGTGTATGGAGGCACAATTGCATCATACCCTCCCATCTCATGGTTTTCACACTCAGAATGTGGAGAATCAGACATGCTAGCCCTCTTCCAGGGCTTACACATCCATGAGGCTCCCCATTAGTCAGTTAAATGCACCCACAGCCTTTGTGGAAGATGATGAGTCAGAGAACATGGCCCCAGGAAGAGAACCTCTCCAGAAGGTTACCGGGCTGTACCACACTCTTCCAAAATTGGTTTTCTAAGCTTTTAATGCAACGTTTTTGAAACTGGGGTCAGAGTTCTTGAAATTCCATATTTTTGAGATTATGAAGAGAAGAAAAGAATCCCACTGATTAAATGAGCCATTCCCACCCCTCAGTTCTTCAACACTGTGGT
Organism: Phyllotis vaccarum; assembly: GCA_033318265.1. Classification (NCBI taxonomy): domain Eukaryota; kingdom Metazoa; phylum Chordata; class Mammalia; order Rodentia; family Cricetidae; genus Phyllotis; species Phyllotis vaccarum. The sequence continues at coordinate 7,010,563 of JARWLC010000019.1, forward strand.
GAATGTTCTCAGGAAAACTCCAGGGAAGAGATACTTATTGTTCTCATATGAATTGGACTTTGGGACATATCCCCAGAGAAGAACATTCCACTACTGGATTAGTCAGAGGCACTTTCCTTATATCAGGCAAACTTAGAAACTCATCAATGGATCTAAACACCAATACCATCATAACCACAACAAACAAAACACAGAGTTCCCTGAATCAGAGTACACACATCTACCCTTTCCCTCCAGAGGCTAGCTTATTTCTTTCCCCTCCTATGGACTTCTTGCAGAGTCTCCTGATGCAGGTGCTAATACTTGCCTCATCCTTTCCCCCATGTGTACTTAGAAGGGAGGATCTGGTCCCTCACTGTTCAAGCCCTTCCCAGACCCTGAGTCTCCCTTGGGGACTCACTCACTCCTTACTGTAGCACCTGCTCAGAGTGTCATGTATGACTCTTTATGCCTAAAACACCCAAGAAGTCATAGGATGTGGCATTAGAAACCTCTAGAAGCTTCCATGATGTTAGACATTACTTAATGAATCAGATGTTTGGGTAGTTCAAATGTAGATTTGGTGCTCTAAAGCCAACAGTTTTAGACAAAGCCCATCTTTAGCTGATTGGTTTTGAGGATTTACTGTCTGTCAGGCTCCCTGCTGAATTTTTACTCCACATTCTCTTATCCTCCCTGAGAGCCAAAGCTCCATGTGTATCAGCAGTATGAGGCGGATGAGTCTGAATAGAGTTCCCTGCCTGCTATTGGTCATACCACCTGTTAGAAGTGGAGTTGGGATGAGAATTAAACCCGGTCTCTTGGAGACCAGGACCTGAGCTCTTGGCTGACCAATTTGGAAGAAGCCAGTGATTATCCAGTTCAAACAGTTGCATACCTGCAGGGTACAACTTATAATAGAGTGCATGGGATAGCAGTCTTCTTTCCTTTGCTCAGAGGCTGTGCTGTGTGAGGCTGGGCAACCTCTAACTTCCCCGACCCACACTTTTCTTTCAAAGAGAAGAAAAAGGTAAAACATTTTATATTCTTTGTAAACAAATACACACAAAAATATACTGGGGGGGGGGAGTAAATGGGGCCAGGTGGTGGGACATGTATCTGTCAACCCAGCGCTCTGGAATACGAGTCAAGGAGATGAAGAATTCAAAGTCATTCCCAGCTAACATAGCAAGATAAAGGTCAGCCACTGCTACTCAAGACCTTGTCTCACATAAATAAAGGAAGAAAGGAAAGAAGAGAAAAGAGAGAAAGTTAAAAAAAAAGAGAGAGAGACAAAAACTCTGTCTTCCTAAACAGGCATACTCTAGACCTCTTCTACCAGCTACCAAGTTTCGGATACATCTAGCCAACTGTTATTTGCAAAAAGAAGTTGAATACACGCCACTCCCTTTCCTGACTCACTAAAAATGAGATCATCTTGAACATCGGACTAAAGCAAGGAATTTCCGAGCCGAGTTTGGCATTTGGTTGTTCTATCCTAACTTTCATGTGCCCTTTGTCTCTATAGAACAAAGTGAGGTCCCCAGATGGTGATGTGAGCTGCCTCAGAATGCACAGTGGAGCAAGGGGCTGACACCCAAAGCCTGATTTCATGTGAAGTGGGAGCTTGGGCCATTTGCTTTGATATGAGAGCTCTATCTTCATAGACTCCACTATTTCATCAACCTGGGGAGACACGGGCAGCAGAATGTACCTTAAACAGAAAGATCTAGTCACCCAGGGCAGAGTGGAGTATTGGGGAATATTAGACCACACTATGAACCCCAAGTTAGCATTTGTGTTAATTAAATAAAATTAACCTTGGGTCAGGAGGCCGAGTTAGCAGCGCTAGTTGACAGCAAGTAACCATAGAGCATCAGAGGGTATCTGGAAAAGAAAGAGAGATGCACCAGAAGAAGTATGGAGGGATTTTGAGTGGCAGAGTGGAAGGATGTGCTTTCTGGGAGACACTAGCAAGGACAGAAGGTTAGCTCAACCTCTCTGAGCTAGCAGGTTTTCACCCCAGCCTTTGGATCTTGAGTCTGATTTATAAATAGAACAATAGAGATTTTAGCTATAACTATCTTTCATAACAGCGACAGAGCCAGTGCCTATGGGAACAGAATTCCCACCAGGCTACAGCCCTAGGGAACAGGCCACTGCCAGAGTAGCAGGTTGATAACTTCCGAGTCACAATTGCTGACTGAAATAGTAGATTAAAGTACAGCCTCTGTTCTGAAGATAGAACAACAGTGGAGGCTAGTAGCAGCATCCAGCCTGAAAGGAACAAACCAGAAACAAAACAGAATGTTAGCACTTCCCCAGGGGCAAGTGTTTCAGTTCTGATGCAAAGGAGGGTTATTAAAAACCCATTTAAAATTAGAGACTACAGTTAATGCTCAACCAGTTTAAAATGTAAAACAACCACACGAAGATAATAGGCAAATAATATACCAGGAAAATATTTGCATCAAAGATCATTAAACCATATTATGTATAAAGAAGTAATCACAGTTTAAAGGAAAAACAAATCATGGTGACCATGGGATGGCTCAGTGGATAAAGGCACTTGCTACAGGGCCTTATAACCTGAGTTCAATCCCAAGACCCTCATCATAGGAGGAGACATTAGGCTTCCACAAGGTGTGCCCTGATTTATACACACATGCCACGACACTAGCACACACCCACACCCACGCATACCCACCTACCCACCCCTCACACACAGATAAGTAGAAATAAAAGTTAAGTAAAGATTAGGAAAGGGGCTTTTGTACATATCTGGAAGTTTATTTTTAAATATATTTTATGCTGTACATTTGAACAAATCTATACTATCTGTCACATGCTATTATTACCTATATTTTGGTGTCCTTCTAATGAATAATATGGAGTTTGAAATTAGTGGGTTTTTTTTGTAATCTGTGTTAGTATTGCTAATGCAGTTGAGTTGTGTAAGAAGAAGAACACATTGATTTAGTGCAGTGAAGGATCCCTCTTTCTGGATAACATATTTAACATGTATTTTTATGTGGCATTTCTCTTCTTTGGCCTATGAGCTATAGTGAAAGCAGATCCAAAGTTAGCTAATTGTTCTTCCGGCTGTCAGTGTATACAGCGCTTGCTGCTTCAGAAAAATACAGGTTTTCATTAAGACAGCAAGTTTAGACTAGACAAACTGAGCAGTGAGTGGATAAAGAAGGCAGGTCAGGGGCTGGTGAGTAGGTCTAGGGCCTTCAGTCCCTGGTATAAAGCCATACATCTGTAATCACAACACTCTTCCGTGAAAAAGGAGACAGGAGAACCACTTGGAAGCTCATGGACCAGCCAGACAGAAGTCCACAACCATTCAGAGACAGCAAGAGAGAGAGACCCCACCCCAGCATACCAACTCCCAAAAGTGGTCCTCTGAGCTTCAGAGGCAATCTGGGGCATTCATACCCCCCATACAAATAAAGTACATGTTTATTTATTTTAAAGAAAAGGGGTCAGAGAAAGTTACCCTGGCTCTGCCTTCCACCCTCTGGTGCAGCTCTTCCGTGTCCTATCTAAAGTGGAAAGTCAGCCTTGCTTGTTAGCTTGTGAAGGGTCTATGAGAGACTACTTCTTCCAGGAGCTGTGGTGCTCAGAGCATGTCACCCCGTTCTATAGATGAGGAACAGGTTTGCATCCTGGATGTCTGGATTGACGTGGAGTTCTTTGAACACAAAGACCCAGGGTCCAAGCTCTGGGTTTAGGCCAGATAGCTTCTGAGATGATAACGTTAAATTGCGTTTCCATTTTTACACCTGAAAACCTGGAGGCAGTAATTATGTCTAATGCAAGCTTGGTTGTGGAGTTTTTTGGGTCAAAGTAAGTTTCCCATCTGCACATGTATCTCCCAGTAACATCCTGTCTGCACATGTATCTCCCAGTAACATTTCGGTGTCTCCGGCAGTGACTATCTCATTTTCTCACTATACTTTCTGTGTCTCCAAACCAATTCTGATGATCAATATTGCTACACCAGCAGCATGCATATTTTATTCACGAGTTAGTCAAATCTTTTCTCTAAAGTTTAAGATTGCATTTTGTACATCGTGGAAAAAAATAACACAAGGCCTTGCCAGACAGCTCAGAAGGTAAACATACTTGTCTCACAAGCCTGATGACCCAAGTTTGAGTCCATCCATAGGGATGCCCACATTAAAACATGCATAGTATACACTAATAATAATAAAAATCTTTTTTAAAGGAAAAAACAAGCAACAAAGCAGTTGAGGAAGGGTACATGGTACTGCCACTAGAGGGAGTGTATGGTCAGTGTGGAAATTTTATTTTAAAGCCCAGGCATGCAGGCAGGCTGAGCAAACTATGTAACTTGCAGGAGAGGCCCTGCAGTCCTCAGGAAAGCCTGAGGGGTTATATTTTTGCCTGAGTAATTGAGAATGAGAAATTTGAGAAGGTTGAATTGCACTGAGCACCTACTATGTGCTAGGTTACCCACGTCTGTACCTAGAAAATGGAAATCGGAATATCACTTGTGAGCACTGTAAGAGACAGGGTCTGTAAGGAGTGACTGGTCGCTATTTCTATTAAAATCTCAACACTTCAGATGAAACACTTCATCACAGAGCCACCTCACAGCAGATAGCCATGTTGTTGACACATCACAACCCACCTCTCACCTCTCACCCTCTGCATGATGCTGCTTGACCCTGTGGATTGGAGCCCTTACTCTGTCACTCTCAGGCTCAGTAAGCCTACAGATCACTTCACTCCGGCATCTCAGGTTGCTCATGTGGGAAGTGGAATGATATTTCTCTCAGGACTTTGTGGGGACCCAGTGATGTTTCCCAAAAAGAGGATGTAGTCCTGTGCTGGGCATACAGAACTCAATGGTATGAAGCTATTATTAAAATGAGCCCTGGATGGGCTTTGTGGATTCAGCCCCTGACATTTCTACATCTAACCTTCTCTCTGGAAGTCTTTGACAAAGGGAATAGAGCAGAATCCTAGGCTTCCACAGCCCTACTTTGGTTTCCTTGTAAGAGGCCATTTTCCTAACTCAGCACCCATATAAAGCAGTATGGCTTCTAAATTCACTGACAGTGTCTGTCAGCAAGGAAATGTCAGAGCACTTGGTTCCAACTGTCCCCATTGCCGTCCTCCAGCTTTCCCTGGGTGAATGGTAACATTTTCAAATAGAGAAAACTCTCCTGGTAATGTCACTGTCCTCCCCCAGAGCAGATTTACAGCAGAGTGGCTGGCATTTCCACATGCTCTGCATTTGTCGATGTAAGATATTATAGGTCTCTGGGTCTCAGTACATATGTATATATAGACATCATTTAAATCCCCAGTGAACAAAGACTATTTTTCCAAGTTGGAGGTATCCCAAAAGATCTCTTCATTTCATCTATTTTTGAATGTTTGCGTGATTTAAGAGTAAGCTAATATTAGGGCCTGGGGAGTTATCTCATTGGGTAAGCACTACTGCCCAAGCATAGGGACTCGAGTTCATATCCCCAGTGCCCACATAAAAATGACATGGTGGTGCATGTTCTGTAACCCCAATGCTAGGGTAGGCAGAGGTAAACGTATCCTGGAGCCTTGCTGGCTAGCCAATCTAGCTGAATTGGCAAGCTCTAGGTTGAGTCAGAGACCATGTCTCAAAAAAAAAAAAAAAGTATAAAATGATAAAGGCAGACACCTAACATCAGTGGTACAATCAGCAGTGGTGGTACTCCTGACCACCACACACGAGCCATTCCAAGTGCTTACAGGAGAGGAAAGAACACCCAGCTTCTCACAGCCAGTCATGCGGGTTAGGGGCCATGACACTTGCTAAATAACATTTTACCACCAGAAGAATGGGCTTGTGTTATTTGGCATTTACAGAAGGAACACACACACACATATACACACACGAGGTGGGTGTGTGTCTATAATGATGGATTTCTTCTGCTAGTGGCATTTTCCTTTTCCAAAGGGTTTTTCTCCCTTGGTGCCCACATATAAGGTGAAGACCATTGGCCTGGGTAGAGTGCAAGGTGTGGGAAACTAGAGACATTATCTTAGACTTTCCCACTGACTCTCTTTATAGTCTTGGGCAAATCATTAAAACTTCCGGATTGTATCAGGTGATGCCTGCCTGGGAACAATTAGCACAGTGCTGTGTTGTCCCTGAACCTTTGTAATAATGATAAGGGATATTTGGCAGGATATTAGTGGGTTAGTATTTATAAAATCCCCCCAAGTCTATGAGAATTTACTAAATTGTTTGTTAGTTTCTCCATCCACCAAGCAAAGAGGTGTGTGTGTGTGTGTGTGTGTGTGTGTGTGTGTGTGTGTGTGTGTGTGTGTGTGTTCGGGATTGGAGTTCTGTACAGATGGGCTAGCCTCTTACATGTTCCTGGAGAGGGGTGTGTGTGTGTTCGGGATTGGAGTTCTGTACAGATGGGCTAGCCTCTTACATGTTCCTGGAGAGGGGTGTGTGTGTGTGTGTGTGTGTGTGTGTGTGTGTGTGTGTGTTCGGGATTGGAGTTCTGTACAGATGGGCTAGCCTCTTACATGTTCCTGGAGAGGCTAGAGGTCAACAAGGGATATTTTCCTTTATTGCTCTATCAATTAAGCTATTAAAAAATATTTGTTGGAAAGTTGCCACTGTCTTGGAATACAGAGGAAGCAGTGCTCCTGGGACAGAAAATAGTAATTATGAATCACTGGCGCCCACTCCATTGTCTACAAAGCTAAGTAAGCACAGTGGTGTGTGGAGGGAGCAGGCTGTGAGGACTTGAACACAGGGGTTAGATGTGAAGTGGGCACATTCATTTTTGTTATGTGTGTGAGTGTTGGCCTACACATATGTGTGTTTGATGCCCTCAGGAGACCAGAAGAGGGCATCAGGTCCCCTGGAACTACAGTTACAGATGGTTGTGAGCCCGTATGTGGGCGCTAGGAACTGATCATGGGGCTTCTACAAGAGCAGCCAGTGCTCTTAACTGCTGAGCTCTCTCAACCCCAGTGCTTATGTTTTTATTATAACACTTTCACACTTACATATCATTGTGTGGTCTCCCGTATACACTGACTAGCACCTTCCTTATCCTTCTTCCCGTCTTCTCATTGGCCCCTTTCTTCACCCCAGATAGCCTCTCTGCTATGTCCATGCCGTGCATGACTCTCGCTATGCGCGAAGGCTGTTAAATCTGGATTCCACAAAGGAGAAGACATTCTATATCCTTTTTCTTCTCCATGTTACTATCTGATGCCCCACTTCCCGAGACTCTTCCTCCTTCCTTACAGTCCTCTCCTACTTCCACATCATACACAGACAAATAGATGAAAGGCCAATGATAGGTTATAGACAAGTGATAGATACTGGTGATGGATGACTGATTGGTCAATGATATAGATAGATAGATAGATAGATAGATAGATAGATAGATAGATAGATAGATAGATAATAGATAGATAGATAGATAGATATAGAGATAGATTTATAAATATAGAGATAGATAGATGATAGATAGACAGATAGACAGACAGATAGATAGACAGACAGACAGATAGATAGATAGATATAGAGATAGATAGATAATTATAGAGATAGATAGATAGACAGATAGACAGATAGACAGAAAGACAGACAGACAGACAGATAGATAGATAGATAGATAGATAGATAGACAGATAGATGATAGATAGACAGATAGACACAGATAGATAGATAGATAGATAGATAGATAGATAGATAGATAGATAGACATAGAGCTGGATAGATAGATAGATATAGAGATAGATAAATATAGAGATAGATAGACAGATAGATATAGAGATAGATAGATGATAGATAGATAGACAGATAGACAGATAGATGATAGATAGACAGACAGATAGATAGATAGACATAGAGATGGATAGATAGATAGATAGATAGATATAGAGATAGGTAAATATAGAGATAGATAGACAGATAGACAGACAGATAGATAGATGATAGATAGATAGATTGATAGATAGATAGATGACAGATAGATGATAGATATAGATAAATAGATGATAGATTGATTGATAGGCAGGTGATAGATACAAATGACTGACATATAGACTAGATAGATTTGTATTCTGTTATGTTTCTCCTGTTTCTGTGCCTGTCTAAACATGACCCCATTTCCTGGCTTGCCCAGTAGGATCCACAAAGCCTCCTGAGCACCCACCTCTAGAATGTAAGCTCAGGTGCATGCTGTGGAGGCAGAGAAGCAGAAGCTCAGGGATTCCTTAATCCCTCCCTGTCTCTTCCACATGTAACCCCCAGCTCCTGCACACAGTAGCTTGGTCATGCCTTTTTTACCTGCTTCACGTTCCACCCATTCCAATAGCCCTATTGTGGCGTAGAGAACACATCAGGACCCTCTTGTTTTCTAAGCAAAAAAAAAGGTCTTTTTTGGTGGTGCTGCCAATGGAACCCAAAGCCTCACACGTGCTCAGCAAGCACACTACCATGGAGCTCCCTCTCACCATCAACCCTCCTCAGTGGCTTCATTTCAGCTTTAGAATGACATGCCACCTCTCAGCCTTGGCCCCACACCGTGTTTTCAGCCCGATTTGCTGTTCCTATCTTCCCCGTCTCCAGTCCCAGCCCAGGAACCACCGCGTGTCTGGGTAACCGTTCATCCCAGCAACCCCTCTGAGCACTTTCCAACTGGCAATAGCTTCCTTCTCCTTGAGTGGGCTGCAATAGTGGAGTCCAAAAAGACATGAAATTCGGGGAAGATTCCCTCGTTTCTCTATTATTGCCTGTCAGAGTCTGTTTGGCAATATGGCTTATTAAGTTTTCTTTCCACTGACAGGCTGTGGGTCTCCCCAAGGGCAGTTACCATATCTTAATTTTCTATGTGCTTGTTTATTGAAGGAAACTGCTGAGTGAGGGCCACCAGGGTGATGAGCATGGCACTGTAGGGTCTCTTCACACTGAAGCATTATGGGTCATGATTTACTAGCTGTGTGACATTAAGTTGAATGGACCTCGCTGAGTCTCATTTTTTTAAAATTATAATGTCTACTTGGTAGTGATATTGCAGGGATCTTGGTTCTGTAAGCTCAGGAACCTAGGTTCCTGTATGTGAGCACCCCTGGCCTTTTCCTTTGTCTCCCACACCATGTCCCTGCCCAGGCACTTGACCTCTCATGACAATTCTCCCACGCCTAGATCCGATGGCTTGTTTCTCTGGTAGTGTTTCCTGACTATCCTGTGTCTATGGGCTGGGCCTCCATGAATCTTCTTGGAAAACTCTGGTCTCCCCTTTCTGGGCTCTCATCTCTCTGGCAACTTGCCTCTCATGAGGACATCACTAACTAGAGAAAGCACATGATAATTTCTATAATGAGCAGATGGTACTGGGTGACTTTGAGACACTGTCTTTTCCAATCCTTACAGTGATGTTAGGGTACACAATGTACTATGGACATTCACATTTCACAGAAGAGGACACAGGACAGGGTAGATTCACAAAGCTGTCCAAGGTCACCCAGCTAGTGAAGTTCAGGATAGGAATTCCAACTCGAGGTCTACTTATCTATGGCCTCATTTCTCACTTGATACCCATAGTTTTTAGTTTTCTTATATTAAAACAAGGTCTTGCTGTGTGTGTAGCCTTGGCAAGCCTGATCCCTTGCTATATGCCCAACTGAGTTCTAACTCACAGAATCTCCTCCTGATTTTGATCCCTGGGGGCTTGGATTGTAGGCATGTGCTACCACACCAGACTCTACCTTCTTTATACCATACAACACGTCTCCAAAATCAGTATATGACTGCCACACTCTAGAACAGGCACACAGGCACAGCCCCCCACTGCCCAGCTAGTCAACTGAGAAAGTCTTCTTTCTTCCTGTCTCCCCTGGGGTATCCAGGGGAGAGAAGTTTCCTTATTCTTGGTCAACATCATGGCTTGGCCGTGGAAAACTCATGCTGTGGTTAAGCAAGCTCATTAGAAACCCACGGAAGTGAATTATAGCAACAGGGCTTGTGCCAGCCTACCTAGCCACATTTTCGGTTCCTGGGACATATGGGCACCAGCTCATTTAAGAGGCATTTTTAACAAAAGCACACAAAAGAATCGCTCAGCATATGTTAGAGTAGGTAGAGTTCATAGAACTCTAACTCAACTTGCTTTTTATAGCCTTTGCAAAGCGACACGCTAGTATGAGCCCCTTTCTCCTTCAACACACACCAAGGAGAGACTGGGCAAGGAGATCGGTGGAGGGACCCCAATCTTTGCCAAGGATGGAGGGTTAATGGCACTACTCCTAGTCTCTATAGTCTCTGCCACCCACCTGCCACACTGTTGGAAACGCTCACTGACTTGCTCATTCTCTCCAAGGCGTATGCACCCAATCTTTTTTAAAAGATGATGTAAGTAATGTATGCAAATTTAAAAAATAGGCTTAGGGGGAATATCATCCTCACACACATTTTTCTAAAGAAAACACTTGGGTATCTATGCTTCCAAATCTTTTTATCTGACTGATATATATCATGCACATACTTTCATGCAGATATACATGTATTATGCTTTCCGTGTAATTCTAATGTAGTCCTACTAAATGTTCTATAAGTGGTTAGCTCACTGATATAATTTGATGCTTTCAAATTAAGAAGCATTTTATTGTTTTGTCCTAATTTTGGAGTTCTATGGTATTCCGTTGCCTAGTACGTTGTAATTTAACCACCCTGTGTTGTCGGACATTTGGGCTGCTTGGCTATGTCGCCCCTAGAGTGCCCTTATACATACCACCCTGAGTGCCTATTCTGCCATCCTCTAGACACATCCTCAAGCATCCTATACTAAGAATTTCAGTGCACTCCTTAATAGATCAGTACGATCATCTCTTCCGTGTAATGACTAGTTTTTAAGCCACAACAAGAAGGTTTATTGGATGTGAGAGTGAGTAGGTGTTGGCTAGGGGGAAGAGAAGGGCAGAGGAAAGGGCAGCCTAGTGACAGAGGACACATACAGAGCAAACAGCTTGCTGCTCTTGGGTTAGACTTAGAGTATTCTCTTAAAATGCAAACCAATAGGCAAAATGTAGGGGAGAGATGGACACCCTCATCTTTTGCTTCCTCAGTTTCCACCATAATCAGCACCCTGGATCTTTGACATGGAGCTTCAGCTGTCTCTGCTGACCTCTTGGGAAACAAGTTCAGTGAAACACAAAAATATGCATCCTCTTGGATTTGGTCATGGCATTCTGAAAACACAGCAAGAAGGTGCCAGGAAAAGATAAAGATGCTGCATTAAAATGTTCCTCACAGAGTTAGAGCATTAAAAAAAATGGCTGGGCATGATGGCATCACCTGTAATCCAAGTATTTTGGAGGGGGATTCCAAGCTCAAGTTTAACTTGGGCTATATGGCGAGTTCTGGGCCAGCCTGGGCTACATGGCAAGACTTTGCCTAACAGACAATCAGAAAAATGAAAAAAAGAATTTTTAAAAATCAACATTTAGGTAAACTGTGGCACATTTACATGATAGAATTATTTATAGTAGCCCCAGGCTTACCAGCTGTGTGATTTCAGGGCAATTGCTTAACCCCCCTTACCTATTAAATAGGGATCTTTATCGACTTGATCTGAAATCAGCTAAAAGGCTGGGCATGTCTGTGAGGAATGTTATTGATTAAATTATTTGGAATGGGACTACTTACCCTGAATGCAGGCAGCTCAGATGGAAGTAAGGTGAAGGAAGAAAGCTTTGCTTTCTATCTGCTTGTCTTTAAAAGCTCCCACTGCAACCAAGCTCATCTACCCTGTTGCTGCCAATTCCTTCACTGAACCAGCTTCCTCTGGCTTCTAGCATAGACTGAACACAAGCATCTCTGCAGGAATCCTCTAGACCAACAGTCTTTAGGAATCCTCCAGACTATCAGTCTTCAGGAATCCTCCAGACCATCAGTGTTCAGAAATCCTCTAGACCATCAGTCTTCAGGAATCCTCCAGACCATCAATGTTCAACTAGGATTCTGGAGATATTCAACCTCATGGACTGAACAAATGCTGGCTTATTGGTCCCTCCAGTGTAAAACAACCCTTGTTGAACTTCTCAGACCAAGTCATGAAAGTCAACCTAGTAAATCAGCCTTTAATATGTATCAGCTCCATTGGTCCTGTTTTTCTAAAGAACCCTGGCTAACACTGGGGGTAGCAATATTTATCTATACAGGCTTGCCAGAATGAAATGAAATAATACAATCAGCCATCTGACTACGAAATTTGCTATACCTACTATAGACTGGGAATATTTTAAAGGAAATGTTATGACATACACTCTTAATCACAGCACCTGGGAGTTGTATTAAATGTGAGTCATATAGAATTTGTTTCAAGTGTATGAGAGAATGTGCACAGGTTGTATACGAACCCTTTGCTATTTCTTTGCTGGTGATGGGCATTTAACTCAGGACTCATGCTCAATAAGCAGGTCTTTTATCACTGGGCTCTATCTAGACTTCCACTTTTGGTACCCATGTAGGATCTTGAGACCAATTCCACCTGGGAACCATGGTGGTTAGTCTTGGTGCCAACTTGTCAGCATACAAAATCAATCCGACACACTGACAGGAGTGTCTGTGAGAATGTTTCCACAGAAAATTAATTGAGGTATATGTCCCTTCCACAGTGGTGATGCACCTTTTAAACAGCAGCCCAGATATGAACAAATCCAAGGCGAAAATCACTGTGTACCTGCATCTTTCCAAGGCAGTGTTGCTGCTGTTACCATCCCCCACTGCCATCAGGCTCCAGCTTCTTTGTATTCCTAGATGTGGGCCCCAGATTTCAAGACCTAGAAACTCAGTTTTGTCAATCCCTAGGGGTTGAGACACTGTCTTTCATTAAAGAAAAATATCAAAGACCCAGGGCAGACCCAAAAGGGCCAGCATAATGACTTAGTAAGAGGGATACACATAGCATGTAAAACAGATGTGTGTCCTGGCGCCATGACGCTTCCTCTCCCCAGAGGCAAGGTGCAAGGGAGCCAAAGCAGATGCAAAAGCCATGGTCTATGAGAAAAACACTGAGCTGCTGGTTCAGTGAGAGACTCTGCTTCAAGGCAGCAAGACACAGAGATACAGGGCAGTCACCTGGCATTCTTTTCTAGCATCTGTAAGCATTTACATAGGTGGATGGAGCTGTATATCCCCTACACACACACACACACACACACTCACACACACACACATACACACAGAGACACAGACACACACACACAGACACACACAGACACACACACACACACACACACACACACACACACACACACACAGGTCTTTCCTGGTTTCTCTTCAGACACTGTTCAATGGACACTAGTCACAGTAAGGGACTGGAATGTTATCCTTGTGTCAGCAGATCTACTAGGAGTCATAAGGTCGTTGGGATATGGAAGCTGAACAAAGCAGCGGGAGAAGTTATGTGTCTAATAGCATTGAGCTAAGATACCCTGATCTTGCCAAGCAGAGTTGGAAACATTCAAAATCCATTGACGAAAGCCCCTGTCCTCCCGAGTCGGCACTGAGCAGGGCAGCCAAGGTCTGCTTTTGAGACTTTCACTAAAATTCCAAGAAGACTGGCCACTTCCTCTCCAAAAAGATTGAATATCCATCTCCTTTGGGCGACTTGTCTCACTCGATCCCTTTCTAACATGGGAAACAGCAGTAGCAACATTTATTGGTGGCTACAGACTTGTGGGCGAAATATTTTCAGTTGTGCGACTGAGGCTCTAATGGCTGTACGATTTTAAAAACAGACTTTAAATAATCATTGTTGCTCAGTATTTCCCCATTTGTTAACTGTTTTCTGCTGGTTCCGGCTGATGCTTCACTGCACGGCAGGCAGCATGAGTAATGAGAGAGGAAGGGGATGCTGGATGCTGGATCACACCACTGGGTCCCATTCTCACTGCTGGCTGCTACCGACATCCAGGCTGCTTTCAGACTCTGAGTGCCATCATCGAGTGATTTGAATCTATGAGAGTGTCCTTCATGTGTGTTTTTTTTTTTTCCACACCACTAAACAGCTGCTGAATTTCTCAGAATGGTTTATTCTTAACCTTACATGGCTCAAAGTTTAAACCCAGTAATATGGGGCACTCATAGAGGCCTGTGTTCCTGCCCTTTGGGCCTGGTGACTGCTATTCTGAGAATGTGACCCACAGATGTGTCTCACCTGCCCAGAGGGATGCATGCCTCAAAAGGTGTCTAGAAGTCTTCCCTTATGGCCTTGGATAGTTTTGGAGTTTGAGATGATCCTTGTTTTGTGCACTTGGCTGATAAGAATTGGAGGTGGGTACCAGGGCCAGCTTCTCAGTATGCTAGTCACATCGGCCAGACCTCACGGAGGCACGGTACTTAAGGTCAATTGAAATTCGTGTCTCTGGGTCTACGGACTTTCCTCTCCTAGAACTGCTGCAGTAGGAAAGTGCTGGTAGATGAAGGCTCCTGGGAGCAGTGGCCAATGGTTCAATTCAATCAATGGTTCTCAGTAATTGGAGCATAAATATCCCAGCTCCCCAGCCATTTGGGTGGGATAATTATGAGGCATGAACTTCACACTGTTTCCCAGGGGACTATGCTTTAGCTGCCCACTGAGTGAGCTGGCTCACTGCATGCTCCTGGGGGGCTGCGTTCTCTGGGGGCATTCCTGTTCCCCCAGTATTGGTCCCTAAGCTTCCCAGAAATACTTATTGCATTTGAACCCTGTATCAAGATCTGCCCCCCTGAGAACTCATGTAATACATGATACTTAGAAAAGAACACAAGGCCTGTTGCCAGAAGACCTGCTGTGATTTCCAGTTCCATGCCACGTGACTTTGGGTCTCTAACTTTACTTGCTTTAGTTAAGCTGTCTTAGTTTACACAAATATAAGCTACTAACACCCTTCCTTCGGTGGATCATTAGTAAAGCCTGCATGGGAATATGGAGGACAGGTAGCTGAACAGGGTGAGGACTTTCTGTGACGTTCATCATGTTGAAACCCCATGGCTCTGCTACTGCCCCTTCATCTGCACATCTCTCTCTTCCTTCTCTTCCCCGTCCCCACTCGTGCTAATTATTTGGGTGCAGATTAAGGGAATGAACAGTGTGATAGATGCTCAGCTTTTCAGTGTTTTATAACGATTCTTCTTTTCACTTTTTTTCTTTTTAATGATTTGTATTTCTTTATGCTTTAAAACTCTTATTGATATGTGTATACGTGTGCAACTATGTGAATTTAGGTGCATTATATGCATCCAAGTAGCCCTCAGAGGCAAGAAGGTGTCAGATCCATTGGATTGGAGTTGGAGGCTGCTGTAAGCCACCTGATGTAGATGCTAGGCACTGACCCCAGGTCTTCTCAAGCACTTGTAACCCCTGAGTCTCCTTCATCTTTCACTTCTATTCCTTATTTTTAAAAAGTTCATCTATAAAGAAGAATTAAAAGAATGGGCTAATGAAGGATTCATTTGAATCTAACAATTATAAACCTCCTTCTATATTTGTACCATCTGTCTACCAATTACTTGTCTATTATATATATCTGTTTATCTGATGATTACCTATCTATCTATCTATCAACTATCTATCTATCATCTATCTATCTATCTATCAACTATCTATCTATCTATCAACTATCTATATAATCTGTTTCCCTTGTCATACTGTTCAAAGTTAATTTCTACACACCCTAAGTACTTCCCATTTATATCTTTCAACTAAGCCTCTCCCCCACTTGTATTAATGCTTTCCCACACACATAACTGATCAGTCTTGATTCTGTCATTATCATATAACACTCTCTCTAAAACGGTCTACTCATTAAAATGTTCTACTTGTATTAAGAATGTTTCTGAGCTTCTTTAGCGGGGATCCACTCAAGGTTCACTGAAGAATGGCTTTGCCTAGGAACAGCCATCCCGACTCATGTACACCTATACAGGTGTGTGCACGCAAGTATATACTGCAGTATATGTGGTTAGGTTGTTGTCTTAGTTAGGGTTTCTATTGCTGTGAAGAGACACCGTAACCATGGCAACTCTTATAAAGAAAACCATTTAATTGGGCTGCCTTATAGTTTAGAGGTTTGGCCCATTATCATCATTGTGGGACATGGCAGGATGCAGGCAGACATGGTGCTGGAGAAGGAGCCGAGAGTTCTACTTTTGCATCTTCAGGCAATAGGAAGTAAAATGTGTCACTTGGTATAGTTTGAGCAAAGGAGACCTCAAAGCCATCCTCCACAGTGGCACGCTTCCTCCAACAAGGGCCACACCCACTCCAACAAAGTCACTGGCTCCTAATAGTGCCACCCCCCTTGAGGCCATTTTTCCCCCCAAACGACCATAGTAAAGTAATGTACATGTGTACCAGATTGTTACCTGAACAATCTTTTTTTTTTTTTTTCTGAAATTAGGGCAGAGCTGAGGTTCCCTGGGCTTTAGGTATCAGTGAGATCTGAGCCTTGTCTAAACTTGTGACCTCAGCTGGGCTTGGGGTGCTGAGCAGATCTACCTCTATGACACAGGTGTACTGCCCAGGTCTATGCTGCCTGCAGAGGTTCACATGTCTAGGTGGTTTCCTAGGAGAGCTGTCTACCAAAGGAGAAGGCATTGTGTCCTTTGATTTGATGAGATGAATTTTATCCTCTGGAGAAAAAGCAGGACTATTTGTCGGGTAGAATGTATAGTTAGGCAGGTCAGCAAATAGTGTTACTCTGACTTGGTGAATGCTCTTCTGCGCCTTCCTCTCTTCAGAGAAATTGAAATATGGAAACAGAGGATGATGGCTTTAGATGGAGCAACAATGGTAAGGTCTTGGATAAATATCTATGGGATGAGACATAAAGTAAGAGGAAATGCATGTGGATAGGCTGCCAGAGCTGTCTCCTTGCTCTGCCACACAGAGCATCCTGGGGTCTCATTAAGCATTATAGCAGCACCCCAGGTATTATCATTTCATAAACTTGGACTTACAAGCTACCTCAAGATTGCTGTGCTTTGGACTCCAGTTCCTTAGCTTGCTGCGTCTGTTTCTTTCTGTCTGAGAGCACTGGGCTCACTCTGAACAGGACAGTCTGAGCAGCCTCCAGCTGGGGGCTGCTCCTGTTGCCTGTTGCTTAGCACCAAAGACAGTGTCACACATTATAGCTATTCAGATGATGTTTGCTGAATGACTGTGTAACAAGAGGGGCATAAAAAAGAGTCAATTATCAGACTCTTAAGATTCTAGTGACTTTTAGTGACTCATAAGCCCTTCCTCTGGTAATCTTCTTTACCTTCCTGCAGCTGTCTCTGTAGACATACCTACTTCCCACAGGTCCTCCTCAAATGCTCTAGCCCCAAAAAATATCATGGCCGGCTGGCTATTTCAGTTCTTGAAAGCACCACATTGCTGTTCATTGCAACAGCTTTCCTTCCGTAGAGACAAACAGACTCACATTTATCTCAAAGCTCCTCAACGGAGGCAGAGGGGTGGAGCTCATCACCAGAGCACTTGACAGGCAAGTGCAAGGCCCTGGGATCTATTCCGACACTGTGCACACACAACAGCCAACTAGCTAGAAATAGCAGCCTGGGTTCCTGCCTGGAGGTTTCTGGTCTGTTTCTCATAGGGAAGGGAACAAGGGTTAGAGGGTTTGGAGACACTAAGGCTGGTGTTTTGACTCTTTGCTCTGCCTTTCATATGCACTGGGCTCCAGGTTCTTGTCTCCCTGGTTCTGATTCTGTTCCTTTCATCTCTATTGCCTTTTATTGGTTCTGGCCTATTGGTCTCTCGCTACGCTGCATTTGAGCTGGAGTTATGGGGTAGTTATGAGCTGCTCCATGTGGGTGATGGGAACTGAACTTGGGTCCTCTGCAAGGGCAGCTTTTTTAAGCATACGTCATGCTACGGATCTTTCCTGGGTTTCCCATCACTTACAAGATAACATCCAGAGTCTTTAACAGGACCAGCTTGAGCCTGCCCACTGCTCCATCTCATTCTCTGCAATGGTCCGATTCCCTCCACATTAGCTACTTGCAGCTTCCAGCAGGCACGAGTTTTTGCTCCTTGGCTTTGCTTTGTTTTTAAAGTGCATGCACTATCCCCTTCCTCTCCTTCCTCCCTTTCCTTCCCTCTCCCCCCTTCCCTCCCCTTCCTCCCTAGCTCTGCTCTCCAGCTTTAATGTGATGATAGCCTGCAAAAGTTTTTCCTGAAAGCAAGGCCCTCTCCTCACCTTTCAAAAGCAGAGTTGCTGATTTTTTCTTCCATGTGCTCCTGAGCACTCTGTAGACAACAGTATCATTAATTACTTCTCTGCACGAATTGCTTGGTTCACTCATTTCGTTATTTTGTTGTTATTTGAAAACCGTTCATTGAGCAGCTTCTATTTTCCAGGCACTGTTTTGGAGTTTGCAGGTGCAATGATGAGCTGAGTCCCTGCTTATTGTCCATGAGTACGATGCACAACAATAAGCAAACAAAAAGTCCACAATTTAATGCCAATAGGGAAAGACATCTGGGTATGGCGATGAATTCCTGTCACTTTAGTTTTCAGGAGTTAGAGGCAAGAAGACTGTCACAAATGTGAGGCCAGCTCGGGCTACATAGGGAATACCAGATCAGCCAGGGATACACAACAAGATCTATTAAAATATATATATATATAGCCTAGAGAGATGTCTCGGTGATTGTGAACACTTGCTGTTCTTGCAAAGAACCTGGGTTCTGTTCCCAGCACTCACATCTCATGGCTCACAATCCTTGTTCTAGGCATCTAATGTCTTTTGGCCTCTAAAAGGCACATACATATTCTCTCTCCCTCCTTCCCTCCTTCCCTCTGTCTCTCTCTCTCTCTCTCTCTCTCTCTCTCTCTCTCTCTCTCTCTCTCTCTCACACACACACACACACACACACACACTAAATATAAATATTTTAAGACCTTAAATTTCAGATTAAAATGGGTTTAAGACAACAGCAACCATCCCAACAAAGACCAAACAAACAAGGAAACCCACCTCAAAAGCAAAACCACAAAAAAGAACACAAAAGTCTAGAGAACCTTAAAGTTGGGATGCTGTTTTAGCTAACGTGGGCAAGATATTTGGGGAGCAATGGTGGCAGCCTGTAGATGAAGTTGTGCAAGCGTCCTGAGGCCTTCGTGGAGGAGGGGGGAGGGGGATGAGGAGCAGCAGGAAGTAAATAGGATTGGGGAGGAGTTTAGAGAAAAGCAGAGCTGTGTAGAAAAGGACCAAGCATGTAGTCAGCATGCTGGAGTATCATAAGGCCTTTGGGGCTTGTTTTGTATGAGCCGGGAAGTTATCACTGCATTTCTATAGAGGAGTAAAATCTGCTTCTCCTTTCCAAGGCTTACACTGGAGCTGGGTGGCTGTGTGCTTGTCTGTGAGCAAGTTCTTGGATTTGGATCCTGTGGTGGTTTGAATAGCAATGATCCCTTGGGATCGGGGGAGCTTTGAAGTTCCAAAACCCTTTGCAAGTTCTCGATAATCTCTGTCTGCCTTCTACATGTATAGATCAAGATGTGGGATTTCTGCTGTTGCTGCTACGATGCTCTGCTATCATGGATTCTAACCCTCTAAAACTGTAAGACCAATCAAACGCTTTCTTGTACAAGTTACTTTGGTCATGGTGTTTTGTTACAACAGAAAAGTAGCTAAGACAGATCCCAACACCACCAAAAATTATAAGGTCGTTTGAAAGCCTCGGGCTAGAGTCTATGGGTGAGAAAAGAGTGGGATGTGAGACCAAGAGAGGGAGACGATTGGAGTGGACGGGTGGGATGCTGAGGAGAAGTTAGACTCCCAGTATGTTTTCAAGGTAAAGCTTGGTAGACAGATTCGATGTAGGGAGAAAAAAAAATATCAGTGAATCAAGGCTGACTGCTCCTGATTTCTTCACATGTTGCTGCCTCCCTCAAAACCAACCCTGTTCCCTGTCTTTATTTTTTCTAAATCCTGAATGCTTTGGGGAATCTGATCACAAATGTGGTTTGTTTGTTTTTTTCTTCTCTCAACAAGGGATTCACTATGTGCATGTGGACATAACATGCTTCCTATTTTTACCCTATTCTATGCTATTTCTAGAGGTGAGGGGGGATTCAAAGGTACTCTGTATCCCATCTCTAAGGGGTGCAGCACCCCTCCCCCAGCCCTGGGAGCCTCTTTTTATCCTGGTCTCCTGAGCAGAGTCCCAGCAGACAGGTTCTGCTCAGTCACTGGTGTCTCTGGATAAGGGGGTTCCTTCCTATTTTAACTCTTTATTGGTCCCACTGACAAGAAAAAACGTGTCCCATCAACACTCCCACAGATGGTGGAGAACAGTGCTGCTGTAGTAAGTTAAACCAACAGACAAACCAGAAGCCAGGACAATGCAGCCAATGCTTGACAGCAGAAAAGCTCAACAAACAGCCACCAGCAAACACTAAACCCCAAAGCATTTGAATTTTCACACGTTGGAAGAAATGTAATTGTGTTAATGGACATTAGGGCATTTTTCACAATGGGGGTGAATTGTTTCAGAATTCTGCATAAGAAGAGGCACACTTATGTAGAAGATGAAGATGGGGGCGGTGTCTCCATCTCCTCTTAACTCCAAGAAAGGAGTTAGGAACTGTAAGAATAAAACAAAATGAAAGCAGCCCCAAGCTTTGCAAACTGAATTCGGCATTGCCGGCCCCGCCCCCTTTAGCATGGACTATGGCTCTGTTCTCTATGGCATTTGGGTTAAACCTGGGAACAGCTTGCTAAGTCAGCATCTTGCTGGTCCTCTTTTTCAGCTAAAGGTGCCAGGCTTGACTTGTCCACCATTGGGAAGTAGTGAAGTTTGAGACTTGAGCCCCAGACGTGGCAGACAGGCTGGGCCGACTGGAGCCTCTGCTCCGGTTCACTTATGCAGCCAAGGGAAAACAATGAACCCTCTTTTGTGTGAGTCAGAGCTGAGGCTGTCTGCAAACCCTTCCTCCAAGGTTATGTGTCTCCCAGAAGAATACAGCCAGAAGCCCAGCCCTGGGGGAGAGCCAGGCTTGGGCCATGGCTGCCAGAACTAGTTCCTGTCTCCTGTCTTCCTCTCTGGTGTCTCTTTGGACCTTGTCTGAGGACTTCCTTCTGAGGTGCCATTCAGCTGAAGTACAAGGAGAGAGAGATTTTTCAGCTCACCCTCTCCTGGGACAAGACAGGCAAGGGGACAGGTTTTCAACACCATTAAATTCAGATCTCAGACACTTTGCCATCCAGGCCAGGAGCCTGATGCTTGGCTAGGATTTTGATTTTCATTTTCCAGACTTTTGTTTGTTTTTTTCTTCAAGTATAAAAAGACTTTTTCCCCCCCAAATGATGTTTATCACACTGAAATCTGAAGGCAGTAAGAAGGCTCCAGAGAGAAGCTGCTTACATCTCTCTTGTGCATTTTACAGGAAAGAAACTGAGCTCCAGGCAGGGGGGGTGGGGGGGGTGGGGGGGTGTGTCTTAAGAGGCTCCGGATAGAAGATATTTGCCATTTGTCACATACCTAATGGCTTCTAATCCTCTTTCATAGCTGAGATCCCCTTGAGCTGGATCATGACATCCTCTCTGCAAAGGCAAAATGCAAAGCCCTTGAAGGAGAAGAAAAACTAACCGTAATCAGGCACTTCTTGCCTTAGGAAGGAAGATGTGGGCGGAGACCTTCAAGGAGGCCAGGCCTCACAGTCCCAAGGTGCAGTGTGTACTTAGATTTGAAGACTAGCTACTTCCCGAGAGTGGCTGTAAGTCAGTCAACATTTCCATGGGAGATGCCACTTTTGCTTGAAGAAAAGTTATTTTGAGCATTTAACAATGGGGAAAGAACAGAAGCCAAAGTCCTTTCTAGAAACCCACTGACTGGGCAAGCTTCCCTCCGTGCAAGGACAATAGCTTGTAACTGGCTGAAATTTGTGGCCTAAAATTGGATCAGCACCTATCAAGTGGCAACTTGGGCAATAAATTGGCAGCTTCTGAAGATTGGCAGGCCAGTGGAGGATGGTTGCTAGGAGCACACTGTCTTGCTGATTTCAGCGAGGGTTCCTCCCTTGTTAATGTCAGAATCGTTTCCCTAGGCCCTTATCTGCTTTTTGACATTCTCCCCCTGGAAAGACATGAACAAATGTCTGTCCACCTGAGAGAGAGCGCAAACCAAAGACCAAAGAAGTCATGGTAGACCAGTGAGTCTACTGTGGTTACCTCCAGGGCTACAGATGACCAAAGGCCCACCCCAGCACCAATGACAACTTGGAAAAACTACATCCCTGGAGCTCCAAGCATAGCTCACAGGCAGCTTCTCCAAACTGTCTTCTCTGGTAATTGTTTTCTATTAAACAACCAGGGGGTGGGAGGAAGAGGGAGGAAGAGTGTGGTGGGAGGGTGGCAGGTAAGAGGGTGGCTGGAGGTGGGGAGGATGGGGGGTGGGGAAAGTGAATTCTGCAACTTCCTGAGCTTCCTGAGGCTACTAAGTTTCTTGATCTCGAAGAGCCTTTTAAGATAATTCCTTAACTTCATAAGTCTGGGGGCCTCTCTGTTCCCTCCTCTCTCTAGGAGGGAAGGATTCAACTGGAGAGAAGAACTTCCAAAGAGCATGGTACCCTGGCCTTTGTCTTAGAACTAGATACCTCGATACTCTCTCTCTCTCTCTCTCTCTCTCTCTCTCTCTCTCTCTCTCTCTCTCTCTCTCTCTCTCTCTCTCCTTCCCTTTTTTTTTATTTTTTTTTAATGGAGTCTCTTTTTATAGCCCTAGCTGTACTGGAACTCACTATGTAGACCAGCCTGGCCCCAAACTCACAGATATCCACCTGCCTCTGCTGAGTGCTGGAATTAAAGGTGTGTGCCTCCACGCCTGGCTACCTCAATTTTCTGATCTCTTCTTAGAGTTAGCCTTGGACCATGGATTTTGCAATAGCTGGGTCTAGGAAAATCTGATCCTTTGCTAGGAACAGGAAGAGATTCCTTTCTACATATGAGCATCAGGGCACGGGGTGGCGGGGGGGAGTGTCAATAAACATCTTCATTCAACTACGGAAGACTCAGTCCTACATAAAGGGTTTGTGCTTGACATCATACATGGCTCATAAAGGTCTGGTGATAATGTGACCCCTGCAGTCACCGTGAGTGTCTCCATAGTCTCAGGACTGTGAGACTCAATCTCAAGATCACTACGAGGCAAGGAATCATGGGTATCAGGGGTAGACCAGTTAAAGGGTCTCACTGCCCATTTCTTCCTATCAGAGGCAATGCCAGCAATGACCCAGGTGGACCCATGCTATTCTCGCCTTGTCTAACACCCCAGTCTTGACAGAATTAAGTACTAAAATCACAAACTTGTGGCAACACAATTTTATTTTGCCTTACCTAGTTTGGAACAGAAAGCTGTCATGCCCCTCACCCCCAACCCCACTTCTTAAAGAAATAAAAGCCAAGCACGAAGAGTTTCTAAATAACGAGGGACTTTAGTCAGAATAATTGCCATCATCCAGCTCTCCTTTCCCAAGGTTCCCTGTCTCCCAGCAGCTTGGAATACAAGGGCTAAACCATGCTTGAGTCATGGAGGAGGCCAGCAAAGGCCTAGATCCACGTCCATAGCCCAAAAGACCATTTCACCCTGCCCTTCAGTATATGACCCATACTCATCAGAAGAAATACATCCATAAGAGGAGGAAGAAAGAGACACATGAGGAAGAGGAGAAGGAGGAGAAATAAGAAAAGTTACCCAACAGGATGCAGAATTCAGCCTTCTTGAATTCCGGCAGTGCTAGTAACATAATACCATCTATGGAAATGTTTTGAAAGCGAATGCTGGGAAAGAAGCTTTATTTCAAAGGCAACGTCACTAATCGGGACTCATCAGAGAGCTCTGAGCCCAGGAGAGATGCTTAATTGTCTCTCTGAGACAGGCGAAGTGTGGAGCGCAGTGGCGGACTCACTCACCCAAGGCCGACACACTTCCCTGGAAGAACAAGTTAGAGCAAATGTTGATTATTTCAAGTCACCCGCACCCACGAGACACCTTTTTGGTATGTGATTGTCCGTAAGGGGCATCACTAATTTCTGGTATTCTGTAGCCCAGTTGCTCATCAGATGAATGGAAATTCAAATGGTTTCCTTTCCTTGGAAGACTATTTTTTGGTTTTTATAAATAATATATATATATGTGTGTGTGTGTGTGTGTGTGTGTGTGTGTGTGTGTGTGTTGTGTGCACATATATGTACGTGAATGTCTGCATGTGTAGGTGTATATGCATATGTGTGTATGAATTATTTCCTGCCTTTTTCCTTTTCTCTCTCTTTTTTTTTTTTTTTTTTTGAGACAGTATCTCAGAGTATAGCACAAGCTAGACTTAGACTTTTGATTCCCTGCCTAAGCATCCCAGAAGCTGGGATTATGAGTGTGCTATTGCCCATGGCCTTGCATGACTATGTTCTGGTTGTCTGCCGTCTGCCTCCATCAGGGACAAAAGCTCTTTAAGTCAGACAACCCATCTGGAAGGTTTTTTTTTTTTTTTTTTTTTTTTTTTTTTTTTTTTTTTTTGAGGTCAGGCAGGACAGCTGTGCCTTGTGGGTTTCTGGACCACAGACAGGAAGGTCTCCAGTTGGCTTGGTAATGGCAGCCATATTTTCAAAACCTCAGATTGGGACTTGGTGTCTGACCAAGGCTCAAGTTCTCCTTCATGAATGTAGTCATGCGCTCTTCTCACTAAGAGATAAAATGATATCACTTGCCGTTAGCCAGTTTATGAATTAGTTTTTGCAGGGAACGTGGCAGGATGTTGGGACAACTAAGAACTCAGTGACCAGTACCTTTGGAACTCCCATCTAGAGACAGTGATTTTGAAAGCTGGTCTAGTCCTGACTCAGGCATGGAGCCACTCTGCCTCACAGACTGAGGCAGCCTGGGCAGCAACAGCATAACGTAGGGTCTCCGTGGTTAATGAGCTCATCCTTGGGCCGCCGGCCGGCTCGTCTGTTGCAAGCTGCCAGCTTCTGGGGTTGTGAATCAGCCTAGGCTGTCACTTGATTCATTCTGGCCAAGGAACTTTGGGAACCTCCCCAAACCTGAGCGCTTTAGCCCAGAGCTAGACAGTCACAGGGAAGTCTGTCCATCCTAGCCCTACTCAGTTCTCTAGCTTCCCTGCTCTTTCCATGAGATTAGAATTCAGGGCATTGTTAAGAAGCCCTTAGTCCCACCCACAGTGGCTCCACCCTGTTGGAGGAGGCTGTGAGCTTTGGAAAGGGACTCACAGCCACACACATTGTTTTAAATTAAACTTCTTTGTCCTACACTTAATTCCAGGGAAGTTAGTCAGCATTGATGGGTAGTATCTCACCCTATTTCCTTCTCTGCCTGGGAGCCTACCCACTAGCTTCTCCCGAAGTCATGATTTTTCATGGCTTGTTTGAAGACCCTTTGTCCTGTGTGTTAACTCTTACAGGGTCTCACAGGATTAGGTGAAGACAGGGAGGCATTGAGGGTTGCCTAGGCACCCCATCAGGACCACTGCACATTTTATCCATTGACTCTTTAGCACTGGTGCCAAGGTAGAATTGGCATGCCCTTTTCTAGGAAAAGAAGGTGAGGACAGATAAACTATATCCCATACTCAAGGTCACAAGGTTAAAAGTGGATCCTAGGATAAACCAAGTCCACAGAGATCCTTAATCCCTCTTAACTCAATACTACTAAATTGGAAAAAAAATGTTGTCTGAAAGAATCTATTCCTCATATTGATTTTGCGTATTTTTTCATCTCACATACACTTATTTACTATTTGTTTTATGTGTATATGTTGTCTGTATGTATGTGATGGGGGAGGGGGGCGTTCTGCTCTACAATAAGAGTGTGGCTGTCAGGAGACAACTTGAAATCAGTTCTATCTCCCTTTAAAGTGGGTCCCAAGGCTTGTCAGAAAGTGCTGTTTTTATTATAATTTCCTCCCCAAGCCCCTCATCTTAGGAAACCTCATTGACTCAGTGACTCCGTTCTTAGTCACAGAGTGATATTTTGTGATGAGATGACACGGTATTACAGACTGCAGAAAGGGTGTGGTCAGCCCTGTGACCAAGCTACCTAGCAGCCCAGAGAAGGGTAAGAAAGCTTTGAAACAGACCGCTGCCTCTTTTTCCAGTCCTTAGGTTTGCAATGGCCACACACCACTTTGAAACTGTGGGCCTCACCCTGCCTGATGTCTACCACACTCCCCAGTTTTTCCACTCTATCCCCCATTCTACAGAAACTTCCAGACCAACGTGTATTCCGATCTGTCATCTGCTTCAAACCTTCCTAGGCTCCTAAACACACGCAGCCACAAAACTTTCAAAGGGCCCCAAGAGGTCTCCTCGGTGAGCAGAATCTGTGAGTTTTCGCTTTGTACATTGAGTTTAAGCCACTGTAGCATGAACCACGGTTGTATACTTTGTCCTATCTAAAATCATCTTTTTTTCCACCTTGAGTAGCAACTTCCAACAAGAGGCGGGTGCTTCCTGCTGAGAGAATGTCTTCCACAGTTAGCCATGTTCCCGCCATACTGCTTGAGGAATCTGCCTTCCCCAGGTAATAAGGAGACCTCAATATCAGCACTATGTGGCTGCTACATACACCCGGGGCCCAAGCTGTCTCAGGCTGCCATTTGCTATCTGAGCATTAACCAAGCTGGAGTTTCCAAATGGGCCACTTTTTTGTTATTGTTATAAATTGGAGTAGATTCAAGATTATTTTTTTAAACAATAAAACCATTTTCATTCACTTGCCTGTTTTCCTGAGTGGGTGAGAACAGGGTAGGGTTTTAGCTAGCTTACTGATAATTGCTCTATGTGTTAAGGAGAAAGATTAAGAAAGGATCAACGGGTCCTGATACACATCTGTGGGCTGATACAGACAAGTGTGCACATCTGCATAATTTACGTGCATGCAAATGCAGGAGGTTAGACACGCCTGCAAAAAAAACCAACCAAACAAAACCCAACAACAATAACAAAAAACCTTCCATGTGAGAGCAGCAGTTACAGGTTAGCTGGCTGTGATTAAGACACAATGTGGAAAATAGAAAATACTTGATGTGCTATGCAGAGACCGGGGAAAGGCAGTCTCAAAGCTTGTGTTCCCTGTGAGTCTGTGAGAATCTAGAAGGCAGGAGAACCAGAAAACAAAGCAACCCCACTTCTCGAGGTAGAGCAATGAGTCACTTTTTACAGATGCAAGGCTGTGAATAGTGTGAATGTTGTGGGCTGGGTTCTGTGGACTTCACCAGCCTCTACAGTGTGTGGTCAGCATTCTAAGACTGTTGGCTTTTCGTAAAAATGAGATTAAATTACTGTGTGTACATTTATGGGAATATAAGCCCAGGCATGCCACAGCCTCTGCCTATGGAAGTCACAGGACAACTTTTTGGACCTGGTTCTCTCCCGCTATGGGATCCAGGATTTGAATGCACATCAACAGGCCAGTACAGCGTCACCAGTCTGCAGGGCAAGCACCTTACCAGTTATGCCATCTTGCTGGTCCCCACGGCTGTTTCTAGTCCATCTGTCTTGCTTGCTAGTCTCAGAGCTTCAGATAGCAGCTTTCCCATCTGCAGCTACTAGAGAGAAGTTGGGGGCTCTCCTGTGCCCCTCAGGCTTGTTTTAAATAGCAAGGAACTCAGGCATAAACTATCTCAGCTTTTATGTCCCTTGTAACCTGTTCTTTTCAAGATGCCCTCCGTGCCCTTGGTCTAAACCCTGATCCCCTCAAAGCCTTACAACCAAGTCCTCTGGAATTACTTGTTCCACAGCTTCTGAACCAGATCTTATGATGCCTGTGTCTTCCATATGGCATCCTCTTCCAACCTACCATTACTACCTCCCACACTCTGGAGACCAGAGCGACGGATTTATGGTCTTCCTTATCTTTTCTCTGCTTTTCATGTTATTAACCTTAGTCTCCACACAGATGACTTAACCAGCATGGGGCTCCCCCTCCCTGCCCACCCTCATGCTAGCACTTCTTCAGAGACTCATTACTTCCATTTTCCACCCTCTCCCACTCCCAGTTCTGTGTATGACCCGGATGTTGGTCCTACATACCACCAGCATAGCTCCAGTTTAGGCCATTAAGGACATAAGGATTATTATTATTATCATTATTATTATTAAGACAAAGTCTCATGTAGTCCAAGCTTGCCTCAAATTCACTATACAGTGGAAAATGACCTTGAACTTCTAATCCTCCTGCTTCTACCTCCTAAATTGTGGGATTACAGACATATGTCACTGTTCTGGTTAGATTTTTTTTTTCATCTTAACACAAGTCCAGGGACATTTTGGAAGAGGGAACTTCACTTGAGAAAACGTATCTTATCAGATTGGCCCTTAGGCAAGTCTTTGTTTGATTTCCTTGATTAATGGTTGCTGTGGAGGGGTCCAGGCTGATGTATGCAATGCCATTCCTGGGTAGATACTTCTGAGTTATGTGAGAATGTGGCTGCGCAAGCCGTGGAGAACAAGGTAGTAAGCAACAATTCTCCATGGTCTTTGCTTCAATTCCTGCCTCCAGGTTCCTGCCCTGACTTGGTGATGGACTATGGTGTGGAAGTGTAAGCTCAATGAAGCCTCCTTTCCTGAGCTGCTTTTGGCCATAGTCTTAATCACAGCAATAGGAAGCCTGAGTGAAATGGCCACCATACCTAGTTCATGTGGTTCTGGGACTGGACCTGGCCTTGGTGCATGCTAGGCAAGCGCTCTGCCAGCTGAGCAACATCTCAGGGCTCATAAGGATTTTTTAATGGGGTATGGGGGGGTACTGATAATGCTGACCACTTTCCCCTTTTGGAAACTGGGACAAGGAGGGGCAGGGAGGGTCAGGGACCAGGGATCCTTCATGTGCTAGGTAAGTGTTCTCTACCTCTTGGCCACTTTGGTACGCCTCTTTTTATACTTTTTGAGACAAGATTTTATTAAGCTTCGAACCCTCTCTGTGATCTTACCTTATCGTCCACGGCAGCTTGGGATTGTTGGCCTGAGTGGGTAGACCTTTCACTCCCTGGGAAAGATTTTCTTACCCAAGCTTTTCCTGTGTCTTTGACAGGCTTAGCTCCTCTCTACCTCACCATCAGATAACGTAGTAAGAACCATGACTGAAAGAACTTGGGGAGAAAAGAGTTTATTTAAACTTATGCTTCCAGTTCCATCATGAAGGGCACTGAAGACAGGATCTGAGGTCACCATGGAGGAGCTCTGGCTTGATTTCTCATTGCTTGTTCATCCTATCTTCTTACACAACCCAGGACTACCTTCCCAGGGTGGCCTGGACCCTCCCACACCAATAATTAGTCAGGAGATAGTCCACTAATTTGCCTGCAGGCCAGTCTAATGAAAAGCCATTTCTAATTGAGGCTCCCTCTTCCCAGAGGAGCCTGAGATGACAAAAAAAATCTACCCAGCACACATCATCAAAGTGAGTCTTGGGCTAGCCTCTGCTTCTTCGGCCAGTGCTGTCTAGTCCCTTTGGACAGTTTACTCCTATCCACTGTCACTGGTGAGATGAGGGTGCTGGTGCTCTGTGAGTAAAGTGGGGCATGGGCAGAGCCAAGAGGGGAAGACACAACCTAAGACCTCACATCCGGGGCAGAGGACCCCTCCACATTTATGCTGTGTAGCTCACTGGGGACCTGAGAAAGATGGGGCTAGAGGATGACCACTCCACCTTCCTGGTCCCCTAAGGTTTTCTCTCTGTGACGTCCCTCAGGGAATGGCCTAAGAAATTTAGGCCACGTTCGCCACCTGCTGCCCAGATTGTGAATGGCGGACCAACATGGTTGGTTTGAGTTTGTTCAGATGATGGTTAAGCGGACTCCACCCAGTTTCTTTTCCCTTAGCAGTGTTTCTCAACCTTCCTGATGCTGAGACCCTTTAATACAGGTCCTCATGCTGTGCTGACCCCCAGCCATAAATGTTGTGACTTTATAACTAATTTTGCTACCATTATGAGTCACGATGTATATATTTAACATGCAGAATATTTGATATGTGATAGCATAGGGTTGTGACCCACGGGTTGAGAACCACTGCCCCAGCGCATGCTCACTGAACACGAGTAGACATGAACCCATGGCATCAGAGGTAGCTTTGGCTTGCTCCACTAAGGTTTTAATGCCTCCCTAGAGAGGCTGGGGAAGCCCTGGAGTAAGAAATAAAAAGATGATTCTGAATCTGCACCCCTAAAGCTCAGTCTACTGGTGAGGCTTGTGGGAAGCACACAAGCAGCTAAGTAAAACGACAATGTTGTGATAGAGACAGTGAGGACACACTGGTGCGTGTCAGTGAGATCATGGTATTTAGCTGAGCCGCAGGGATGGACAGGCATTCCTAGGAAAGGAAGAACTGGCTGGCTTTT
Source organism: Phyllotis vaccarum (assembly GCA_033318265.1). NCBI lineage: Eukaryota > Metazoa > Chordata > Mammalia > Rodentia > Cricetidae > Phyllotis > Phyllotis vaccarum. The sequence continues at coordinate 7,040,928 of JARWLC010000019.1, forward strand.
CAGGTGTGTGGATATTTAAGCTTCTGGTAACAGTAAAAAGTGACTTGAGAACAACTGTTTACACTCTGTGGCAAGTCTTCCCAGGCTTCTTGTGTTTGTAGGTAAGTCTTTATAAAGGACGCGTCCTTCTGTGACTTGCCTTCATTCATGACATCATATTTTAGAGATCTCTGCTATGTTGCTGAATAAAGAGCTACTTTCTTTACCCTAAATAGTGGTGTGTGTGTGTGTGATTTGATTTTCTAGTATTCTGCTGTTCAAAGGATATGACATTTTTATAGGGCTTCTGGGGAATCACAGAAAATAATTAGGAACATGCAATATACAGTGTCCCCAAATCCTAAGAACTGAGGATGTAACACAGTTGGTTCATATAGGACCTAATAGCATGCACAGGACCTGAGCTTGATTCTCAGCACATTATACTGAGTATGGTGGTGCGTGCCTAGAATCCCGATATTCAGGAAATGGAAGCAGGAGGATCTTCAAGGTCAAGGTCATCCTTGACTAGCCTGAGCTACCTGAGGACTTGTCTAAAAAAGAAAGTAAGGAAGAAATGGAGGGAGGGAGGAAAGAAGGAAGGAATCACTGGACAGATGATGTCTCGCAAACTGCATGGTGCCCACTGGTTCCCACTGCTAGACATGCCATGTCCCTCTTCAATGGCCTCCTAGGTTCGCTTCCAGTTTTTCAGCTTGATGACCCTCTAAAGGGACAGCCCTAGAGAGACTGCTGACGACGCCACTCTTGCAGCTCAGTCGTAAGAAAGCAATCTTTCCTTGACATTTGTTTCCTTTCTGACTTAGTTTACTCTTCTTCCCTACAGCAGTGACCCAGAGTGCGTAGAATGAGCTTTTACAGTAGGTTCTCTCAGACTAGTGCTGATGCCTTTTTGTTTTGCAAATAACAAACCAAAGCAAAACAGAATTGTGTCTTTATCTACTGTGTCCCAGGTAGTCGTAACCAAAACTAGAACTTGGGTCTCCAGGATCCTTGAATGCATCCTACTACTCTGTTGCTAGGCAACCTTTCTCGCTTTTGACTCTTGTACCAATGCTACTTGTTGCCATGGCAGTACTGGGACAAGGAGCAGTAAGTTGTAATTAAGCAGCAAGCTAGAAGAAAGGGGCTTTTATGTCCTTGTGTGGGGGTGGACAGGAGAAAAAGCTACTGGCATTGCAGTCAAGGTACAGAGAGGGACATGGGAAAGAGTAGGTTGGTAGTGGCTGTTGGGCAGGTGCTCATCATAATCTTCGTGGCAAACTGTGGGTGCTGGTTGGATTTTGTCACCTTGACACAAGCTAGGGTCAACGTGGAAAAGAGAATTTCCGCTGAGGGATTGCCTCCATCAGATTGACATGTCTGTGGGCATTTTCTTAACATGTCAATTGGGCATCAATGTGGGAGGGCCCCGCCCATTGAGGGTGGTGCCACTCCTGGCATCTCTGAGCAAGCCACAGGGAAGCTGGTAAACAGCATTTCTCTGTGGTCTATGCTTCAGCTCCTGCTTTCCAGTTCCTGCCTTGAGTTTCTGCCCTGGCTTCCTTTGGTGATGATCTGTGACCCATAAGTCAAATAATCCCATTACCCTCCACAACACAGAAGTTGTGCTCTGTCCGTGTTTTATCACAACAACAAAACAAAACTCAGACCCCCATGTTTTCCCGGGGTTTCTTGGGCTTGGTGTGCCATCCTTGCCCACATATTGTCTTGTTAAAGATGGGCATCTATGTCTTAGAGGTGGCTCAATGGGTAATGTGTTTGACACACAAGTCAGAAAACCTAGATTCAGATTCCAGAATTCATGTCAAAGCTGGACGTAGTGCACATATTAATAATCCCAGCACTGGGGGATGGGGCTTAGATGAACAGGCAATTTCAGAGCTCATTGGCCAGGCAGTCCAGCTGAATCTGTGAGTGCCAGGTTCAGTAGAAGACTCTGTATCAAAAAATAAAGTGGAAATCTAGTGTGGTGGTGAATACCTATAAACCCAACACTGAAACAGTAGGATCAGGAGTTCAAGGTCAGCCTTAGGTACATAGTAATTCAAGGCCAGTCTGAGGTGTATGAGATCCTGTCTCCGAAAATCAAAATGAAGGGTCTACAGAGATGGCTTAGCATCTACAAGCACTTCTTGGTCTTGCAGAAAACCTGCAGTTCAATTTCCAGCACCTACAATCATCCATAACTCCAGACCCAAGCTGTCTGACATCCTCTTCTGTTCTCCCATTGCATCAGGCATGCATGTGGCACACATATATGCATGCAGGAAAACACTCATACACATAAAATGAATGAATGAATGAATGATTTTTTAAAAAATAAATTTAAAACTCCAAAAATTAACAAAGTGTCGCCCCATTAAGGAAGACATTTGACTTTGACCTCTGGCCTCCACATACATGCACATACATATGCAACTACACACCTAATGCACACCTCCACGTGAACATGTGCATAGATCACACACGTACAGAGAATCTGCATCCAATTTCAGTTGGTGTCTCCCTTTTCAATCCAGAACAAATAGGGTATCATTGCTACAGCACCATTCTGTATCAGACAGACTGCTTTGCACCGTGCTTTCTTGACTACTCACCTTCAGGGAAACACCGAGGTGCTGTGCATGTTGAGTGACAAGGTGGCACTAAGGCTTATGAGCCATGAATGGAGCCAAGGTGAATGCCCAGCTCTGTGATTCACCTCCCCATTTTCTTTTGGATGCTGTGTAGAGATGAAATTCCAAACATCTTTAGTATTCAATCAGTCAACACCGAGTCCAGAGATTCCAAAAATCTCCTTGTGTTCTTGTCTTTGGAGAATAATGTTCAAAAGTCAGATTTTTGAAAAGATTTGAGAAAGTAAAGTTTTGTACCTCACAACTGTGTTATCTGCCCTGGGAATGAGTCACTGGTCGTAGGAGGAGACGAGAAAGTGTTTTTCAAGGAAGGAGGCACAATGGAGATTGCCTGACGTAAGTGACTGCAATTGCCTCTTCAACGGGATCTAAGGAAAAAAAATTAATTCATTCTCTTGGCTTTTTGAGCATATTTTTTCTGTCAGGCCCCATGCAGAAAGTGAAAATGTGAACAGAATATGGTCTCTGCCTCAGCAAGCTTAGGATTAGTAGGGGAAAGACATCCAAAATAATTCCAGGCGTGTGACAGCTTCTGGAAGAAGCCCATGACTAGAGTTGTGGGGCTCCAGCAGGAAGCTCTCAGCTCAGCTCCGATGGGGAGAAGTTGGGATTGGCTGAGCTAAGCCTTAAAAGACCACAGTAGTAGGTAATGGGCAGTGGGAAGGCCAATGAGAGTAGGGGCGTGGGCAGAGAGCCAAGAAGCAGGGAAGAACGTCTTATGCAGGACACCACCGGGTTGTAGGAGGGACCAGTGTGAAAGTGTCTGTCCCCAAAGACCCCTCAAGCTGCAGGCTTGGCCTGTACCAGAGACTTGGCCTATCCCAAGAAGCAGCCAGTCCTCTCTGTACTTGCAAAGTTTACTGTGCTCCCTTTGTCCCCTCCTGGCCCTGCTGCTCACTCTGAGCCACAATTCATCCTTTGACCTCTTTTATCATAGTGGGAACTCAGACCTTTGTCCTTTTGTCTTTTCTGCATGCTTGTGAATATGCATGTTCAGGGGTAGGGGAGTACAAACAAGCATGTTAGGATATAAATGCACCCCCCCCCCGTGTGTGTGTGTGTGTGTGTGTGCGTGTGCGTGTGTGTGTGTGTGTGTGTGTGTGTGTGTGTGTGTGTGTTGTACATGCGGAGGCCCAAGGCTGATGTTGGGAATCTCAATAGTATTCCACTTTTTTCATTGAGGCAAGGTCTCATGTGAACCCAGACTTCCGCAGTTATACTGGTCTAACCAGCAAGCTTGCTTCGGCTCCCCCTCCTCTCTCTTATATCCCTGTTCAGTGAGAGACTCTGTGTCAAGGGAATGAATGCAGCAAGGGCCGATAGAACCAGACATCCGGTGTCTACTTCTGGCTTCAGCATGCGCGCAGGGGCATGTGCTCACATATGTGTATATAACATGGACACACAGAGATAAATCAAAACTAAGTGTTAAAGCATTTTAAGTGGCTTTCATAAAACACAAAACAACAGAAAACCGAGGGGCTGGAGAGAAAGCTCAGCTGTTAAGAGCACTTCCTGTTCTTACAGAAGACCCTGGTTCAGTTCCCAGCACCCACATGGCAGCTTACAACAGTTTGGAATTCCATTTCCATGATATCTGACACCCTATTTTGGCTTCTGTTGGCACCAGCACTCATATGTGTGTGTGTGTGTGTGTGTGTGTGTGTGTGTGTGTGTATGTGTGTATATGTGTGTGTATGTATGTATGTATGTATGTGTGTCTGTATGTATGTATGTATATATATATATAAAATAAAATATGAAAATCTTTTAAAAAGAAAGAATAACCAATTCTCCAGGTCACTGTAGTTGTCCCTTCAGAACTGTCTAAAATCCAGCAGTCAGCCCAAACTTTAATTTTCTATTCAAATCCTGAAGTGGAATGAGCTGTCCAGCTGAGTCCCCAGCATGACCAGCTAACTGGGCCTCCAGTATGACCAGCTAGCCAAGTCCCCAGCATGATTAACTAGCTGAGCCCCCAGCATGACCAGCTAGCTAGCAGCTAGTCCAGAGAACAACCATGTTGCATCTATTATTTGTTATATGAGAAAGACCCAAGGCCATGTGGAAACTTTAATGGTCTATCAACTTTGCATTAAGAAACGAGAGGGATGCATCACAGCTGCTGTCTGAAAATGGGAGTTAAGCAAATGACTTTTAAAATGTCAAGTGTCAGAAAAGTTTATTCCTAGGTGAGTGAGCTGGAGGTAAGTTCTGCCTTTAGGATGGCTTGTCAATGTTCCCAGATCAAATCTCTTTCTGCTTAACATACCTGGAAAGGTATTTCTGCTTTCCCAGATCCCCTGAAGCTGGAGTTACAGATGGTTACAAGCTACCTGATGTTCTCTCTCTCTCTCTCTCTCTCTCTCTCTCTCTCTCTCTCTCTCTCTCTCTCTCTCTCTCTCTCTCTCTCTCTCTCTCTGGAAAAAGCAAGCACTCTTACCTGCTGCACCATCTCTCCAGCCCCATCCTTGAATCTTTCCATCCCTAACACTCAAAACTGTCCTTTGCTTTAAAGAAACAGGAAGGGCTTTTTCTCCTTGCCCAGAGGTGTACCCTTGTACGTTCTACCAGAAAGCATCAGAACGCCCAAAGCCCTCTTTTCAAAATGTACATGGTTGAGAAATAAATACACATAAATCAGTTTGAAAATTATCCTTTCTAGCCTGGTGATAGTGATGCACCCTTTTAATTCCAGCACTTGGGAGGCAGAGGTCGGTGGATCTCTGTGAGTTTGAGTCCAGCCTGGTCTACAGAGTGAGTTCCAGGACAGCCAAGGCATGAAAACTTGTCTCAAAAAAAAAAAAAAAAAAAAAAAAAAATCTAAAAACCAGAGGGGGGGAATGAGTTACCTGTTTTTTTTTAAACCCTAAACTTAGATTCTTCCAGGAAAAGGTTTAATTTTATGCATAGCAATGCTTTAATAGTTCTCTAAGCACACGTGTACTTTTGCACATGTCAGCACCCCCCCCTTCCCAAACGCGTTGTTTTGGTATTTTTGTTACCTGTCTGTCTCATTCACATGCTCTAATTTTATGAACTGATAACTACTATGAAACTGTATTTTTTTAAAATCCTACTTTTTTACATTCAGTAACACATTACTAAAGTTTCCATCTTGTCACATAGGCTTTCTAATTGTCACGTTTAATTACTTCATAATATTTAGTTGAGTGAGCTGATTATAGCGTATTAACCTTTCCCTTATAGCTGAATATTTAAGCAGGTTCTAATTATTTTGTTAGTGTGATTAATGCTTCGATGAGCATTTTCCTCCTTCTGTTGATTAACTCCCTCCGGATAGATTCCTATGGGTGGAGTGTGTAGTCTAGGAAACCTGATGGGCACTTCCGAATGGGTTTCCACCTGTCTGACCCAGCTCCTCTGGTTCACACCTGATTAGTTGTTTTAATGACATAAAAGGAGGAAAGGAACCGTTTTTAAATCAATATTTATTTTTATTTTAAGTGTATATGTGTGCACCTGAATGCATGCATGTCTACCACATGTGTACAGAGCCTGCAGAAGTCATAAGGGAGCATTGGATCCCTTGGATCTAGAGTTACAGGGAGTTGTAAGATACTGTGTAGGTGCTGGGAATTGAGCCTGGGTCGTCTTCAAGAACCAAGAGTGTCCTTTCCCCTGGGCTATCAGCTAGCCCCTTCAGTTCTGATTGTTTTATCCAGTGCCCATAGCTTTATGTCCGTGAACGATGTTACTGGGATGTGATCTGTGAACGATGTTACTGGGATGTGATCTGTGAACGATGTTACTGGGATGTGATCTCTAGCTTCTCACACCCCCTGTTCCCTTCGTCTTCTTCTTTTGCTTGACTTGTTGATTTTTCTGACCTACTGCTGTAGTGACAGACTAGCCTTCTCCAGCTCTCTTCGTCATTCGGCATTATTTATACCATCATAAGTGAGTCTTTGATGGACACATGAAGGCAACATCTTTGCTTTACTCATTGTGTCTCCCAGAATTTATAACTTCCCCAGGATCGAACCGGGTTCCAAATAAAACTTTGTTAAATAGACAGTTGTACAAATTTGAGGATCTTTAAAAAAAAAACAAACCTTAGACTATATAATGAGTCCCTGGCTCCCAGTGAACAGCCTTGATGAGGACCTTAAGGGAGCACCTCTCTTCCCACATTTCCGTACAGGAGGAAAAATATTTTGTTTTTTAGATCTTTTAACTTTTATATGTATGTTTGCCTGCATGTGTGTATGTGCACTGCACATGTGCCTGGTGCTCCCAGAAGTGAGAAAAGAGTGTCAGATCCCCTGGAACTGTGTATACAGGTGGTTGTGAACAATGATGTAGGGGTTGGCAACTGAACCTGGATTCTCTGCAAGAGCAGCAAATGCTCCTAACTGTTGACCTATCTCTTCTGCCGCAAGGGTTTTCTGGAACCCTGTGCCTGGCTCTTCTTACTCACTCACTCATCCACCCACCTGCACACCCACCCACCCACTGACCCACCCACCCACTCACACACACACACACACTTACCCACCCACTCACTCACACCTACATTCATTCACCTACCCACCCACTCACTTTATCACCCCCCCCACACACACACACCCACTGACCCATCCACCCACACTCACACACACACACACTTACCCACCCACTCACTCACACCTACATTCATTCACCTACCCACCCACTCACTTTATCACCCCCCCACACTCACCCACGAACCCACCCACTCACCCACCTACCCACTCACCCACCTATACACTCATCCATTTACCTTCTCACCCACTTACATACACACACACTCACTCACTTACCTTCTCACCCACTCACCCACCCACACACTCACTCACCCACTCACTCACCTACCCATCTACTCACCCATTCACCCACTCATCCACCCACCCACTCACACACACACACTCACACACACCCACTGATCCACTGATCCACTCACCCACCCCCACACTCACCCACTCACCCACATACCCACTGGCCCACTCACCTACTCACCCACGCACCCACACACCCACTCAACTACCCATTCACCCACCCACTCATTCACTCACTCCTTCATGAAGAGACAGTGAATGTCTGGTGGGTAAGTTATGGAGACGGAAAAGTAGTGTGCAGCCAGGAAACTTTCTCTTTCCATTTGGGGTGATGGTTTCCTAGAGAAGATGGGGCACTTATCCTATTGGCTTCTCTGTGTCCCACTTCATGAGACTGTCTCCCCACTACACCCACAGGGGCCCTGTGGTTTTTCTGTGCTTGTGCTGTCTGAAGTGCCGGGCCCTTTAACTAATATCTGAAAGATTTGTCTACCTACTATTTTTTCTGTTTTGTAAGGGTGAAGTTCTCGGCAGAAGTCAGTCCGACCACTGTGTGCAGCTCTCAACTGGTTGTAAATTTCGAGAAAAGAAGTGCTATCTTCCACACCCCACTTAGTCCTTCTTCCCTTCTCCACCCCCAATACCACCTGCGTCTACTCCTTTGCTTTGAATTTCCCCTCCATACAGCCCTATATGGCTACTCCAGTTTAAACCCACATATTTAGCTTATATTCAAAGCCAGCATCCACAGATGATGGAGAACACATGGTGTCTGTCATTCTTGACCTGTTACCTCTTTCTGAATGATTGCTTCTAACAGCATCTATTTACCTGCTAATCTCATGTTTTTCTTTTGCAGCTGAGTGTATATGTACCATATTTTCACTTCCCATTCATCAGTTGATGGATACTTAGGCTATTTCGACTTCCTGGCTATTGTGAATAAAGCAGCAATGTGCATGAATGAGCAATCTCTCTCTGGTAGGATACAGAGTCCTTTGGGAATATGCCTGGTGGTAGAACTTGATCGTAGAATAGCTACGTTTTCGTATGCTTGCAAAGAATCTTGTGACTTCTAACTCTCTCCAATAAGAGAAATTTCTTGATGTTAAAATGAAAGAGACAGAAGCATGTCCCTGTCATGTGATCTTGGTGGTGTCCATCTAAATGGTACCATGTAGACATTCCCAGGATCATTGATGTCCCTTCGAAATGGAGGATGATTCTACTGACAAAAAAAAAAAGAGTGGTTATAGTGAAAAAAGAAAAAAGAAAGGAAGGAATGGAGGGAGAAAACACACACACACACACACACACACACACACACACACACAAACCGTGAAGAACCCTCAGCGCTGGAACTTAGGTAGGACAAAATGGTAATAATTGCCTTCCATTATATAGATAAAGAAACTGTGGCTCAAGGGTTTAAGTCATGAGTCCAAGTTTACACAGATGGAAATTACTAGACGTGGTGTTTGGACGTTGGTCAATTTGAGTATAAACCTACATTTTTAGCCAATCCACTACATCACCTCACATGTAATTCCTACAGAGACCCTTTGATTCTATGTTTTTCTACGGTTCTGTAGGTCTTTTGAAACCCATCTCCATTCTGCCCTGAACTCTTCAAACCTGGCTTCCGTGGCCCTTCACTCCTTTGTCCTCAGGCTAGGTATGGCCAGTGGGAAACACAGGCAAAGGGGGAGGGCAGAGGGTTTATTTTCCTGTGTCCTCTGCCAAGCAACAGACTGGCTATGTCCTTCAAAAGATGACCACAGCTCCAGCTGTTCTCTTTGGATTCTGTTATCCATCTTTTCTCCCTCTGCCTCTTCCTTCTGAGTGGTGATGGCTCCCTCACCTGGTGAGGTACAGGTCTATCACTATGCCTTCCAGTTTTCCCATAATCATCATTCTTGGTCCCTATACTCAAACTGGGAGCTTAACAACAGTTCTTTGCTGTTAACCTGTTGCCTCCTTGCTTACTAGATTTGATCATCCTAATGGCTGGGCCAGATTTTAAACCAGAGGGAGGGAGGGAGGGAGGGAGGGAGAAAATTCAGATTCTAGATCCGGACATGGAATTAACCCTACTGAGTCTCCTGCTCTGACCTGCTGCTCTACAGTGCTTGTTCTTAGCGTACTCACCTGTTCCCTGTTCCCCGTGGTGATGCTTCTGTACTGGGACAGCCCTTACATTATGTCATGGAAGTTCCCAAGAGTAGCCAGAGCTGGGAAAGTCCCTGCTGTCCCAGCTAGCAGATGTGTTTGGGGGATGAGTGACACCAGATGTGCTATCAAAACAGGAAGGTCGCTTTCGTGAGGTCCAGGTGGAACTGGGAGTGACATTTCCCTTGGGAAAAAAATTTCATAATGTACTGCCCTACACAGTGTGATGGTGAGAAGCCTGAAATGAAGCCTGGCATTAGATGGTCAATGAGGTTTTCACACAGCTATGACCTAATACTGTCCTCTGGTGAAATATTTCAAATACATAGTAACCAAAGACCAAAAACTATGATCCCAGAACACCATAGTCCTCACCCTGTGAGTCATAGTGACACAAGGTAGCATCTTTATTATTGTTAAATCTCATGGCTATTGCTCTTAGACAAAGCTGCTCTCTTGGTAGCCCAGGCTGGCTGGAAATGACTCATTTGGGGAACCTATGGCTTTCCCAGAGGCATGGGCACATTAGTCACTCAACTAGTCTCCTGTGATCACAAGTAACACTGGAAAGTGTCCCATAAGGCTGTGATGGATTTCATCTGTCAACCGCGTAGTTTCTGGAAACAATTGAAGATTTCTATGCAGTTCCTTTGAATTCATACAGCAACACCAGTGCCTATTATTTATAAATCCACTCCCTTGTGCACTTGTAGCTTAGTTGGTTAAAGTGATTCCCTAGTAAGAGGTCACTGTCCACGGAGCCAGATAATAACCTACAAATGGCCATCCAACGAGGCACATGTGTATACTCTTATCATTTTTTAAATTATTTATTTATTTTTCTTTTGTTTTCTTAAGACAAGGTCTTTCTGCATAGCCCCGGCTGTCCTGGAACTCACTCTGTAGGCCAGGCTGGTCTTGAACTCAGAGATCTGCCAGCCTCTGTCTCTGAAGTTCTACCACTGCCTAGAATTTTTTTTTTATTTTGTATGTGAAGGGGTATTTTGCCTGCATGTATGTATGTGCACCATGCCTATGTAGGCCAGAAGAGGACATTGGATCCCCCTGGGACTAGAGTTATAGTGGGCAATGAGCTGCTACCAGGTGGATGCTGGGGGTTGAATTTGGGTCTTCTTTCAGAAGAACCAGTGCCTTTAACCCCTGGGCATCCCTCCAACTCCTAATCCAAGCATTTGGGAGACTGAGGCAGGAAAAACACAGTGCTGAAGGTAGCCTGGGCTACACAGTGAGACCTTGCCTTAAAGAAAGAAGGGAAGAGAAAGAGATGGGTCAGTAGGCAAATGTGTTTGCCAAATTCAGCCCAGAACCCATGTGAGGGGAAAGGAGGCAATCATCCACAAACAGTTTCCTCCGGCTTCCACGCTTACCGTGGGACACACACCCTTTCACGTCATACACACAAACTATAATACAATTTTAAGTTTAAATTAAGAAAAAGGAGAAATATTTCATGCAATTTATGAATGCCCATTGCTGGGTACACTGAGATGCATGGCCTCAATGCCCATTGCTGGGTACACTGAGATGCCATGGCCTCAATGCCCATTGCTGGGTACACTGAGATGCCATGGCCTCAATGCCCATTTGACCAGAAAAAATTATCAACACCCACAAAGTCTGCTTTCCTAGTTAGCACTTGAGTGGCTTTTCCATCTTCAGTATGGGCTGTGACCATACTGAACACTTGCCTTTGCATGCGTGTCTGTGTGGCTTTCTGCAACAAGGATAGCCGCATGTATCGATACCTACTTGTACATTGAGAAATGGGACAGAGAGGGACTTTAGTGTTAGGCCAGGACTGGAGCTGCAGAGCTATATCAACACATTGCATAGCATCTCGGGGCAGAGTTCCTCCATGTGAAATAAAACAAAAGCATTTTATTTGTTCCATAAGATTATGGTGAGTATTAAGAAGGAGTTGTCTGCTCATTGCCTGACACACTGAAGGTGCTTAGTTGATAGTTGGCAAAAAAAACACTCTTCCGCTCTCATCATCCACATAAAGTGTGGACGGTGGCTGCATTTACTCTGAAGAGCAGTAGAGGGCAGGACAGACCTCACAAAGCTGTTGGTGGAAACACTAGTTTTCAAATCCACTCTCAAAAGGAAGACAGGAATTCCGGAGATGTCTTCCTTAAACGCTTCTCGTGAAAGATGGCTCTATCTCTACTTCTAATATCTTCATAGAAACTGGGACCTTCCTGTTAGGCAAGAATCGAAAGAAGATATTGGATGATGTTTAACCAAAAACTTCTATTGTCTTAATAGCATTTTTATATCTCTGCAGCTCCCCAGTATGAACACAGGCACTTGTCTCGTAGAATAGGAATGCAAGATAAGATGCAGTATTTTAAAGCTGTTAATTGCAACCCACAACTTTATAAAAATTTGATACAATGTGAAATTATTAAAATGATGATTTTGAAATCATTTCAAATGTTAATAAAGCAAGTTTGAAAGTCTGCACTCTGGTTAAATTAGGGAGGCAACTGTGGCATTGCTTTTAGAAACTGTAACTCAGATTGCTGAACACCTTCCTTCATTCCAGGAGCTTTGTTAGGAGAAGACATGACCTTTCTGAGCATGGCTGCCGTAAACCACCAACTGCAATTCTCAGACTTCTACATATGTGCTGTAAACACCTAATCAGACAGACACACTGTGTGTGTGTGCGTGCGCGTGTGTGCGTGCATGTGTGTGTGTGTGTGTGTGAGTGTGCGTGTGTGTGCACATGTGTGCATGCATGTGTGTGAGTGTGTGTATGTGTGTAGTGTGTGTGGGTATAGTGTGTATGTGTGTGTGGTATGCTATGTGCATGTGTGTCTGTGTGTATGTGTGTGTACGCGCATGTGTGTATATGTGTATGTGTGTGTGTACGTGTGCGCATGTGTGTGTATGCATGTGAGTGCATGTGGAGGGTATAGTGGGTGTGTGTGTATGTGTGGGGGAGTGTGGGGATGTATGCTTGTGTGTGTGTATGTGTGTGTGTGGCGTGTTGTGTGTGTGTGGTGTCTTGTGTGTATGTTTGAGTGTGTGTACTTAAACCCATTATGCTTCCATTTATAGAAATAATGAAGACATAAACCTATCACAAACAACAAGAACAAAATCCTCAGAGTGTTTGACAGCATCAAAGTTGACAGAGCGAGGCCCAAGATCCCTGCCATACTGTCCATTCTCCATAAGCTTCATATAGAGTAGGACCTCGGGTTGCTTGGTCTAAGTCTTGTTTTAGAGAAGCTCCTAGGAGGGCCACCGTGCCTTACTGGCTTGCAAGTGTTGGGGGAATCTGTGACAAAGAAGCGGTTCAAGTGATGCTTTAAAAGGCTGCGGCTTGACATAGTCCAATGATATGGAGCTCTGACTCAGGGACACAAAGGCTTTCTAAGTGCGCTTCCCCGTTGTGACAAATGTAGAGACTGCTAACATGGATGCCTTTCTAGCATCCACACTCAAGGTGACAGGAACAATTGGATTTTTTTCCACTTTTCAACAAATTCAATTAGGCCTGAACTTATAAATTATGAAAGTTCCCATTATGCACTAGTGTGATTTAGAGCTCAGGTGTTTTGGGGAATATAGCTTGCAGGGACATTAGCAGATGGCTATTCAGATTGTGACATTATAAATCAGTGTGCCGGCTCCTTCCCTGATAAAGCTTTGCTATTAAAAAAAAAAAAAAGCCAGTTGCAGACTGGTGGGATAACGTTGTGGTAAGCATTTTCTATGCAAGCATGAAGACCCCAGTTCAGATCCCTAGAACTCCCAGAGAGGTGGACACTGTAGCCTGCATTTGCTATCTCAGCCATCCTACAGTGAGACAGTGAGACGGGACTGACAGGAGAACCTCCAGAAACTATGGGTAGACCAGTTAGCCTGGTGTACACACTGACAAATAAGGTGGAGAGTGAGGACCCACATCTGACCTCCACATATGGGCCATGTGTCGTGCATGTGCCCACAGTCTCATACAAGCATTATGCAGACATCATCATATACAGTGTATATCACATACACATCATGTACATACACACCATAGACATCTCTCTCCTCCCCCCTTTACACACACACATACACAAGCAAAAAATGTAAAAGTCACTGCAACTGAACATTCTGCTTAGTTATGGAGTAAAACTTGTGAAATATAGACAGAGTATTATTTTCCTTAGGTATTGTGTTAATATGAAAGCTGATTAGAAATGGCCGTGATACATGTAGAAGTAAGTAATTTTTTGAGAAGAAAAACTACACTATTTCCACTGTGAAATTAACCCTTCCTGTTCCTAGAAGACAAGACTGGAAAAGAAGTGAATGGATTTTCAGGCTTTCTGGATGTCTGATGTCTTAGTCAATTTCTAGAGCTGTGACCAAGGTGACTTACAAAAGAGAGTTTAATTGGGCTTACAGATTTAGAGGGTTAAAGCTCTTAATGGCAGGTAACAGAAAGTTTCTGGCCCGACTAGCCCCATGGTCCAGATCCACCTACTGCTGCTTTGCCTCCAAAGATGACTCAGACACTTATATTAATTTCATGCTGTTTGGCCTATGGCTTAGGCACATTGCTAGCTAGCTCCTTCATCTTAACCCATTTCCATTCATCTGTCCTGACACGTGGCCTGTGGCTCACCTGTGTTCCTTACATGCTGAATCTTGGGCAGCTGGGTCAATCTCTCTGTCTGACTCTGCCCTCCTCCTCCTACCTATACTCCAGTTCCTGCCTACTGCTACGGTGCCTGTCATGGGCCAAAACAGTCCTTTATCCACAGCATACAGAAAGACATTCTCACATCACTTTCCCTTTTCTGTCTAATCAAAAAGGAAGGTTTCAATTTTAATATAGCAAAATTACATATAACAAAACAGCTATAAAGCAAGAATTACAGTTACAATATTTAGTCTATTTGTATTTAACAAAATAAAGGAAATATTCTATCATCTACTTTATCCTTGTCTGTCTAAAGTTTCATATCTAATATACCTTTTATAATAGCTAAGGAAAATTATTTATAACTATCTAATTTCAACTACATCAAAGACCACAGAAGGATATATTACCTGAATAAACAGGAAGTGCAAGCAACTTCCAAAATCTAGAAATGACAGAGATGACACCTGTCTGCCTGGACAGTCACCCAAAGTTCCTTTGTAACATTGGGGCATCCATCTTCAGCCTACAGACCTAAAGTCTCTGGCATACCCTTCAGTAAAGCAGGAAATCTGAAGGACTGCTCTGCCCATTCTGGCATAGTTTGTCAGTTGCTTCTCCCTGTGTCCTGATGAATGTCTGGCAGTTTTCTTTGCAAATCAGGAACCTGAAGGACCATTTCAGCTTGTTCTGCCAAAGTTCAGAGGTCACTTTCCTATAGAACCTGCAAGTCCAGTTTATACATCATACTGTCAAGCAGTCAATACAAGAACAGGTTCATGTCCAGTGGCTAACCATTGTCACAATGGAAGTAAACTCCATATGAAGTTTCTTCAGTGTCCATTATTCTTGAAGTAGATTGATGCTGCCAGGAGCTGTTGTCATGAGGTTTCTTGGTCCAGGGGCAGCCAGGGGCCCAGACCCACAGACCTGCAGCCCCAGACCCCTTAGACACCCGCCACTGCTTAGGCCCCAAAATGATTCAGATGCTTATATTAAGTTCATGCTGTTTGGCCTATGGCTTAGGCGCATTGCTATAGCTCTTACATCTGAACTCAACCCATTTTCATTAATCTGTCTGCCACGTGGCCCATGGCTCAGCTGTGTTCCTTACATGTTGCTCCTTTGGGCTTCAGGCCTGGTCTGTCTGACTCTGCCCTGCTTCTCCTACCTATGCTCTGTCTTCTCCTCCTACTTTTCCTATGGTGCCTGTCATGGGCCAAAACAGCTCCTTTATTTAAAGATTGATATTCACAGCATACAGAAAGACATTCCCACATCAAGGAGCAGACCTGTCTCATTGTCCAGAAAAGTCTAAGTTGTTAAAATATTTTAAATAATATAGGTCTTTAAAGTGTTTTAAGATTACCTATCTAATTGAAATTTATCTTTGTATACCTAAAAATCTAACTAACATGACTATAAGTTTGGTTATCATAGATGACTACTAATCTGCATTTCTTAATTATACATTACAATTTTAAACGAGTTACATAAACATCATACCTTAAACAAGAGTAGAAAAACACTTACAGCATAACAAAATTGACCTTAAATTTGTATCAATAAACCAAAATCCATACCAATGTCAAATATTTTGAGATTAACAACTGATTTTTGGATTAAAGTAAATTCAATAATTTAAAAAAATCATTCATATACTGTATCCCCCTTTTCTTCTTAGAGATTGACTATGACCATTAACAATTTATAATGAAAACAAACATTCATAAGCAATATTTTGGGAACTTGGGTATAGTTTTCCCTTACTACTTCCAGCTGATTAAGAGGCACTGGCAATCTTTTGAGGGTCCTGAGGTTGGATCATAGTCTGCAGCCTTGAAGCTGATGTGACCATCTCTTCTTATCAAAGAATTTTCAGATGGTCTTGGTTGATGAAACCATATTTGCCTGGAAGCAATCCACAGGTTCTCATCCTCTGTGGAAACAAAAGCATAACCTCTTTTCCAAAGCAGCATATCCTTAGACACAAATTTCAAAGTCATGATACCTTTAAAATATATGTTTGTTTAACTTATCAGCTTTTGCAATCAATTGTCTTTCTGTAGTTAGCTCATTAACCATTAAGAAATTAAAATAAAACACAGTAATAAACATAATCTGGACTCTTTGTTTATTTTCTATCTTTCCATACTTATTTTTTTTAGTGTATCTCTCTTTTTAAAAGAAATTTCTCTACTCTTTTTCTTTTCTCTCCCAGCTTATGTATTCTTTTTCAGACACTTTTTAACCAATTTATAGGGTTTTTTTCATCTGAATCTGTTTTATTGAATATCTTAATCATTTTCTAACCCAAAGAGCTTTTAAAATTCTGGCACTGCTTTGACTGCTGACTCCACCATATTTGGTAGCTTTTCAACATGGTGGAGGTGCCAGGGCTATGCTTACCTTCCCAATTCTGGGAAGCAGTATTAAATATTGTGGAACTTCACCCCAACTCTGGAGAATGATAGAATCTACACTGTCACTAAGTAAAGCCCGAAGCTTACTCCACTTAACAGTTTGGCAACAGGGCCTCTTAAAGGCCACATAGTTTTTGCCTATAAAGCTGAGTTAGGAAGTTTCTCTTAAAGGAGACATATCTGCTCACTGCCAGCAAACTGAGCAAACCAAAGAAAATGCTGCCACTAAGAAGCTGTCTTTAACTTTCCTTTTTGTTCAATAAAAACAGAAACCTTAAATCAATATTATGCAACTTGTTGCTTATACCTAGTCTTCTGTGAGACACCAGGAACCTACTTTGGTTTAAGCTGCCAGCAGTGGACCTACCACTTTTAAATTCAAGCCCTAACACCATGGGCATCTCTGTACCATGACACACTTCAGAGACACAACTCAGAAGCCACTTTTGGCTCCATTTCTGTGCTCTAGAGTACATTTTTAAGCTTTATCCAGGTTTATGCAGGTGTTTGGCCCACTTCGGGATGCCATCTGTAACAGGAAGTTTCTGGCCCAACTAGCCCCATGGTCTGGATCTGCCTACAGCCACTCACCCCCCCCCCCCAACAACTCAGACGCTTATATTAATTTCATGATGTTTGGCCTATGGCTCAGGCACATTACTAGCTAGTTCCTTTATCTTAACGCAACCCATTTCCACTAATTTATCCTACCACATGGCCCATGGCTCACCTGTGTTCCTTACATGCTTCTTCTTTGGGTATCTGGGTCATCTCTCTGACTCCACCCTCCTCCTACCCATGCTCCAGTTCCTGCCTACTGCTATGGTGCCTGTTATGGGCCAAAACAGTCCTTTATTTATAGCACATAGAAAGACATTCCCACATCAATGGCAGAATAGAGGAACAGCTGAGAACACACATTTTGACCATGTCCCTGAGACAGAGAAAGAGAGAACTGGGAACCACAGATTCTTTTGAACCCCCCTCCCTCACCAGTGACTCACCTCCTCCAACATGGCCATACCTCCCAGTCCTTCCCAAACAGTTCCACAAGCTGAAGGGCATGTATTCAAACATATGAGTCTATGAAGACCAATCTCACTTAAACCACCACATCTAACATCTCGGTTTTTGATATCAGAATATTTCTATGCAAGGAGGGGTTAAGCATATATCCTTCCATTGATAGGTAAAGAATATTAAAAAAAAGGAGATGTTTGGAAGGACAAACTTTCTATATGAATTGCTAGGTCAGAGGCCAGAATGTAACCACAACCATTAAAAGGTGACATTTTGTCATTGCAGATCTGTGAGACACCATCAATGATACTGATCAAATTTAAAAATACACTTAAAAGCCAGGTGCAGTGGCAGAGGCCTGTCATCCCAGCTACTCATGACACTGAAGTGGGAAGGTGTGGAGTTCAAAGACAGCCTAGGGCATATGAGTCAGATTCTGCCTAAAAGCTCAAAAGGAAAGGGAAAGGTTTGGGATACAGTGGCATAGTATGTGCCTAGCTGAACAAGACCTGGGGACCAGTCCCCAATGCATCAGCAATAAAAAGAAAGTACATTTACAAATTGTATTTTTCTGTCTAATAATGACAATGTCAGTGGGGTTAGATTTGAGTCCCTTTGGAAGGATCTTCTCAATGACACTGTATATTCTAGTTAGACTTAACCATCAACTTGAAACTGACTAGAAGTTCCCGAGAAGGAAGTATTAATTGAGGAATTGCCCAGATTAGATTGACTTGTAGGCATGGCTGTGGGGAATCATCACCATTGCTTTCACTGATGTAAGAGGGTCCAGCCCGCTGTGGGTGGCGCCATTTCTTGGCCGGCTGGTTCTGAACTGTATAAAACAGACAGCACATGCCACCAAGCACCATTCCTCCATGGTTTCTCTGCTACTTTTTTGCAGATTCCCTAGTCAGAGGTAATGCTTCATGGAATAGCAGGCAGGCCTGCCTTCCAGTTCCTGCTTGAGTTTCTGCCCTTTGTGCAGTCATGGACTTTAGCCTGGAAGTGTAAATAAAATAAACATTTTCCTCCCCTAATTTGCTTCATTCACAGTATTTTCCCAGCAGAAGAGTGAAAGAATACCTTGTGTGTGACTCTGATGGCCCAGGCCATTGTAGAGAAATGTTTCTGGCTTGCTCTCCACGGCTTTCAGTGTTTCTAATTTCTTCCCTTGTCTTCCATGACCTTCCTCTTGAATCTTTCCTTCTGCCTTTTGTCTTAACCCTCCTCTTCCTCTTCCTTCTCCTTTGAGACAGGATCTCCGGCTCTATAGCTCTGTCTGGTCTGACTCACTGTGTAGACCAGGTTGGTCTCAAAGATACGGCAATCCCTCTGCCTCTGCCTATTGTTCAATAGAACCACAGGCTTGTGCATCTTATACTTCATCAAGTCAATATAGCTGTGGGTTCAAGTTTTTCAAAATTCTAACTGTAAGAGCTCAGTGTTTGATATTAACAAAGATTAAAACCAACCAAACAAACAATCAATCCAAATAACAAACTAACCAAACACAACTAACCAACCAAACAGACAAACAAGAAACCAAGAAGCCATTTCTTTTCCTGGCAGTGAAGAGTAGGCTTCATTCATTTTCCAGAAAATGACTCCCGAAAACCCAACTCTGAACCCAGTCATAGTCTGTCTGTCTTTCAAATAGATGATCGTCCTTCAAGAAAGCACTAGATGAGCCTGGTCACCTCATGAGCAGTGCTATAGTCACCTTTTGGGCCATGTCATGGCTCAAACATAACTGCATTCTCTGGTTATCTGGCCTCAAGTCTTCCTATTCTTTGAACTTTAAGCCATGTGTGACTCTCAAATCATAACACCAAGACTGAAAAATGTTTTTAGATCACCTTGAAGCATCAGAGATGGGCTGAGAGATAAAATTTCAATACATGCTTAAGTTGTTTGTGTGACCAAGTGAATGTTGGAGAAATACTTCTTTAAAATCCCTGGCAAAGCCACCAGAACTAATAAACGCCAAGATAATGGGGAGCCGTATGATATGATGGAAACAGGAACATCCTTCAGTGTTAGATCTAACTTGGTCTAACCTGGGCGACACTCCACTGAGGGGCTGTTTGAATGGCCTCATCATCAACATGAGCAAGTATAAGGATCTAAAACACCCATGAAGAACGTTCTGTACGCCTAACTCTGTACACTAAACCTTGTATGCACAGCTGATGACAGCTGTATTTGAAATTAGAATAGGCTGCTTATCTGCTTGCTTGGGGGGGGGGGCTTGCTATGGCCACGCGACCACAGGTACCACCTGTTGGAGAGATGAGGCTCATAATTAACCCACGGTTCCTGAACAGATGAAAAATGGAGCATTGCTGTGGAAGGGAACCGATGGCTGTCTTTTTATGCCCTGCCCATCTGGCAGCGTTATAACACTAGCTCATCCTGACATATGATCACTGGCCAGAGAGAAAAGAGAAATACAAGAAACCAGAAACAGATGACAGGCACCACAACTTCCCTCTGTGCCCAGAAAGAGAGGGTTTGAAATGGATCTTATTCTTTATTTTTCTTAAAAATAAGTATGCACCTAGAGCTGGGAGGTGATGTTGCATGCCTTTAATTCCAGCACTCAGAAGGGGCAGGCAGATTTCTGTGAGTTCAAGGTAAGCCAGTATGGTCTACAGAGTGAGTTCTAGGACAGGCAAAGATACACCTGTCTCGAAACACCAAAACCAAACCAAAAAGGGAAAAAGGGAAAAAGAGAAAGAAAGAAAGAAAGAAAGAAAGGAAGGAAGGAAGGAAGGAAGGAAGGAAGGAAGGAAGGAAGGAAGGAAGGATATTTGAGATATTTTGAAGTTTTAGACAAACATCTTAATTCTCCATTTCTCAATAGAATTTTAAGGGTTTCTACTCACTTGCTTTGCATTAATAGTAATGGGTATCTGACTATCTGATGGAGGGAGACTTAGGAAAGAAGTGTCACTAAATTGGGAGAATAATTACTGTATTATATTTGAGGGTTTTGTTTGCCTGAGTGTATGTCTGTGCACCACCTGCATGCTGTACTAGCAGAGGCCAGAAGAAGATTTGGATCCCCTTGAGTTGGAATTACAGATGATTCTTAAGGCACCTGATGTAGGTGCTGGGAAGAGAACTAAGATGCCTCTGGGAAAACAGCCAATGCTCTTCGCTGCTATGTTTGTTGCTCCAGTCCCTGCATTACACCTCCTATCACACATTTATTTGGGATAAGAGTGGTATTTAATGCCGGTTATGGAGCTGCTGTAATGTGTCAGGGCACTGTTTCCATGCGCTATCCGGCATGAACACATCGACATTTTATAGGAGTCAGTGCAATGGCAACTGATCGTGTTTTGACTCTACAGAAAAAGAAACTGACTGAGAGCTGTTAACGGAGCACCTCTAAGGGTATGGAGCTGCCGTGTGGTAGGGTTGAGCCCGTTATCTCCAAGCCTGAACGCCTCTCCCTGGCTCTAGTGTGGGCAAAATGGGAAAAGCAAAAGGCAGAGAAGAGCTGAGCTCTAACGTCGACCCCATGGTGAGCTGACGTCATCCACGTCACACTCCTGATACCTAATGTTCCTACCCATAGATTAGGAATGAGAGCAGCTGACCTACTTTCCTCAGATGTCTGCTGGAGATAAGATGGAGATCCTCCGGAGGACTCCTGAGCACGGGAACAGCAGGGTTTCTGCCTATCATCTGATCATAACTCTTCAGAGAGACGCTTCCAGTGGTCCCTGTGGGTGTTCATCAATGGTGGACAGGGTTGGACTTCCTCAACTCCAAAATCCAGCTGAAGAGATGTCTGTATAAGTACCCAGTCACAGATACTTTACTACAGCAACAAACATGGACATACATGTAGCTCCATTGTCATTGAGCTATTTATCTTGTTTGTTTTTCAAATATTAATTTGAAAAAAATGTTGGCACGATAGAGCTTTGTTGTTGCGGGTAAAAAAAAATGACCCCTGAAGATATTACTATTCTAATTTTCAGAACCTGTAAATGTGTGACTTTATAGAGCAAAAATGTGGTGAATGTGGTTAAGGACTTCAGGACACAGCGAGGCTCTGAGATTATCCAGGTGGACTCAGTGTGATAACAGGCTCCCAGCAAGGGAAAGGGAAGCAGAAGAGGTCTGGGTGATGCAACCTGAGAAGGACTCAGGTGCTCTTGTGGGCTTTGAAATGAAGGGAGAGAGCCCTGAGCCAGAGCAGGGCTGCCCTCCTGATGCTGCCAAGATGTGAGAGACAAGGATATCCTTTCTCTACAGTTTCCAGAAAGGAGTATAAGCCTTTCTAGCACCTGGCTTTAGACTGCCAAGACCTCTGCTGGATTTCGGGTGTACAGAACTATACAATAGCATTTCCTGGAGCTACTAAGTTTGTAGTAATTTGTAATAGTGAAAAATTAGTTCAGCCTCTAATGCATTAGGAAGGGTGTCCAGCAACCTCTATGTGATTGACCAGGCTTTATTGTAGTTGACTTAAAGAAATGAGTTTGCTCAATCCCTATTCCTTGGACAACTATTTATTTTGAGACCGGGTCTCACTATGTTGTGAAATTCTTCATCTCTATCACAATGCCCTGACTCCTGCATAAGGGACCAGGCATCCCTGGGAGCTTCCAGGCCCCTTCTCTACCCGATCTCTCTGTTCACGCTCAGTTTTGATTTTCTGATGGTGGCGTCTGAAGAGAACTAACTCATTGTGGTCCTCACCTCTTTACAGCTTCCTTCCCTCTTTGTTGGCACTTAGATGAGTGGCCTGAGCAGTGCTAGGATGGGGACATTTGTAGGCACTGACTGGAGGCACTGAGGCAGCCACAGACCTTCAAGAGGACATTGGGCTGCCCATCCCTCTGGGACTTGGCCTATATGTGGCATGGCAGGCTTAGAGGTGGCTGACTGGTGTCTGAAGCCGGTTTCCTAGCTGTTATATATCTACTGAGATCTGTAGTGTGGCAGTCTCTGTTCCTGGTGGTGGCCAGGGTATAAGAATGAACCACTGACCTAGCTTTAGCTGAGGAGCTTTTGGGAAAAAGAGGCTGCTAACCAGGATCTCAACGAAGAAGATAATTATAGCCTAATGTGAAGTTGGTGGTCAAAGGGGTTGTGGTTGGTTTATTTGTTTATACCACTAGTAGAGCGGTCACACCACTAGTTTCTGAAATAGGGAGCTTATTGGGTCCTTTCTACCCTGTGTGCCCATAATTCTATGGGCCAATTTCTGCCTTCTCTTGGAGAAGAGAATTTTATCTGTAGTCAAATGATGTGAGACCAAGCCTTGTCCACCCCCATTTAGCTTTACCTTGTGTTTAAAATGTGAATGAAGACCACCCTTCACAGGATGAGTAACAGGAATGAAGTGATGCCCTGTAAAAGCAGTGCTCCGTAAAGCAGAATGTATTTAGCATCTGCCAGTTATGATTAATGTTATTTGTCTCCGAGGATTCTAACTTATCCAGGCAATGGCCCCTTTCCCACAAAGTTCTCAGCCTCTGCAGTGGGGAAGAATGCATTTATGGAAGGTTCCAGTATGCCCAGCTCGAAGAGGGAATTATAACCTAGCACTAATAGGTAATTAGTAGTTGGAAATCAGATTAATTGTGTAGGTCTTTCTTCCACTAAATGGTACCTCTGTGGCTTTCCAAGCTTTGCTTGCTGCAGAGTAGTCAAAGGGGAGGCAACTGACCTTTGTCTTGTTGAGGTGTGTTTATGCAATTGCCTGCTAAATAAGAGTTAGCAGTTGAAAGGAAGCTGCGTTTGTGGGTGAGGCTAAAAGGCAGTAAGACGTGAGCAACACCACCCACTCTTTTGAAGGCAAAACCCCCAATAGGAACTCTGTTAGATTTAATGCAGTTTAATGTGACTGAGTAAACTGAGGTTTGCCCTTGGCTGGGCGTACTGCCAGGTTTGCAAGGGTTATAGAGATGAGGAGCCCTGGCCTCTCAGAGCCACAGCTCTAGGAGGCTAGGAGAATGCTCCAAGTGGCAGTATGGGTGAGCTTAGGCTAGAAGGGTTCCTAGGTAGAAAGAACAGGTTTCTTCTGCTACTTCTCACCTCACTCAAAGCAGGACAGGGAGAGGGATAGTAAAGGTTGGCTTTTTGTTGTTTCTTCAGAGTCACCTTCTAGAAAAGCCACTGTCGTGGGGGCTTTGACATCATCATGTGCTTATAGTGAGGATTTTCTTCTTTTAACAATTTATTACTTTCCGTGTGTGTGTGTGTGTGTGTGTGTGTGTGTGTGTGTGTGTATACCTGTGTGTATATCTCTTTATGTATCTGTGTGTGTATCTGTGAATGTGTGTGTAATTTTGTGTGTGTATGTGTGTGTGTACCTGTGTGTGTATCTCTTTATGTATCTCTCTGTGTGTGTATCTGTGAATGTGTGTGTGTATCTGTGTGTGTGTATCTGTGAATGTGTGTGTGTATATGTGTGTGTGTGTATACCTGTGTGTATATCTCTTTATGTATCTGTGTGTGTATGTATCTCTGTGTGGGTATCTGTGTGTGTGTATCTGTGGATGTGTGTGTGTAGTGTGTATATATTTGTGTACATATGACTGCAGGGGTTGGCAGGGGCTAGAGGTACTAGACAGTTCTGAAACTGGACTTACAGGTAGTTGGTTGTGCGTCACCTGATGTGAATGCTGGGAACTGAACAGGAGTCCCTTCTAGAACAGTATGATCTCAGAGCTACTGAGCCATCTCTCCAGCCCCTCTCAGGATATTTTTTTCTTTTAAAAAAATATTTATTTTATGTGTATGAGTGTCGGCCCTCATGTATGTATGTTATCTCTTGTACGCCTGGTGCTGGTAGAATTCAGAAGAGTGTGTCAGATCCTCTGAAGCTGGAGTTATAGGTGACTGGGTGCCTGCATGTGGGTGCGGGGAGTTGAACCCAGGCTCTTTCCAAAAGCAGGAAGAGTTCTTAACTACTAAGTCATTGCTCCGGCTCCTTTCAGTATATATTTTTAAATTATTTTTTATTTTATGTGCAGTGGTGATTTGCCTGTATGTATGTATATGTGATGGTATTGAATCCCCTGGAACTGGAGCTACAGAGAGTTGTGAACTGCCAAGTGGGTGCTGGGAATTAAACCTGGGTCCTCTGGAAGAGCAGTCAGTGCTCTTAACTACTGAGCCATCTCTCCAGCCCCTCAATATATTCTTAATCATATTTTTGTTCTATCTGAGATGCCAGCCTAGTTTTAAAACATTTAATTTTTTGTACTCATTTATTGTGTTTGTGCAAATATACATATAGGTGTACTTGCATGTGTGTGTGTGTGTGTGTGTGTGTGTGTGTGTGTGTGTGTGTGTGTGTGTGTATGTAGGGGGATTATGTTGTTCAATTGTAAATAATTGTCCCAACCACTGGTTTAATAAAAAGCGCTGATTGGCCAAAGGCAGACAGGAAGTATGAGCGGTGCTACCAGACTGTGAAAGACTCTAGGAACAGGCAGAACAGAGCAGAACGCCAGAGAGAAGCCAGAAAAAACAGAGGACAACTATGCTGCTCTGAGAAAAGGTACCCAGCCACATGGCTGAACAGGATAAGAGTTAGATATGAGTTAGATTAAGGGTAAAAAGAGTTAACAAGTTATATGCCTGGGCCTTAGGCTGATCAGTCTAAAACTATTGTAAACATCTGTGTGTCTCTGTGGGTCTGTGGGCCTAAACTTTGAGGCTAGGCCCAAAAGTCCGGGCCAAAAACCTATTACTACATGTGTGTGTGCATGCTTGTGAAGGCCAGAGGCCAATGTCAAGTGTCAATCACACTGTACTGGTTTTTTTTTTGAACCAGTATCTCTCATTGAACTTATAGCTTATCTGTTCAGTTAGATTGATTGGCCAATGAGCTCTGGAAACCATCTGACTCCTCTCTTCCAGCAATGGGATTATGGATACCTGAACACACTCAAGCTCTACTTTTCCTGGCCATGGCTTTTTATATGGGTGCTAGGGATCAAACTCAGGCCCTTGTGTCTGTGTGGCAGATACCATCTCCTGAGTCCTGAACACAGTTTTTGTTTTTCAATCAACTTTATAGTTGGAAACTTTATGGGTTTAGTGTTGGCTTGGCACTTCCTGTTTGAAAATAGGAGAATATAAATTACCAACTTGTCTAAGATTTGCCTTGGTCAGGAAAATCACTGGAAAGCTGTGTGTTGTACATGTGCATTCTTATCCATTATCCTGTTATCCTGTTTGGTGCATTCTTTGGGTATAAATTCTACCATTTTGAGGTCAATTTACAAATATTAATTTCCAGAAAAGCTAATCCAAAACACTAACTTTAATAAAGGCACAAAAAGTGGGAAGAGTCATTATGTATCTCTTCATGAATTATTCCAATGATATTCTGGTGTGTGTGTGTGTGTGTGTGTGTGTGTGTGTGTGTGTGTGTGTGTGTGTGTTTAAAATATGTTCATTTAGTATTGGTATAGCACAATTCTATCTTTGAAAACGTACCCCTTAATTTTTTAGAAAGAATTGGCTGATGACCTGGAAACTAAAATGTGTTGAGTACCCTGGCTGGCCTGGAACTCTCTTCACAGATCAAGCTGGCCTCAAACTCACGGAGATGACCTACCTTTGCTTCGTGAGTGCTGGGATCAAAGGTGTGCATCACCACACCCAGCCTACCAGCAAGCCTTTCTGGGTATTATTTTCTTTAATCCCCACAGTAGCCTTGTGCTTTTGTCTACCAGCTCTTCTTACCTGAGGGTTCATGTGTTTTTCTTAACTAGGATTATATTGTCATAGCGACAGACTGTGTTATGAGGCAAATTGTGTCTCCCAAGATAATACCTCAAAATGTGATCATATTTGGAATGAGGGTCATTAGAGAGGTAATCACCTTAAAATGAGGTCATTAGGTAGATCCTACTGGGCTGCTGAGATGGCCCAGTGAATAAAAGGATTCACTCTGCAAGCTTGATGACCTGAACTTAACCTCTGGAATCCACAGTGAAAGGAGAGAGCTAACTCTTAAAGTTAGCTCTTCACATGTGTACCATGGCACAGTTACACAAACACAAACACACACACACAATGATGATAATGATAATTAAATTTTTAAAAATGTAAAAGGTAAATCATACTTCAATCTGACTGGTGACATTTTCCTATCCAAGCAGTAACCCGGCCCAATCTTCCTAGCTTCCAAGATCACACAAAATTAGGCACATTCGGGATGGGACAGTTGTGGAGCCAACTGCTGGTGACTTTCTAAAACAGGGAAACTTGGTGACAAGCACACCTAAGTCTCAGGACATTGGCTGTATCTGTAAGGCAAAAAATAGGGAAATTTTCAGAAAAGTACTTATTAGGAACCGAATATGCATTCGCTTCAAGTTTTTCTGCTGAAATACTCACTCCAGTCTGATGCCCTTGGGATGGTGTTAGGGCATAGGCCTTCGGAAGTCATTAAGTGGAACCCTCACAAATGAGATTAGTGCCTTTGTAAAGGGTCCCCAGAGAGCTAGAGTAGCAAGGACCAGAATAGAGATGGGTGACTGTGCCAATCTCCTTCTCTCTCTGCTGTTCTTAAGTTGGTGACCCTTGATCAAAATGGAACAAGATGATTTTCTCCTTATGAATGACTCAAAAGAATTAATGCTATGGAAAACAGGGACTGTCCCGTTTCCTTCTCTGTTGCTGTGACAGACACTAACAAAGTCAACTTTGAGACAGAGAGGATTTATTACAGGTCATATCCATCATGAAAGGAAGCCAAGCAGAGACACAAAGCAGAACCTGGAGTTAGGAACTGAAGCAGAAACCAGGGAGGAATGTTGCTTACTGGCTTGATTCCCTGGCTTGCTCAGCTGCCTTTCCTACACAGCGTAGGCCCACCTGCAGTGGGTGGGGCTCCAACAGTAATTACCAATCAGGAAAATGTTCACTGATCTACCAACAGACCAGTTTGATGGAGGAGAGTTGACAGACTCCAGCTAGCCCACGGACTTGTTTTAAGTGTTACAAGGACTGAAGAGCTGATATTTCCAAGTGCCCACTCTGGCTATGTGAAGACAATGTCATGTGAAGGTGTGTGTCAGTCAGCATTCTGTCACCATGGCAACACAGCTAAGATGGTAATTGTAAGAGTTTATTTGGGCTCACAGCATCATAGGTCTCAGTCTGTGGTCAGTTTTGCCCATTGTGGGGCCTCTGGTGAGTCAGAATATCACTGTTAAATCCCGTGATAGAAGAAAGTCATTCACTTCTTAGTGCCCAGAGGACAGAAAGAATACCTAGCAAAAGGCATCTGCTACCAAGCACAAGCTCCTGAAAACCAGTAGAATCTCTCTGGTCTCCCCTGGCTTGGCCAGTAAGTGCTGAAGGCCCACAGGACCAGTCCCACAAAATGCCTCAGGATGCAGGTCCTAGAGCTAAAGCATAAAGCAAAACAATGCACTGGCCCATCTGCTTCCCCCTCTGCTCCTCTCTTGACTCAATTTTGTCAAGAAAGCAGATAGGCAGGAGATAGTGAGGACATTTCTGGACCTCCAGGGACACCTGGTCTTTCTATTGTTTCTCCTCCTCAAATACCACACTTCCTTCCTTCCTACCGACGGGGGGGGGGGGGGGGGGGGGGCTCAAATACCTTGTTTCTTACCACCTTAGAGAAAACCTTCTCTCTCTCTCTCTCTCTCTCTCTCTCTCTCTCTCTCTCTCTCTCTCTCTCTCTCTCTCTCTCCTCATCCGAGGTCTGGCTATATAAATACCTCAGGAACTCATAATCTTTCTGTCTCTGCTCTCTGAATTGTGTGAATAGAGGTATGTGGAAGGTACTAAGGCCTGTTCCCCCCCCAAAAAAAATTAGAGGGGGGGGAGAGGAAGAGAGGGAGAGGGGGGGAGAGAGAGAGAGAGAGAGAGAGAGAGAGAGAGAGAGAGAGAGAGAGAGAGACATTCCCTTCAACATCTTTGAAGGCTGTGAAAGTTGGTGGCTTTTCAGGATCCTAAGACTCTGCCAGAAGAAAACTATGCCGATGCCAACCACCTCCTTTTCAGACATCTCAGTTCTTCCCATTACCATCACAAAAAGGCCTGATGTTAAATAGAGCAAATATTTGCTAACAGTTGGTGATGACTATACCTTCCTGTAGTAACAAATTGATGGGGGCCATGACTGTCAAAGATTGCATCATGCCAGCTTCCTTTTATGTAACTTCTATGTGTCCAGTCCCCACATGGAGCATCACCTAATGCAAACCTTTCTCTGTAAAACCCAGCATTCTCTGAAGTCAGGCACCCATGAATATTCTCAATAAGTTGACTCATACTTAGATTGAAGCTCTTAATGAATGCGGTTTCATCTGTATTTCTATGGATCTCTTCCTTTGCCTAAAAAGCTCTCTGTGGCTTAGCTACTGTCTAAGCAACCTCCCTGGGTACCGCCCTCACCATTTCTCTTGGAACATGTTGGCCTTCTCTTCTATTTTAGAAGTACACAGTACTTCCTGGCATGGTGGGTTACTCTGGAATTCTATCACTCAAAATGCGGAGGCGGGAAGATTATCATGAGTTTGAGGCCAGCCTGTGCTAGAGTGATACTATCTCAAAACAAACAAATAAAGCCAAACTCCCAAATGAGAGCACTTCCCCTCTCCTGAGCAGCCATCTCATGGGAGATGGTCTAGGGAGAGCCATCTGTATCTTAGGCAGGAGCGGTCTCTGCATGCGGTGCAGACACAGCATTCACATGCTGATAGCATCATAAAGGGAAAATGAAGCTGGACCTAATGATACAGGTCACCATCCCACACAGATATGCAAACTCAAGGCCGGAATGGACCACAGCAGGAGTTTAAGGCCAACCCAGGCAATTTAGTGAGGCCCTGTCAAGAAACAAAAAAGTACTAAGGGGACTGGAACGAGGGTGTCATTGCCAAGACAGCGATGAATACTTAGGTGTGGGTGACTACAAGGGAAAAAAAACAGGGATGAATAACAGTATGCTGTTGCCAGTCAAATGAAGACACCAGGCCATCCATATTGGATGTGATGTCATGGCCTACGTGGATCTGCTCTCACTCACCTGGCTTCTCATGTACAGTGATATGGCATGTTTAACACTGATTTTTATTCATGTAAAATAACAGTAGCTAAAAAGTCCAACATGTTGGGCATAAATTTGTAAAAAAAAAAAAAAAATCAGTGTTAAACATAAATTCTCTCCCCTCTCTCTCTCTCACTTAAAAAAGTACTTTGTGGACAGACTTGGGGTGTACCTTGGGGGTACAGCATGTGCCTGGCATGAGAAAGAACCAGGACCCCATTTCCCCCAACCTCAGAAAGGCTAGGAGTGGCTATGTATATCTGTAACATCCCTACTGGAGGGCAGAGATAGGCAGGTCCCAGGAGCTTACGGGCCAGACAGTTTAGGCAGTCAGTGAGCTTGGGGTTCAGAGAGAGACTCTATCTCAAAAATTAAGGAAGAAGTCCAGCAAGATGGCTCCATGGGTAAAAGTTCCTGCCATGAAAACAGGACAACCTGACTTAGATCTCTTGATGCCATGGTTGAAGATAATTAACTTTTGAAACTTAATTGACCCCTCCATGTGTGCCATGGCCTATGAGTGCCCTCCATCACACACACACACACACACACACACACATGCACACACACACATACATGGACACACAAGCACATACATGAATATACACAATAAAATAAAATTTAAAATACACTAATAAATTAGAAGGTAATCCCTCATATATACATGTACTCACCCACACAAACATGAACATACACAAGAATGTTTTTAGGGAAATCCTCTGGGCCTCAATTTCTACTTTCCAAAGTCAAAAACAATTTTTCTTCCTGGGAAGTAATGAGACAAAGTTGGCCGGGGTCCTGTAATGTAAACAGAACAATAAAGATGCTGATCTCTGTTTAGGTGCTATCCTTGAGACTGGAAACACTATGTATGTGTAAATGTTCATTTTATATGCACTTTTTTACTTCGGTAGGCTTACTCAGCATCATATAATCCTTCTTGTAGCCCTCCTAAAGTTAGAGGGCTATTGTAGACACCCCCAGGATAACTCAGATGGAATTTGGGTTCCTCATGCTCACAGTGACAGTACAGTGCAGAAAGTGCCAGGATTCAAGGGTGGGTCACCCTCCTGTTACAGAAACTTTTCCTTTCTGAAATAGGGTGTCATTATCCAGTACAGGCTGGCCTTCATTTGTGATCCTCCTGCCTCAGCCTCCCATGTACTGGGATTACAGGCATGTGCCAACATCCTGCAGAAGCTGTGCCTTTCCCCCCTCCTCCTCTTCCTCCCCGTCATCTCCCCCTCCTCCCCTCCCCCTTCTCCTCCCCCTCCCCCCTTCTTCTCCCTTCTCCTCTTTGTCTGCCTGTTTCCGCTTCCTCCACCTATCAGAGTCATTCTTGTCTCTCCTCATCCTAGTTTTACAAAGGAATAACAATAATAAGCTAAAACTACCCTTCTCCTCATTGGCCATCTGAAGGCAGGATGTGTCAGCAGCAGCTGCTCTACTGGAGTAACCCACGGAAGTTTGGCCAGGGCTCTCCTGGCCCCCACTTTCACTGTGGACGTTCTGACTTCCACAATCTGATCCAGAAAGGTGGGTTAAACTCATGCCATCAATGTTTCTGTCTGTGCTCAAAGGGCATAGGCTTCATTAGGTTGGACTAAGCGGCCTTGAATGAATTATTCAAGACCGCCTATCCAGTGAAAAGGACTATGCTAATCTTTGTACATAAAAAAAAATCTTTAAGATCTTAAAAAATATTTAGAGCATGAAACTCACTGTTAAATGATTTAAGCAGGCAAATGAGTTACAACACCTCACAGGTGTGTGTGTGTGTGTATGTGTGTACATGGGTGTGTGATTTGAGACCATTTAAACAAGCATATGATATGTTATTAACAGTAGGTTCTACATGAACATAGACTTGCAGAACTGATCTTTTTTGCGTGACTGAAGGTTTGAATCTGCAGACTCAGTCTCTGCAGGAGCTCTTAAAACTCAGACCCTGGGGCTGGAGAGATGGCTCAGTGGTTAAGAGCATTGGCAGTTCTTCCATAGGACCCAGGTCCTGTTCCCAATACTCACAGTGCACAGCTGTCTATAACTGCAGCTCCAGGGGATCTGAAATTCTCTTCTGGCCTCTGAAGACACCAGGCACATGTGTGGTGCATAGACATACACGCAAGCAAAAAACCCATACACATAAACAAAAGGACTCGGGCCCTGCAATCTCAAGGCCTCCTTTGTAGTATTTTTCTCTGGGAAATCTTGAACAACTTCAGCTGGTACTTTTGTTCACAGTGGTACATGGGAAGCCATGGCCAGCTCCAAGACCTGTGGCAATTCCTTAGGTCGGAGGTCCAGAAACTGTGGGTCTAGGTACACACTTTTGCCCTATCCACTTTGACTGTTAAGACCCTAAAGGTTCTGAAGGCGCTGCAGAGGTGGCTGAGTAGCTCAGGGGGCTTGTTACTCTTCGAGAGAACCTTCCTAGCACCCAGGTAGCTCACAACCATCTGTAACTCCAGCTCCAGGAAATCCAATGTCTCTGTGGGCACCTGTGCACATGTGGCGGGTACATGTGAGGGCACACTCCCCCCCCCCACACACATTTATTTTATTAAGATAAATCTTTTACAAATTAAAGGTTCTGAAGCCCTTTTTTTTTCAGGCAGACCTTCTTAACACAGGCACAAACCCAGTCGCCTTGCCCCTTCAGAGTGACAAGGAAACGTCAACCAGGAAAGTCACTTCGAGTCAGAGCCCCACTCAGGTGTGTCAAATTCCCTGTCTGTTCTTCTTGGATTTACAAAACCCAGCACATCTACCCAGAGCACTGCTGCGTATTTCGCTTGAGATTATTAGTCTTGACTGTGTTGCAACTGGAGCACCTTCTGGGAAAGGATTAGCTATTTATCTTTGGAGCCTGTCAGGGTCAGAATGGTGGTGAGGGGGTGTGTGTATGTAAAGAACCATGGCTCTTCATGTGGTCAGTGTAGACTTACGTCTAGCAGGCTGACACTGTGTCCTTTGAAGTTTGGATTGAGACTTTACAGCTGAACCCAATAGTGGTACCTGGGAGAAGGTACTATGCACCTTGGGAGGATGCTCTCCAGCAGTGAGGACACCCTCTGTTGCCATGCTCAGATGTCATGCAGAACCAAGCAGATGGAGGTTCCTGCTGGTGACAGAGCCTGAAAAAAGGTCATTTGTGTGCACTATAGCCTTTCTGAGAAGGTGGCTGGCTTACTAAGGGACCATTATTCCTTCTTCTCAAGCATTAAAACATGAAGAACTATGAACACAGAAGGGGGAGGGGAGGGTGAGAAAGGAAAGAAAGTCTCCTCTTGAGGGAGTCATCTCCAGCAACACACTATACAACTACAAAGTTCTGTTGACTCTACCACACAAGGGCTTAAGAGTGGCCCAAATGATCCCCACCTCCCATCTGAATTCCGATGGACCAGCAGCCCATTCCATTTTGCTTGGTTTGGGTATGGGTCAACACAGGCTGAATTCCCCATCTACAGGCACATACAGCATTCAGAGCTAGGCAGGGATTCAAAGGCCCATGGGGGAAATTTGGCAGACTTGGGACTTCAGCTAACTCCCATAGTCACCCTGAGGATCAGGTGAGAATTTCTCATCTATAAAATTGGAAGAACAAGCCAGGTTCATGCTTGGATGGTGAAGATTAGAAGACAAGGTGTGTGTAAAATGCATTAGCTATCAGGGAGAGATGTGTGGATGTGAGGCTGGAGAGGGGCAGGGCCTGAACCTGGCAGTCACAGCAAGCGAGTGTACCTGCCATCCCCCAGCAATGGAAAGTCAGCAGAGGCTTCAGAAAAAGATCCAGACTAGAGCCTGAACTGTCAGCTGGCACTTCTCCTGGGCTGTCATCCTTCAGTTTCCTGGCCTTTAGATGTGCATCTGTAAAGAATTCCTCTAAAATGCTCTCCCCTGCAGGTGCCTGGAATCCATCCTTGTTACTAAGTTTCAATGTAGCTTTGTGTTTTTTTCCTTCAGGGTAGAGGCCCTACACATGCTTGGCAAGCACTCTAGCACTGAGCTTGCAAACTCAGCCCTTCAAACGCAGCCTTAATTCAGTCTTGGGAAATGAGTGCTTATGAAGTATCTATGGTGTGCAAAGAACTCAGCTGTCTGTGCATGAAATTTAATGCCAAGATAGTAAATTAGTCTCAGCTACTCATGGGTGGAGTGTGTGTGTGCTGTAAGTGTTCTGGAGCTTGAAGTTAAGAGAGTAGGATTACTTAGCCATGCCTGCTATGGTTGGGTGGGGATGGTTGGTGGTGTGTCTCCTGTCTCTGGTCTAGTGACTCTCACGTCCTATGTATCACCCTTGCTAAATCCTGGTACTGCTCAGACCAGCTTATCTTCAAGTATCTCTCGCTAATGGAGTCATAGTAGCAGGAATCTGTAGTTGTTTCCTGCGCTGAGAACCATAAAGAAAATGATAAAATTCTTTTATCAAGGGGCCTTTGTGTCAGCAGCACTGGAATTCATGAAAAGAAGCCATGCCTAGCAATGGACACAGAGGAAAGAGCTGAAAGAAAAGGAGGCTGAACAGGGGAGAAGTTGAGAGCCCTGGTCCCAGCATCACTAGATATCTAGAGATCTTCCAGGAGTGAGATCTGAACCTGGGGCCAAAGCAGGGTGAATCAAAACATTCTGGAGAGACCTGATGATGGCAGAGCAATGACTGGATTAAATGGAACATTGACAATTGACAGCTGGAGTGAGCATGATATGGTGTCTGATCTTTGGCAGCTTTACAAAATATGTAGGTGAAAAGAGAATCCCCAGAGTCTTAGCTTTTTAAAAATTTTATTTTATTTATATCGGTACTTTGCCCACACGTATATCTGTGTGAGGGTGGTAGATTTTGGAGTTACAGACAGTTGTTAACTACCATGTGAGTACTGGGAATTGAACTAGGATCTTCTGGAAGAACAATCAATGCTCTTAACCACTGAGCTTTCTCTCTAAGAAAGACTTAGCTCTCTATCCCACCAGATGGATAGACGTTTTCCAGGTCATGGAAAGAGAAAGGGAGATCCGGGGGGCTATGCCAGGTCAGAGAAGTCAGAGCAAAGTGTGGGAACCACCAAGAGGTCTCATGTGACTGGAGCTTAAGAAGGACAGTTGGTGACTCCATGGCTTGACAGAGAGAGAGGCCTGAGTGCAGCAGAGCTTCCAGCCTTGGGCTGAACATCATTCGGCCAGTTGTAAAAATAAAAATATAGATGTTTTGATCGTACTCAGAGATCCTGATTTAATTGGTTTAGTGAGCAGCTGGGATAGTGAGACTTTAAAATCACCCCCAGGTGATGAATTTTAACAATGCAGCCAGGGCTGGGAATCATTGCTCAAGGAGACAGAGTCCTTGAGCAATTAAAATGGCTTATGTTTTTCTGATAGGGCTCTGGCAGGCATATGGACAGAGACTAGAAGCAGGGGGGCATGTGAGCATGGAGAACAAATGTCCAGATGAAGCAACACAGGGCCTTAAATCAGATCTTGGCAGTGAGGTGATGAGGAGGATGTGCGCTCTGAAAGGGCAGAGGGACAGAGCAGGAGCAGGGAAGGACCGGGGAAGGTGGTCAGGTTTCCTGAGAGACGCAGAAGACTTCAGGGAGACTCAGACCATCAGATGAAGACTGATGGTCTACTAGGGGCTGTGGAAAGCAGCCATGGAGACAGGATTCAGCGGTCTCTGTTGAGTTGGAGACTCGGCCCATTTAAGAACTGTCCATCCTTCAAGGTCTGGCTATTGATTTTTTAGCTCCATTTGTGTTTGCAACGAGAATCAGATTGTCCAACATTCAGCCCCAATTTCCTTTTGAAAGCTTCTGGCTATGCAGAGACTAGAAAGCAAAGAATTGTGTGCTTGTTACCCCAATACAGCTAGAGTTCTGCATGAGACCATGGCTCAAAGTATCCAGACCCCAAAGGCAGCTGGAGTCGGGAGCATGGAAAGACGTGGTCCATGCCTCTGCTGTTTCTGCCTCTACGGGCCAGCATGCTCTCTAGGTTTGGGGGCTTTCTTTGGCAGCTAGGTAGAGGCCTTCTCTTACAAAAGAAAAGTGTGCCTGTCAATCTGCTCTCACCTGCCAGTCTCTACTCCCCTGTCAATCCTTGCCCAACCTGTCAGTTCCCACTCCCACCCCCTGCACACACAATACCTAGAAACTTATTACAGATTTTCACCCTGGATTGAAAATTGTCCTATTTGAAATAGTAGTGTTTATGAAGACTGCCTTAGTTGGGCTGTATGAACTCATTAGGTTCCTTTCTTCCCCTGAACAAAGTGGAGCACTTTGATACCCGTACTCAGGAGGTGGAGGCAGGAGATCAGGAGTTCAAGGACAACCTTGGCTGTACAGTGATTTCAAAACCAGCATAGGTTACCTGAGACCTTGTCTCTGGTAGAGTAGGAATGATGAGAGAGAGTTGGGGCAGGTGAGAGAATTGGGGGGGGGGAGCTTTAGAGGAGATATGGTTAGTGCACTTTAAGATGTTACAATTCATATATGTCATAAGCAGAGTCATATAGATGGAAAGGGGTAACCGACAGACTCGGCCAGGACTCAGCTGTCCTTTGCCCGTCCTTTGAATTTGAATACTTAGCATTCATGAAAAGCATGCTGATAACTGATAAGTTAACTGATCTGGGAGGTGTACCCTCTCTGAGTTCCTTTTCAGTTGTAGGGACAGAGCTTGCCAAGGATGCTCATTTATGTAGGCTTGAGCCAGGTCTCCTTTGGATAGTTTGTATTTCAGAGAAAAGGAGGTGACGAATTTCAGTCTAGTTCCAAAACATGAACTTTTTACTTTTGTTACAGGGTCTCATGTAGCCCAGGCTGTCCTCAAACTTGTTCAATCGCTAAGGATGACCTTGAACTTTGATCCTCTTGGCTTTTACCTTCCCAGTGCTGGGA
This sequence comes from Phyllotis vaccarum, assembly GCA_033318265.1. Lineage (NCBI taxonomy): Eukaryota > Metazoa > Chordata > Mammalia > Rodentia > Cricetidae > Phyllotis > Phyllotis vaccarum. The sequence goes on from JARWLC010000019.1 coordinate 7,077,631, forward strand.
TGACAGGCTGGAGCCACTACACCTAGTTTTAGACCATGGCGAGGATTGAACCAGGGTAAACACTCTAGCAATTGGGCTACATTCCCCAACTAGCATTAACTTTTTTTCCCCATAAATATAACACTCAAGAAATGTGATACTTTATTTTTCTAAATGTTTATTTTAGAGTCCCTTTTGTTTGCTTTCACCTAAATGTTATTTGATAAAAGCTTAATGCTTACTTCACAGGAGATAAAAATAAATAGAAAGCCTTCCATTTACAGACTGAGTTTTTCTTGGAAAAAATACTGAGTAGTAAGTAAACAGATTAAGACAATCTATCAAGTCAAATTACAGTATGGAGGACTGAAAGCTAACTTTCAGAAGACAAAGCAACAGTGTCAGCTGTTAGACCCCTAAAGTACAGTACAGATGCATCTCTTTAAGTAGGAGGTGGTGGGAGCTATGTGTCTACTATTGACCTACCATTGGGTATACTTAGAGTTTTATATGTCAGCTTTAAAAATCAAGAGTGTGCTTTCCATCACAATATGGGAAACTGTTTAACAATGGGATGTTTTAAATGTGATTGTAAAAATGCCTTCTGCGCTGCCAAGGGAGCTCAGTGGACACAGGTGCCTGCCACTGAGCCTGATGACCTGAGTTCAAGGCCCTAAACCTACAGGGTAGAAGGAGAAAGCTGACTCCTGCAGGGGTTCACAACCTCCACCTGTGTGCTGTGCCATGCATGCCCATACATGTACACATATACACAGAAAAATCTTAAAATCGTAATAAAAGTATTAATGCCTTGTGTCATTGCTTCATGAAGAGGGTTAGTTATATTTCTTTTTGTCCTTCCCTACTTGACTGTGTCATCAGTCAAGAACTTGATTCATAATCTATAATCCATGTTAAACAACGGCTTGGACCACTGCATCTCATGCTCAGACCCTTTAAATAAGTGAAACAGTTTAGTTCCCAAAAGAAATAGAAAAATTCAGGGCCTGGGAGACAGCTCAGTCAGTAAATGCTTGTTGGGAAAGCATACGGTTCTATTCTATCTCCAGAACCTATGTAAAAAGCCAGGCATGGTGGTAGACATTTGTAGCCCCAGCACTGGGGAAGCAGAGGTGGGAGGGTCTCTGGCCAGCCCATCTGGTATAATTATTGAGCTCTAGATCTAATAGAGAACCATGTTCAAAGGAGGGGCATGGTGTCTTGAGGATAACACCCAGGGTTGTTTTCTGACCTTCCCATCCATGTGCATGCACACCTCCACATACACATTTACACACAAATATACAAATGCCTACACCGGCTACCTTTTTTTTTTTTTAATTTTAAAAAGTTTATTTGTATGGGTGTTTTGCCTCCATTTATGTCTGTGTACCACATGTGTGCCAGGTGCCTGAGGAGGCCAGAAGACAATACCAGATCTTCTGGAAGTGAAGTTATAGGTGGTTGTGAGCTGCATGGGTGCTGGGAATTGAACCCAGTTCCTCTAGAAGAACAAAAGCCAGTGTGCTTAACCCCTGAGCCATCTCTCTAGCCCAGTTGATTTTGAAAGCATAATACTGAAAGAACCATGTGGATATCAATTATGGCCAATCCAGGGGGCAATCTGAACAACCTCAAACCCCATGCTTCTGCCCAACCTCAACCTATGCCCCTCCCCCTTTAACCTTCCAGGGTAGAGAGAATGGAATTGCATAGTAGCCTAAACATCAACCTGGCACAGAAACCACTGGGGCATCCCAAGTTAACACCAGAGGGACTTGAGGACCTCAGCAAACAGCACGGCGCATGCCTCTGGCCAGTCCCCTCTGCCAGACCAATCCAGACTTGATCCAAATGAAATGTGTAGACATGTTGGGTGCAGGAATATGGTACACACGTCACTCTGCCATCCATCCACTCTGCTGACTTTGGGACATTTACAACTTTAGTTACAAGCGAGAACATGCTACTTTTTTATATTAATTGCTATTTAGGTAAGTGTTTACGGACAACTGAGTGTTGGAGAAAACGAAGATGGGTCAATGACATGGTTTTCTTTGCCTTGCTCCCTTCTCTTCATTTTGTATCTGTCTTGAAAGTTCTTTTTCCTGCCCACATTAGGTCACTTCTCCTTGCCTTCTCTCTCTCTCTCTCTCTCTCTCTCTCTCTCTCTCTCTCTCTCTCTCTCTCTCTCTCTCTCTCTGTGTGTGTGTGTGTGCGTATTATAATTCTAAAACCCAGGGTTTGGCATGGTCTCCAGGTGACTTCTGGTCTCAAATTGTCCATCCATGATTTAGAAGCCCTACAGAACTCCTGCCATCCCCAAGTCTTTGTTAGACAGCCAAAACCCTCCGGGCAGCTTCCCCAGATGTCAGCACCTTGGCAACGCCCTGGTTTGAACATGATTTTAATAGCAACTAATTCCCTCCGTGGTGGCACCCCCGCAGATGGCTCATCATGTCACAGGCAAGTTTCAACAGTCATGGAGCCAGATGAGCATATTTTCCCAAACAATAGCTTTGTGGTGGCAAACAGCTAAGGCGCGTCAGGGGCACAGTGGTGAGGCAGGTAGCAAATGTGAGGTGGGATGAGTTATCTATTTTCTGGAGTGATTACTTATTTAACCTTTACTTGCTTCTGAAGGGAAGGGTATTCTTTGTAACCCTGGATGTATGATATCCAAGAAGGCATTGTATCTGGGGGCAATACTGCCAGAAGAAGTGACCAGCAGGGGGATTGTGCCAGTTCCAAGGTAAAAGGACATTCTGGACACCGAAGGCAGCTGATGCCTTTTGTTTCAGACATGCTAGCTAGCACCCATCCTGACCACTCCTTATCACCCACTGCTCCCTTGGACACTCTGGTACACACTGACTCAGGACTCTCTGTTCCATAATGAAGGTGGAGGATGGGAGGGTACCAAGGACAGTGTGCCTAAGGCTGAGATGTTTAGTCTTTATGATGTCAACTCTAAAACACATGGAACCACTCCAACATCTGTCATTTACCTTGTAGCTGCCTATAAACCAACTTGCCAATGTGTCCAGGTTCACATTAACTCTAGTTTGGGGTTCAGTTTGGGTTATTACTATGAATGTAACTGCATAGATGATGTGCAGAAACTAAATTCACAAAAGACTCCTTTGAATCACACTCATTACCTGTGATATTAGCAGCCCCTAAATGCCCACAGTGCAGCAGGTTCTTAAGCCAAACTTATGTGAATTCATATCTTAAAGCTATGGAGAAAATGCAGATAGCCCTCATGTCTGTGGGACTAAGATTTAAGGCAACATTGCCCCCAGTTATATACTCCAGGCCACAAATGGTGAGGTCCCTTAAATAGAATGTTACGGGATTTGCACATAGCTCACTGACATCCCCACAGGCACTTTAAATCACTTCTAGACTATTTCTAATATCCACCATAACACTATGGAAGTGCTATGTATACAGAAGTTTCCCTGTGAGGTACACATTTTTCTAAGAACGTTTTTTCAGATCTTGGTTGGCTATACCTGTAGATATGGAACCTGCAGATGTGTATGTGTGTGTGTGTTTACTTTTAAAGTAAAATGGGGGCTGGAGAGATGGCTGAGTAGTTAAAAGCACTTGCCGCTTTTGCAGAGAACCTGAGTTTGGTTCCCAACACCTTGTCCAGCATCTTAGAAAAACCTTAACTCTAGTTTTAGGGAACCTAACGCCTTCTCTCTGCTGGCCTTCACAAAAACTGCACTCACACGCACATACACATGAAAATTAATTTAAATTTTTTCAAAGATTTCATTGAGTATCACACATTATATATGGTATACGGTCACAGAAATAGAAAATGTATGCAGAACATATCTCACAGCTTCTACCGTCTTTTATACCCATTCCACCCTAGTAATCCCGTGTCCCCCTAGACAGTTTCATGGCTACTTTCAATGTCAATCATGCATACATGATGTTACTTATGCATTGACACCAAATCTATGAATCACACGTTGTAGAAAACACCTGGCATTTGTCTGGGACTGATTCTGTGTGTTTAATATGATGCTTTAACATACATTTTCTGTAAACAGCATAACTTCATTCTTCTTTGTGAATAATAAAACAATCCATTGTGTTTGTATTAATGCCATATTCTCTCTATTCATTTCTCTGCTGATGGGCCCCTAGTTTGGTTGCTTAGCTTAGCTACTGTGAATAATGCCACATGAAACATGAATGTGCAGATATGTCTATGATACATTGATTTAGAGACCTTCATGTAGATCCCAAGACTCGGTATGAAGGAATCATATAGTAGATTTAATTTTAGTTATGAGAAATGCCTGTACTGATGTTTATAGAGGTTGGACTACTTTATATGCCCGTTATCAGTGTAGAGAGGGTTCTTTTTGTCTACATCCTCACAAGACTTATTATTTTTGTAATGACTCCGATAACTATTGAGATTGAACATTCCTTAAATGTACTAATCATTTTGTCTTTTAATTTCATTAGCCCCATTATTGATTGAGCTACCAGATTTTCTGTTAAGTTTTTTTTTGGGGGGGGGGGTGCTCCTTGTATATTCTTGAGAATAATCTTCTGTTAAATGTAAAGTGTCTTAGTTACTTTCTGTCGCTGTGATAAAATGCCCTGACAATAAGCAACTCGTGGGAGAATGGGCTTCTTTTGGCTTACATTTCAAGAAGGATCAGTCCACTATGGCAGTGGACAAGGATGAGGGAGGAGCAGGAGGCTGGCTGATCATTGCAGCCACACTCAGCAAGTGGAGAAAGAGGAACAGGAAGTGGGGGCTAGGCTATAAAACCTCAAGGCCCACCCCTAATGACTTATCTCCTCTAGCAAGATTCCTCCACCTACAACCTTCCCAAACAACACCAACATCTGGGAACATCACGTTCAAACACATGAACCTATGGGGAACATTTCAGATTTTAAACAAAACGTGGCTAAACATAATGCTGTCTTCCATTCTTGAAACTCTCTCTTTACTCAGTGGGCTGTTTCCTTTGCTGTTTGCAGCTTTTAAATCTCTGATTTCCAGATGCATCCATGAGACGCTTTAATTGTTCATCCTGATCTGGAAATATTTACCTCCATCTATATCGTGAGGTGTTTCTAGGATTTTTTCCTCCAACAGTCTCAGAATTTCAGGTCTTGTGTTGAGATATTTGATCCAAATAATGGTGATCTTTTTGGTGCAGGGTGAGAGATGAGGATTTATTTTCATTTTTCTATGTGTAGATTCCCCCTTTCCCTTAGCATTACTGGCTAAACGGAGCATTTTTTTTATCCAATGTATGTTTTTGGCATCATTTTTTGAATGGTGGTTACAGTCCTGTGGGTTTATATCTGGATCCTCTGTTCTATTTCATTGATCTACAGTCTGGTTTTGTTACAATGGCTCTACAGTGTATTTTGAGATAAGGTATGGTGATACCTCTGGGGGCAATCTTTTTGCCTAGGACTGCTTTGGCTATTCAGGATCTTTTTACTTCCACATGGATTTTGAGATAGTTGCTTACTATTTATACGAAGAATGACCCAGGAATTTTGATGAGAATTTCATTGACTCTGTCTGTACAATGATTTTGATAGTATATCCATTTTCACAACATTAATTCTTCCAGTCTATGAGCATGGAAATCTTCCATCATCTAGTTGTCTTCTTCAACTTCTGTCCTCGATGTTTTGGAATTTTCATTCTAGATACACTCATTAGTTTGGTTACCTATATTCCAAGACAGTTTGCTTATTTGGTTTGTATTTTTGTTTAGGCAATTGTGAATGGGATTTTCCCCCAATTTCTCTTTTGATATGTTTGTTGTTGCTATATGGGAAAATCACTGTTTTTTTAAAATGATATTTTGAAATAGAGTCCCATGTAGCTCAGACTGGATGCAAATTTACCGTATAGTTGAGAGTGTCCATTAACTTCTGATTTCCTGAGATCCTTCACTTCTGGGAGCCGGGATACAGGTGTGTGCCACTGTTTGGTGCTGAAGCTTGAACCCAGAGATTCTTGTATACTAGGCAGCATTCAACCACCCGAGCTACAACCCAAGCCTTGGGCTGCTATTTTTGTATGCAGATTTTATGTTGTCCACTTTGCTTCAAGTATTTTCCAGAACTAAGATTTTTTTTTTCCTTCCTTTTCCTTTTCGGCTTTTTAAGACAGGGTTTCTCTGCATTACAGCTCTGGATGTTTTGGAACTCAATTTGTAGACCAGACTAGCCTTGACCTCATAGAAATCCACCAATCTCTACCTCCCAAGTTGAGATTAAAGATGTGCACCACCACCACAACCACCCAGCAGAATTTTCTGGTAAAGTCTGTAGGGTCTTCTCCGAATCATATCCTTTATAAATGAAGAAACTTTTAACTTCTTCCTTTCTTAATAATATTTCTTTTATATTCTTCTCTTGCTTTATTTTTCTAGCTAAGATTTTAAGTACATTTTTGACTAAATAAAGAAAGTGAACATGTTCATCTTGCTTTTGATTTTAGTGGAAATGCTTTGAGTTTTCCCTAGCTGTGTAATATTTATTGGCTATATGTTTGCTGTGTGTAGTCTTTGCTATGTTGAAGTATGTTCTAGTCTCTTCCAGGCTTTTACTATGAAAAGAAGGTGTATATTGTCTAAAGTGGCAGGCAGAAGCACCTTGTCCTGAGTACTGCCATTTTGACTTCAGACTCCATTTTACCTGTAGGACAAAGCAAAGTTCAGGTTCCCAAGCCCTAGGGGAGCTGAGAACTTTCCGATAGCTGTCCAACCTCCTCCCTAAACCATAGAAATATCATTATGCATCTTTAGTTTTCTGGAAACCTTATAGTTGTTCCTAACCACAGAAAGAACCAATGAATCTGATTGGTTGGACTGAAAAACTAGCATTGTATATCGGTTGACAGTGCTAGAACATTCCAGAAAGCCTCTAATCTCTAAATCTTGATTGGTGAAAATTGTAACCATAGCTTGGAAACAGATGATTTTTGTTTTATAAACCCCTCTTCTGCCCCTGCCCAGGGCCATCAGGAGAAACAAGGCTCCCAAGTCCTTGTCCTGTGGCCCTGATTGATCGGTGATCTGCTTATATGGTGAACTACTAAAATTTTTGGAATATAGAAGTATTATCTCTCTCCTTCCTCACGGCACGAAACAGGCTGGGTATATATTGTCAAATCTCTTTCTATAGCTACTGAATCATCTCGTGATTTCTGTTCTTGGGTCAGTTTGTGTGCTATAGTGCCTTTATTAATTTGGCATGTAGTGAACCATCCCAGCATCACTGGAATAAAGGCAACTTGATCATGCTGTGTGATATCTTTCTGTAAGATGAATGATCTTTAGAACTTCTTTTACAGGTAAGTTACTGGGAATTTCTGCATGTTTATGGAGGAGAGATATATTTGTTGTTACTGTTGTTGTGTCTCTATCCAGCTTTGGGATCCGGATCACACTGGCCTCATAAACAGAGCTTGCTTGGTAGCGGGTGTTTCTTCTTGCCTAGTTTTTGGATAATTTAGGAAGCATTTACCTTAGTTTTTCTTTAGAAGGCTTGTAGAATCCAACAGTGAATCCATCTCAACCTGGACTTCTTTTTAAATTGTGGTATGAAAAAAAAAGTTATTGCTCCAGCTGGACTTGGCTGCACACCTTTAATCCCAGCATCCAGGAGGCAGAGTCAAACAGATCTTCAAAGTAAGTTTCAGGAGTAAGGGCCACACAGTAAGATTCTGCCTCGAAAAAATTAAAAAGAAAACCAAAGAATGCTTTTATTTCATAACCTGTTATAAAGATATCTAAATTGTTTACCTCATGTTGGTGCTTTTATGGTACATCATGTAGATCTAGAATCATCCGTTTCTTTTAGATTTTCCAATTTAGTGGAATATATGTCTTTAAGCTATGTTCTAATAATTTCTGAATTTCATTGATATTTGTTGTACTGTCTCTTTTATCTCTAATTTTGTTCATCTGGGTCTTCTCTTTCTTTTGATACATTTTCTAAATGTCTGTCAAGCCTAGGTTCAGGGAGAGACCCTGCCTCAAAGAAATAGAGAGTACTCAGCACCTTCTTTTGGCCTCCACACATGAGCATAGATAGATACATCTGCAACATACATGGGTATACACTCAAACACCCAGTACACATATACAAATAAGTAAGTAAATATTTTTAAGACAAAAAATTTAAAATGAAAGAATATTTAAAAGGGAGAAAAGAAATGAGAATAGAGTGGGATAAGCTAGCCTGCTAAATTGTGAGTGTTAATGAAGATGGGCTGAATATAAAGGGGAGGGAGCTTGACAGGCATGCTATCTGGTTGATTGGCATGCTGTCTGATTGATAGTCATGCTGTCTGATTGATAGTCATGCTGTCTGATTGATAGTCATGCTGTCTGATTGATTGGCATGCTGTCTGATTGATAGTCATGCTGTCTGATTGATTGGCATGCTGTCTGATTAATAGGCCTGCTGTCTGATTAATAGGCCCGCTGTCTGATTAATAGGCCCGCTGTCTGATTAATAGGCCTGCTGTCTGATTGACATGCCTGCTGTCTGATTGATAGTCATGCTGTCTGATTGATTGGCATGCTGTCTGGTTAATGGGCCTGCTGTCTGATTGACAGGCATGCTGTCTGAATATGGTTCCAACCTTGGCTTGCAGTGTTTCTTCTCAAGCTCCCAGATGCCAATCATATTCCCGAGAAGCCCTTTGCAAAATGCTAGTTCTGTCAGTAGAATGTCATTCATAGGTCAGGTGACAGATGCTAGACACACCTCTGCAGTCTGTCAGGTTATTTCTCCATGGTCCTTTCAGACATCACACTGGCCATTGAGAAACCTGTTTCCTCTTCTGGCTCCAGACAGGTTTCTGTGTCACTGAATACTGGATATTTCTGATTCAGTTTCTCCTTGTGGTCTAGGGGTGTTCTGATTTTAGCACCTAGTCCCATGATACTTACTCTGGGTTCCCAGAGCGCACAGTCCATGGAAGTTGTGGAACCACAAAGCCACTGACTCAGGTGGGAGTCTTTTAAAATGATGTCTTGCCCAGTTTGGTGGAGAGACAGGAAGAGAGAGTTCCTGAGATCTCTCATCTCTCCGCTACACTCAAACTGCCTTCTTCCTCCCCTCTTTTTTGCTCTATCTCTTCAAAAAGTTCATTACGGAGAGCACAGTGCCAGTTTTCCATGACTCTGTTAGTCTCTCTCACTAGGAGGGGAGAGGTTCCCAGACCACACCAATCCCTCAGGGACTGGTCTTTTTCCTGTTCGTGTTTATTTGATACTGCGGGGTATAGAACATCTTCCATGTTTTCAAAGTTCATCCACGTGTTATTTATGATTGTCAATACTGAGACATCCTTTACATAAGTACATAGTAGAAATTGACAGAGGAGCGGGTACAGCCATTTCAGATATTGCTGGAGTTTGTCTTAATCCCAAGCCAAAATTCATTCTAGATTTTTGTGTTAGTTTTAAACTTGAGTCAGAAACTCAAATAGTGATTTTTATAATCAAATGTTCTAGCTCAATATAATCTAAAGATATACTAACTTGATATAGGTTGAAACATGAAGCTAGGGAATTATTAAAAATGTTTTATTTTGCATACTTAAGCCATTATGTTTTTAAAAGAGAAGAAAAGTTTGAATGTACAGAAAAGACACTCCAATTCATAAGTCTTTAAAAAAAATATGTATGTGTGTTTGTGTGGTAGTATATTCAGGGGTCAAGCCCATGCCACAGTGCACCTGAAAAGGTCAGGGGAGAACTCAGGAAATCTCTTCTACCTTCCACCAAGTGCTTCCAGGGACCAAACTCAGGTCACCAGGCTGGGTAGTTTGTGCCTTTACCTGCTGAACCAGCTCACTGCCACCCCACTCCACCAATACAACTATCTTAAATAAGGGATGGAGAATTTCAGGCAGGCAGGCCTTGATGTTGAGACAAGTATTGGCTGTAGCTATCCAAGGTGGACAGACCAGGGCTCATCCCAAGACTTGCTTTAGTTGTGGACAAACCAGTCACTTCAAAAGACAATGTCCCAGCATCCAAAGCAGCCCTAGACCTATTCAATCAGGAAACAGAGGGGGACCAGGCATTTGTTCTCGGTGTCCTAAAGGGGCTCATTGGGTAAATGAATGCAGATCCAAAACATATAATCAAAGAAACCCTCTCCCATCATTGGGAAATGGGATGAAGGGCCAGCCCCTGAAGCCTCAAGTGTACAGGGCCATGACCTCAACCAGTATGCCCTTAAGGTTCATTCCCCCAGAGAAGCGCATTGTTCACGACCTTGTCCGAGGCACCCCAGGAAGCACAGGACTGGACCTCTGCTCCTCCTTCTCCAGAGCAGTACTAACTTCCCAGATGGGGGTTTAGGCTTTGGGCACTGGAGTGTATGGGCCTTTGCCTCCTGGAGCAGTAGGTATAATTTTAGGGAGGAGCAGTGCCTCTATGCAAGGAATAAGAGTTCTCCCTGGAGTGGTGGGTCAGGACTATGGAGGAGAAAGAAAAATAATGGTAGGAACCAAAAGGGGGCTTCTAGTCATCCCCCAGGGGTCTCTCATTGCTCAGCTAATGCTTTTACCTTTGTTCCAGTCAAATAACCCTTTCCTGAAAGACATCAGTGGCTCAGGAGGATTTGGATCTCAGACTCTGCTACTGCTTCCTGGGTGGCCAGTCTAGAGAGGTGCCCCACACTAACTTTAATTATTAATGGAAAGAAAGTTCCTGGCCTCCTGGATACAGGGACGGATTCATCAGTGATCTAAAAAAAAAAAAAAAAAAAAAAGCACTGGCTGCTTCAGCCTGCCACGACTGTGCTTCAGGGAGTAGGGATGGCTGATGCTCCCGAAACCAATTCTCAGTACCTTCAATAAGCAGATGAGGAAGGGCATACGGGAACCTTTAATCCCTTTGTCTTAAAACACCTTCCTGTTAACTTATTGGGTAGAGATGTCCTCTAGGCTATGGGAATGGTACTGTCCGCTGAGCTAGTACAGTGAATGATGGAAGACCAGGGATATGTCCCAGGAAGAGGGATCAGTAAATATGTACAAGGAGATCCTTAACCTGTGTCTGATAAGTTACAGGGCCTAACGTCACCTGGACAGCATGAAGGTTTGGGAAATTTCCTCTAGGAGCCATTGCTGAGCAGCCACATACCATACCTATTAAATGGAAGACAGACAAACCTGTCTGGACTGAACAATGGCCCCTCTCAAAGGAAAAACTTCAGGCTGCTCATGATTTAGTTAGGGAACAATTTCAAGCTAGATACATTGTGCCTTCTATATCTTCATCTCCTATTTTTTTAATAAAAAAGAAATCATGCAAATGATGTTTGTTACAGGACTTAAGAGCTGTGAATAATTGTATGGAAATTATGGATACCACGCAACCAGGGGTCCCTAAACCTGATGGAATTCCTAAAAGCTACTACATGATAGTTATTGATATTAAAGATTTTTTTTTTTACTATTCCTTTATATCCTCCTGATTCTGATAAGTTTGCCTTTAAGGTCCCACCTATTAATTACAAAGAACCTTATCAAAGATGTCAATGGGTTGTTTTACCTGAAGGCATGGCAAACAGTCCCACTATATGTCAGGTGTGTGCTGACCATGCTATGCTCCTATTTGCAGTGCTAACCCTCAGCTGTATATAATTCATTATATGGATGATATTCTTCTGCAGGGGCATTTCAAGATGAGGTACACGAGGCCCTGGCTGATTTACAAGTTCACCTGGCCAAGTAAAAATTAGTTGTGGCTCCTGAAAAGATATAACAACAGTTTCCCTGTCTATATTTGGGTCACCGATTGTTACAGGCAGAGGTATGCCCTCAAAAGGCACAGTTAATATTAGACCAACTAAAAACCCTTAATGATTTCCAAAAGGTTTTATGGAATATTAATTGGATTTAATCCTTACTACAGGACAGCTTAAACCACTATTTAAAATTAATTCTACAAGGAGATTCAGATCCCACCTGTCCTCGGAAGCTAACTGATCCAGGGCGACAATGCTAAGGCCCATGCTTAGTATATTTATTATGCTCAGCCTTTGATTTTGTTAGATCACAACATCGCTTTACAGGAGTCTTAACAGACCAGACCAGACCCATACTTTGAGTTCATGATCGTGTGTCTCCAGCCAAGGCAGTCCAATCATACCCTTCTGCAGTATTGGGAATTGTTCAAAGGGCTTGTCTTGAGGGGCCTCACACATTTGGAAAGATTCCCGACTGGGTTATTACTCCTGATATCCGAGATCAAGCTCAATGGTTACATGTCTTTGATATATATGGAATGGACCCTGTTCTTATGCACTAATTTAGTGACTTTTGACAACCATTATCCCAGCTGTAAATTGTTGCAATTATTTCTTAATCGCACTGTGTGTTTTCCTAAAGTTCTTTCTCAGCACCCTATAGCTGGAGCAGTAAATGTGTTTCTGGGTAGATGGGTCTTTTAACGGGATGGCTGCAGTCTTTGCTAATGGTATTATTTAAAGGAAAATATTAACACTCCGCACAAGTTGCTCAATTGGCTGCAGTATCTATCTATAGCTTTACATTTTTTTAGATGCCCCTGTTAATTTATATATAGATAGTGTCTGTGTTAATAGTATTTGGGGACCCTTAGAAACAGCTGGAAGCATTGCTGCTGTCTCTACAGTACAGAGCCACCTCTTACAAATACAAACTTTGCTCAGGCACCGCAAACATTCCCTTTTTGTGTGCCATCTTAGAGCATATTCGGGCCTTAGTAGGACCTCTAAGCTATGATAACCAATGAGCTGATGAGGCTACTAAATTGATCCTACTAATGGATAAATCACAATTGGGAGCTGTGTAATAAGTTCATCAAAAATTTCATCTTAATGGTGGATCAAGAGATGCGCATCTTGTGTGCAATTTCTTCCTGTACCCCACTATGGAGTTAATCCCAAGGGTTTATCACCCAATCATATTTAGCAAATGGATGTTACTCATGTTGCCTCTTTTGGGAAATTTGTTCCTGCTACTGTTAATAATCTTTTAGCCTCCACCCATACTGGGGAGAAGGTTAAGGATGTAAAAAGTCATTGTCTACAAGCCTTTGCCTATTTGGGCATGCCAAAAATAGTTAAAACTGATAATGGACCTGTGTACTAGTGTCAGGTTCTAAAAATTTTGTGATGACTACTCTATACTCATAAGATGGGTATACCCTATAATCATCAATGTCAAGCTATTATTGAAAGAACACATTGTATTCTGAAGGCATGTCTTTATAAAATAAAGAAGGGGGCATAATACCCCCAAGGATCAGTTATCATTTATTCTCTATATTTTAATTTTTTTAACTGTGGGATAATCAGGGGAGGTCTGCCGCTAAGTGCTAATGGCAACCTAATTTTTCCACATACTGTCAAGTAAAATGGAGGAATGTGATGTCTGGACAATGGTGTGGACTAGATCCTGTGCTGATGTAGGAGTGAGGTGGTGTCTGTGTTTTCCTCCAGAATGCTGAATCTCCAGTCTGGGTTCCAGAATAGCTGGTGCATGCTGTGGGTGACTGTGTTGGGAATGAACCTGGTACAACAAGTCTGTTGGGCACTGGTAATGAATCCCCCAATGTTGATGCTGGTGGGTTTGATGGTCCTGTAATGCCCTATTTCGTATCTACTGACTAGAAGACAGACACCCCATCGGCACCCATGAATCAGGATAAAGCTATATCACTGACACTTGGAATCTTACTGAGAGCCTCTGCTTTGAGAAGGTGCTGGATAAGAGCCAGTTCCCTAATAATTCCCTTGCCCATAGTGGGTGTATTGCAGTAAGCAATGCCTCAATTGCTGACTTTGAGCAGAACTCCTCCAATGCTTCTGTTGTAGGCTTAAAAATTGTACTTGTGCCAATAAATAAGAAGTCTCAGAATCACACTGGCCGCATCCCTCCAGCTAATCATTGCTGGCCTGGGCACCCTGAATACCACCTGGGCAGTTCACCATTATGTGCTGAATGTATTAAAAATTCTCCATATTAGCTAAAAATTATTAGTATCCCTCTATGATGGTGTGGGCCACAGCCCCCTGCCGAGGATACAGTGCGGGACTCCCAGAGTTTCATTTTAGAGATCCTGCATAGCACGACCGAGGACCTACCTTTAGTAAATGGTCTTTGTGTGGATGGCAAGAATGCCTTCACTTTACTCTTCTGGCAATCATGCAGGAAACCTACTTTAATGGGATTGCTTCTTAGAATTCAAGTATGGGGTTTGAAAACTCCCTGTCCCTTAAATTTAGCAAGAATGAGACCTTTACAGCAGGAATCTGTGTTACCCCTCTCTTTTTCTTTGTGGTGACAACTGCTGCTAATGTGTCCAGCAGTTTAAATTGTTCTAGAATCCTGTTTACTGACTGGCTCCTGGACAAGTGAGACGCTCACGTTGGTGGCTCGAGTTCCAGACATCATGCCGATGCCAGTGAATGTCACGCATGATGATCAGCTGATTCTCATTAGGCCTGAGAGATTTTGGCATCCCTGCAGCTATAGTTACTGCCACAGTTTCAGCCTCAGTGAGTGCAGCAGCAGCTGGGATAGCCCTTAGTCAGTCAGTGGCCACTCCCGGGACCCTGGATACATTGTCAGAAATAGTGGCTCCAGCCTTAGAAACCCAGAATAGCATTAATGAGCATATTAGGCAAGAAATACTCCACCTCAATTTACAAACTGCCCTCCTGCAAGAGCAGCTCGATCTTTTATGGGAAGCCCATGTGCTTACCTGCTCTCCTACTTATTCTCACATATGTGTTACCACAGGTAAGTTTTACAATTTGTCCACTCAACTTAAGGAGCTTAATAAAAGGCCTAAGGGTCCACAGGATGTGTAGGTTCTTAATTACGTGCAGCACCCGGTCAGAGAAGTCATAGTTATTAATGAGACTAGGGTTCCTAAGAGTGATTTTAATCCATTAGTGGTTGGAATATCTAAGGGCCTCGGGGTCCTTAAAGATTGCGCAGGCACCACCTTATTGGCGGCTATGCTAGTAGGAGAAAGGTTGTTTTAGCTATTATTCTCAAAGGGCAGCACTGCCTATAAGCACTCATTAATTTTGCCATGTGACAAATCCTTTGTGCACTTTTCCACGATACACCACCTAGTGAGGCATGGATTAATATGCTTAAAACTGGCTAGTGAGCCAACAATGGGTAAGGTATGGGGGGATTGCAACCAACCTAAGACAGGATGCTGCAGAAATCTCTTATGACAGGTAAGATGCAATCTAACATCCCATGGCACCTCAGCAGGCCTAGTCAGATATTTTGTTGCAAATTAAAGGAAAGGGGGGCCCTCACTCCCTCCTCTAGGAAGCACTGAAAGGCATACAAGGAAGGGGACTTGTGGTTGCTGTTGAAACATTCCATACTGTTTTCTCCAGTACATTGCCGAACAGGGTGCTGCATAACAGAAGGTGAGAAAGGTTACAGGGAAGTTGTAAAACAAGTAACCACAGGCTGAGGTTAAGATAGAGCAACAGAGCAGGGGGTATAAAAGCCCTTGCAAAGCTTCAATAAAGCAGCATTCTTTGTTCAAGAGTGACCCATGTCTCTGTGTCTTTCTTAATCTCCAGACCCTTGCCTGGCTTGCGGTTCATTCAAGTGGCACAGGCGTCACACCATGCTTTGTGTTGTGATCTCATTCTGGAAGTGATATTCCTAACTTATGATGTGTTGTTTTTTTTTTACTAGGTAGACAGAGTACCCCCAGGACAGGACTACACAAGAGTGTGAATTCCAGGAAGTGGGGGGGGGGTCAATGAGGATGCATTTTGGATCTGATTATTACAACTTTATGAAACATGGGCTCCTGATACTGCCCTTAGCTTTGGGGTGGGGCCCGAGGCTTTTTCTGGCAAGTTCCAACTGATGTTACTCACCTGGGTCTCATACTTGGAGAATTTCTGGTCTATTCCATATTTTCGTTTTTTAACATCATAAATTTGAACCCCACAAACATGAGAAAAAGTAGAAGGGAAGAATACACATAAACATTTATCAAGTCTCTCATGTGTGTTAAATACTAGGCAGGATTCCTGTTGTCATTGTTTTATTTAGAACCCCCTTCCCATGTGTGTGCGTTACTCACCATTTGTGAATGAGGAAATTGCCCAAATTTACCTGTACAGCGATCAACAGAGGACTTGAACCTAGCTCTCTTGTCTACTAAGTCTAAGTGTTCTGCACAACTCAGTAGCCCCAAAGTCTAATCTAAGTAGATTTTTTTCCTCAAAAATACTCTAGTTGTATTACTATGGCTCAATCATACAGTATGAGTCACGCTCTAATGTACACCAACTTGGTTTGTGGTTATAGGCTAAACGTTAACCTTAGTTTATTTGAAAACTTAATTTAATAGCACAGTGTTTCTAAATGAAATGAGATATATGTAATATATGTACAGCCTTTTTTGTTGTTTGCTGTTAAAACCAAGTCTTACCATGTGGCCTTGATTATTCTGGAACTCGATTTGTAGACCAGGCTGGCTATAAACTCACAGAGATGTGTGGTACGCACAGTCTTCCACCAACTGCTAAAAGTTTTATACTTGCCAGGCATGATGGCACATGCATTTAATCCCAGCACCGAGGAAGCAGAAACAGAAAGATCTATCTCTGTGAGTTTAAGGTCAGTCTGGCCACATAGTAAGTTCCAAGACAGCCAGGGCTGCATGGTGAGGCTCATCTCAACCAACCAACCAACCAACCAACCAACCAACCAACCAACCAACCAACAAACACATACATAAAAAGAGCAGGACCCTTGCTAGGCATGGTGGTGCTCACTTGTAACCCCAGAAATTTGGGAGGCAGGGGTGGGGTAGCTAAATACTGAGAACTTGTTCCAAAAACCAGCCAACTAAAGGAACTTTATTAAAATTTGGCGTATGGAGTATGGACATTTCCCAGAAGAAATGTCCAGGGCTGAACTCACTACAAAACAAATTCAAGCTTTCCATGTCAGTGGTAAAGAGGTTTATAATAGACTCCATGCTCTGGTTGGGACTGATAATGCGGCAGGTTGTCACTGAGGAGAGCTGTGTGCCAGGCTTACAATGACTTACCTTCATTCATGACCCTCAATCTTTATACAACCCTGTGGTTGTATAAAGACATGACATTGTGTCATTCAGATTTGAAGAATGGAGCTCACAGAGGTGACCCTAGGTCACTGATCAGAGTGTAATTCTCACACTTCAAATAATAGTTGGTTGAACAGTATCCTGGGGTCTGTGCCAGGGATGTGCTACAGACTGACCTGTCACAGAGTGTAAACAGAAGAGGCAAGGCATCAGACCAGCTTGGCAAAGGATGGAGAACTGTCAGTCATCTTGGAGAGATGCCCTTCTTACTCCAGCTTATGGGAAATAGAACTTTCCTTTCATCCAAAACTTTTCTAGCTAGATATTCTGGAACTTTCCTTAATTATTAATATAAGTTCTCCATGTGTCTTGGGGAAGACTAAAAGAAACTTATAATACTTTTATCTAAACTATTTAATCTCTTCAATATCAGTAAGAAAAGTGTTCATCTTTTTAGTCACAAAGTGATGCCTCTGTTTTGTTGCTATGACAGCACAACTGGTACTGACTTTTTTTTTTTAAGTATTTCTTATTGTTCAAGAAGCCGAGAAGTCGAAAAGCACGGTGCTGGCATCTGGTGAAGGCTCTCTTATAACATGGTGGCAGGCATCCCGTAGTATATCCTACCCCAGGCCTCTTCATCTTCCCAAAAGGCGCTAAATCCACATGGAGCCCCCAGGCTCCCTCAGTATCATAAGTTCCTGTTACACATTTCAAAATCCATGCTAGCATCCTGCTTCCTCACTTTACTGTAGCTATTGATTCTCCTTATAACCCTGCAATTTTGACATCCCTCCCTTCCTCCCCCTCCTTCCCTCCCCCTTCCCTCCCCCCTCACCTCCTCTTCCCTCTATTCTCTATCCCCCACTCTTCTCTCCTCCATCCCATCCCTTACCATGTCCAGTCTGCTGATCATATCCAGTCTACTTTTTTTCTCTCTCTCCGCTCGGGACTCTTCCAGATCCTTCTGGCTCTTTTCTCTCTCATACCTATAATAAAATCCTTCCCCTTAACCCTAGCATGGAGTAGTCATGTCATCAGTTTAGACAGGTGATACAATATTAATGGATTTAATATTTCTTATCCTCTAATTCAATAGCTCAGGTCACCCTGTAGATATGTGAACCAAAAAAAAAAAAAATCCTTCAAATGGCCAAAGCAAACCAAAGTTATGTTTCTGTCACTTTAACCAAATCTAGCATAACGTATTCTAATTTTTCCTATTTTTTTCTTAGCCTAAGACCTAGATGGGGTACTTGTGTTTGCTGTTGTTCTTGTTGCTATAACAAAACAAAAATAAACTTGACAAGAGAAACTTAAGGAAATAAAAATTTCCTCCAGGATACAGTCTATCATGGTAGGGAAGATGGAGCCTGAGGCAGCTGGCCATACTGTGTCCACAGTTAGGAAGCAGAGAGACGTGAATGAATGTTCCTGCTCAGTCTGCTTTTTCCATTCTATTTAGTGCAGAGCTCCAGCCTATTGGACAGCCCTGCTCACGTTCAGAGTGGGTCTTCTCTCCTCCATTAACGTAGTTGAGAAACTCCCTCGCAGACCTCCTAAGTTGTTTATTTATAGCTTCACATGTGTGGTGTGCCCACAGATGCTGTGCAGATGTGTGGAGACCAGAAGGTGATGTTGAGATGTGTTCCCATATTGCTTCTACATCTTTCTTTTTGAGACAGGGTCTCTTACTGTACTTGGAACTTACTATTTCAGATAGAATAGCTCGCCAACCAGCCTCTGGCATGTGTCTGTCTCTGCATCCCAGATCTGGGTTACAGATGTTTATAACCATGTACAATGGTGCTGGGGATTTGACGTTAGGTTCCTTTGCTTGCACAGCAAACACTTCACCCTCTGAGCCACCTCCCAGCCTCTGGGTGATTCAGATTCTGTCAAGTTGACAATAGAAATAGGCACAGTACTTGACCCTCGCATTAGCAACATTGACTGAAGCTTGATCCTATAGAATTGTTGAAAAACAGATGAGTGTATCCCTTAAGCTGGAATGACCATATCCTCAACACACCTCTGGTTTACATTTGTTGCCCTGGTGTTTATATCAATAGGGTCCCCTTTTCAAGGTCCTTCCTTGGAAAGCAATGTAGTTACCTCAGCAAGGGCTCTTTTCTTCTTGGAAACTATTAAAATGCCCAACCTCCTACCATAGAGGGAGTCCCTGGAAGATGGAAGATGGAGGTGAGATGTAACCAGTCTGCATATCTAGTCCAATACATCCTGGTACTGTATATTAAATTCACAAAGGTGAATTCATCATACACACACACACACACACACACACACACACACACACACACACACACACACAAACACACACACCACAGAGCATGAACGGAGGTCAGAGGACAACTTGAAAGCATCCATTCTCTCTGTCTACTTGCCACATGGGTCCCTTGCTCATGATTTTGCTTCTTTTCTCTTTGGAAAGGTAATTTGGAATCATAAAAAAATAGTAATAAATTGGTTTGATTTTCTTGATTAAAAGAATTATAAATGACTATTTGAAGAAATTTCAAGAATGGTCTCAGTCTTGGGTTAATGTCCAATAAAACATTTGCCTATAATTTGCTCAGTGGCATTCTTTAAAGTTCAAACATAGACAGTGAAGCCAGAAACGTGCAAACAATCCTCCATTAAGGCTCAACTAGCAAGTGGCTCAGGACATGGGTTTATGTGACCAGTAGGGCAAGAGGGGCTTCATTTCTCCATGATATCAGGAGAAATGTGCATGCCACAAGTTTCTATCCTGTATGTTACAAATTGCCTTTATAAAGGTGTGATGCTTAATTTTGTGCACCGTGAAATGCTCAGACATTAAGTGAAACAGTGTTCTGGGTATCTCTATGGGATTTTTAAAATAAGATTAATATTTCAGTTGGAAGATGAAACAAAGCTGGATGCCCTCCTCACCATGCTTGAGATTCATTCACAGCATCAGTTAGAAGCTGGAATCCAGCGGACAGTTGCCCCTTCCTGCGGTGCTTAAAGTTGACCATGAGTTTGACAAGATCTAGGATCACATATGAGACAAACTTCTTGAGGAAGTTCTAGATCAGGACAGGGAACTGGCTGTAAATATGACATCGTCCATGGCCTAGGGTCCTGCACTGCATACTGAGGGGAGCAGAGTGTCCACTTTTATCTCTGTGCTTCCTGACTGCCAACGCAATGTGACCTCAGTCTCATAGTCTGGGTCCTCCTGCCAAGCCTCCCTGCTGTGTGAGCATAAGCTTTGTTCACCACAGCAACAGAAGAAGCAGCTACTGCACAAATGGCCTCCTGCATCATAGTCTCTGTGCTGGATCACCCCCACCCTGCCCCGACCCGTACCTGCAACATAACTCTGGAGCAGCCAGCCTTTGGACTTGAACTTCGCTCTCCTGGAGCTCCACTTTGACAATCCATAGATTTTGTTTATCAGCCTCCATAATTTTATGAGCTAATTCCTTATAATAAATTTTTAAACACACATACACCTTTCTATTGTCCCTCCCCCTTCTGAATAACCAACTAATATAGAAAGAACAATAAATCACACATCTGTTCCCGAGTGAAGGCACACCCTTTGCACACATCTGCAGACAGTAAAAAGCCCTGGGTTAGACATGTTGTCTTTCCTCCTTCTGTAGATGTGTGTTATGATTTGTGTCTTCCTCTGAAATAGATGGGTATGCTGAGTAAGAAACATAGACAGATTCTGTATTTTCATCTCCTCAGAACTTATTAACCAACAACAAATTCACAAGTTACAATTTTATTGACTATAACTCACCAGACAGTTCTGAATCAGTTGATAATATGACCATTGGCAATCACAGGTTATTTTATTTCAAACTTAATGTTAATATTAGCTTGTTGGCTGCATACTAAGCTTCACATGGTGATAGACAGACAGCTACAGTCCAAGAGTTAAGGCCGTGTCATACCCTGGAGCTCACAGGAGCCTTACAGGCAGCAGAGGCAGCCAGCTGCAACACACAGGGAGTCACTGCAGGTGATTAGGTAAGATACTGAGAACTCACCCGGAGCTGTGGGAACCAAAGTAGATTCCCTGTGGATGGGAGGGAAGGCCAGGCTAGGTAGCAGGTATGTTATGCAGAACAGCTCCTGCTGTATGAAGTACAGTTTCAATGGACTGTTAAGCAGGGGTCCGCACTGAGCTAAGACCCTGGGACAGAATCTGGAGTTCATCACCTGTCATTCCTATAATCTGTGATGAAATTACCAGCTGCCTGATGAGAAGCTTGGGGTGCTGCCATACTTCAGCTCCAGGCTTCTCCCCTTTGACATGGTCCAGTTTCTACTTTGTGTCAAGATTTCTTAAGAGAAAGCTAATCCCAGCATTCTTGGTATCAGGCCAGGACATCTGCCGCAGATTCAGGGATCAGGGTTCAGATCAGGATGAATGGGGAGGAACAGATTTCAGGCATAGTCTAGACCCTGGCATAGCACTGAAGCTGTGTTCTCTGTACTGCACACCTGGCATAACATAGCGCTGCAGTTGTGTGCTCTGTACTGCACACCTGACATAGCGCTGCAGCTGTGTGCTCTGTACTGCACACCTGGCATAGCATAGTGCTGCAGCTGTGTGCTCTGCTGTATCTTCACACCCCGTCACCCACTCCCCTCATCCATACTCCAGAGCTGGAGAGGGGTCTGCTCATGATCCTGCCTGGAACCAGAGGAGAAAGTCTGCCAGACCACCACCAGGTATCCATGTTCTCCATCTGTCTTATAATCACCTGCACCCCTCCAATCACTATCCCACTTTGAACCTCAATTCCCTGTTTGCAAGCACAGTTGTCTAATTTCATCCTCTTTATTTGCATCTATATTTGGACATTCTACAGGTTGGACCAGTCAATTATATCCCTTGGGAGGAGAGTCATAAATGATGGGTTTATGTTCTAGAAGCAGAACCATTCTGGATGGCTGTCACCAAGGTTTTAGAAGTGTGCTTTGCAATGAATGGGGAGATGAAGGCATAGAGACCTTTCCTCACACTACGTTATTTCACTTTGAAAGTGCTTCCCACAGCAGTCAAGAGGAGCCTCATTTCCCCCACATCCCCACACTCTCTACTTTCTCAGAAGAGAATTCACTTCAGAGCCACATGAAGAGATAATGCTCTTGGTCCTCTCCTGCAACAGGGTTCTCAGTACAGAGCAGGTGCTCTTGGGTGAGAGCAGCAGGGTTGTGGTCTCCTCACACACTTGTGAAAGACCCTGGTTATTACCCACCGAGGGCTAGAATAGATGCTATTCTCAGCCACACACTGTTGTTTTTCCAAGGGAAGTGGGTACTGTTATCTGTGTTTTATTTCTATCTATTGCTTTGTAGGAAAAGATGCTAGATAGCCCACTACTGTTGTTTAGCTAACCAAGGGCTTGTCCTGGGAGAAGCAGCCACTGAGGAGGAACCCTGGGTAAAATCCAAGGCCTCTGCTCAAGGCCTCTGCCTCTTCCTCTACCCAGAAATCCCATGGATACTCTCAGCTGATACCTTCCACTCATCTACAGGGTGTGGTATGCTCTCTCTAGGAAGCCTACCTTCACCTTGAAGGTAGGTTCCATTTAGATAACCCTGTAGTGTTTCTCAGATACTTCCTTGGCTTCCCACTTCCTTCCCTTCCCCATTGGAATGCTTTTGCTCTGTGGCTGACACAGACTGACACCCGTGAGCCTTCTCCAGGGAAGGGCCCTGTTATGGTGCTAGTGGAAAGGAGGATACCATTCCCAGCTTTCTGAGGCAGATCATGATTGCTGTATCTCAGGACATGTCGATAAGCCCATGTAAGCTTGTGAACATGTGAATGAGCTGCTAAGGCCAGTTACTGGGACTGGTTCCAGCATGAGAATGAAGCTGGTAATGTGTAGATGGGCTTCTAAGGAAGCACAGCTGACATCGGCATAGAACTATAGACCCTCTTGACGATGGAGTCCGTGTGTGAAAAGCATTCCCCCTGCCTCATCAATGGTAACTAGCCCACCAAGGACCAATATTCCATAAATCTTCTCTATTTAATCTCCCCAACCTGGTAAAACGTTTGTCTGCACAAAGGCCCCACCCAGAACTTCCTGGCCTTTCCCCTTCTGACACTTCCTCTGCACTAGTTCTTTCAAAACTAACCAGCTGTGATACCGTGAGGTGAGAGGCCAGCCAATGGCAAAAGAGCACAGTCACCATCTGCCTTAGAATGTAAACCGAATGAACACCCTGCCCCTGGCACGCTTATTCACCTTCTTTGGGTCATGGTGTGCCCTTTTGGTAAAAAGAAATTGCCTTGCCAAGATGTTTTCACTCTGTTCATGTGTTTCCTCGTGAAAAATGAGATTATTCTTCATTTGCTTCTAACACAAGCGGGACTCTCTAATGGAGCTTACATCAGAAGAAACCGTCTCTTTGCTGGACTTTTCTCCTGCTCCTTCCTCTTCCCTTCCCCCTCATCCTCCTTCATACCCAATGAACTACCTTCATGATATTTCTAGTTTTTTGTTTTTTTTTAAAAAAATTGAATTGTACGCGTATGTATGTTTGCCTACAAGTTTGTCCATGTGCCATTTACATGCTCGATGCCCTCAGAGAGAAAAGAAAGTCCCTGGAACTGGAGTTAGAGAAAGCTGTGAGCCACTACGTCAGTGCTGGAAATAGAACTCAGAACTTTTGGAAGAATAAGCGCTCTAAGTCACTGAACCATCTTTTGAACCCCTCCTGGACCCTTCTTGAGAGTCCCATGTATCAGCACAACTCTTGGCTGCTAACTCTAGTTCCCAGCAGGACAGTGTCTGAACTACCCATCTGTCTTCCTCTGTGTGTTGGGATCTGCCTTGGTGGATCACACTTATCTCTCCAGACAATAGGACCTAGGGCATTGGACTCTAGTCACAACACCCCCAGCCCACTCCTCTGTCCCCACCTAGTACCAACAGAGTGTGGAATGTGATTGTGACAGAGAGCTGCTTGGTTGCCACAGCATTGTCTTAGGCACGTCCAGGCAGGCCTAGGCAGGTCATCAGGGGTTCTGTTGACATGAAGGACAATCAGATTTCCCAAGAGAAACCACAGGTGGAGACATAGACATATGCATATTAAGAATCAGAGCCGTTTACCCTGTTGTCTGTCTTCACACTATTCTCTTCAGGGTTTAGAGGAATGGTTAGTTTGGGGTTGAATTTCCCCCCAGGGACATTTTATCAGTATATTTGGGATGGCGATGAGGTGCAGGGGGACAAGTCATGTAAAGGAATGGAGGACTGTAAGAGGAAATGGTCTCAGTGGAAGAAGAAGTTTCAGGAGAGGTGAGAGCCAGGCCTCTGCTCCTTGTTTCTCTTCCTCTTCCAGCATTTCCTCAGGCCATCCCTGTAGCTCTCTCACCTGTGTACAGGGCCATGTAGTTGCAAACAATAGGCATCTATATTGGAGAACAAATTGTATGTGAAAATAATTACATATTCCTTTCTTCTCCTTACAGATGTTGCTGAGTTAGGGTCAGAGCTGAGCCCAACAACCTCCCTATAAGACAGAATTTAACAAACAAAACAAAACAAAACAAAAAACCAGCGGTGTGCACAACTAAGCAGTCCTGGTCAAGGTGTGGTCCCGCCCATCACCATTGTTTGGCTCAGTCTCTGCTGTGAGAGATGTTCTGACAAGTTGACAGAACTATGTAAAATTAGGCTTCGGGAAACAAGAACCCTCTCTATCTGGCACTGGGGGCCCATCCTTTTTCTTCTTCCAGCATAAGCTTCTTGGGGAAAAAATTCAGCTTTTTATGGTATATTATTTCAATTGTTCTATAGCCAAAGGGGGTGGGGGTGCTAGTGTCTCTAGAGAATGTCTTTACTCCTGACAGGACAGTTACAAATAGCCCATCCTGTCCTAAATCTATCTGTGATGAGCACCTGGGAAATGCAGGAAATAATAGTGTCCCTGGCTGGGTGCAACCAACAGAAGGCAAAGGAGATATTAATGATTACACAATGAAGACCCAGAGACTTGCTAACGCTCTGCATGCCCAGGGAACCACATCCACTCTGCAGAGGCTCAGCATATGATAGTCCCTGAGGGAAGGTCTGGGTGATGGCATGTTTGATGTTTTCTGTCTCCTCTCACGCCCATGCAGTTGTCAAAAATTCTAAGTCACTCTCTCTGTCTCCTCTTCCTTCAACAAATCAGGGTTTGCCCACTCCCTAGCCCCAGGCACTAGCCCAGCAATCCCGAAGGATGGAGATCAGTCACTGACCTCACACATTTTCTAGGTTGTCTAATTTGATGACGTGAGCACTCCAAGGTATGCTTGAGAGGAAGGTTTTTTATTGTGAAACGGGTTCCCACCCACCAGAAGGAGACATTGCCCTTACCTTTGACAGGAGGAGCATATGGCAGAGAGAAAGACACATCTGGAAGAGTACAGAGCAGAAAAAAGTAGAGTGGGCATGACCAGGGCTATGCTATCTGCAAGAGAGGGAAGCATAGCAGGAGACAGAGAATAGAGAAAACATAGTAAGGGAAGGAGAGAGAGAGAGAGAGAGAGAGAGAGAGAGAGAGAGAGAGAGAGAGAGAGAGAGAGTGAGTGAGTTTAGGGCAGCGGAGAGAGTGAGAAGGCAGGATGGTAGCTTCGAAATGTGTAACAGGTACTTCTAATACTGAGGGATCCCGGGGACCAGTGTGAGTCTGGTAGGCACCACTCGTGGTCACATGTCCCTTCTGCCAGAGGTAAGAGAAAGGCTCCTTTTGGCAGCTGGGAGCCAGCCACACAGGTTTCTGAGGAACGCTGGCTTTTCTCTAACTGCCAGAAACTCTCCTATAGTCCAGGCTGAATTTTAGAATTGGAAAATTGGCTTTTTCTTTGGACCTGACATAGATGGAGGACATGGGCATGCAGTCAGGCAAGATTGGAGACCAAGTTACTAAATTTCTACAGGAAAATTAGGCGGAGAATTGAAAAGAGAATGTTGGCCATCAAAGGAGCCCATGCCCACTTTGATGTTGTTTTTGGAATCAGGGTCAGTTTCACATTTGTTTCTGTTTATACGGGGTTGGTTGGTATCTGAATGCTAAATCTCTTGCTGGTTTGCAGCCTTGCCTGGCTCATCACTTTAGCTGCCCCGGATTCCTGGGCAGTAGTCACAGAAATGTGTACCTTAGCTCAGGTCTGCATCTGAGAGCAAAGAAAGCTGTTCTCAGCCTAAGAGAAGCTTGTGAGAAGCGAAGTGAGGGATGGAAGGGGGTAGGAAAAGAGAGAGGTGGGAAGGGAGGAGCGAGAATGTGTGTAAAGAATCCCTTATATAAAGCTGATATGAGAAGTTTCGAGAAAATAAAATATCCAAGGGGAACATATTGGTATCAGCTGAGTCTTTTTAAGTATATGAAAAGGGCAAGAAGGGACTCATATTTATTTGTTCTGATCAAGGGATGATCGTAGAAGAAATCATTGGCTGGAAGAAGAGTGGAAATGATGACCTCGGAGTCCACTCATTTGGGGGAGGGGCACTTACTGAGTCACATTCAGCTGTGGTCATATAACATGCAGGACCACGTACTTGGGGCCAGGCACGTACCTGGGATAGGCGCTGTGCTGACTATAAATCTCAAAACGCTGTGGGTGAGGAAGACAGGAGACCAAGGCTGTGTCAGTGCAGTGAGGAATCCACAAGACAGTCCCACATTTGAGGTAAGAAGGAGGACTCTCATGCAGGACACTGGCGTGCTGCAATGCTAGGCAGGGACAAGCCAGGTCAGCCCTATCACAGAGAGGGACAGGCCAGGTAAGTCTGCCTTAAGGAGGAACAGGGAAGCTGTAACCTTGGATGAATACAAATTAATACAACTTTATGTGGAAGGAGACCCCACTGGAAGTAATTCTTGCTGGTTTTTTGTTGCTCTTTTTGTCTTTGTGTTTTGTTTTTTCCAGGCAGGTCCTCACATAGCTCAAACTGCCATTGAACTTCATATGTAGCTTCTATCCCTAAAATACTGGGATTACAGGCATTTTATTCCCATGCCCTCAGTTCTGTGAGGCACTAGGGATATGCATCCCAGGCAAGCACTAAGCCCTCCAACCCCTGGTGGAGATAATTCTAGACGAAAAAAAAAAATCTTGTGACAGAGAGGATGTGACATGGCAAAATGGTTCCGGGGCCAGAGGGTGAGGAGAAGGCAGAACAAGGTGAGGCTGCAGGAGAGGTGGGACCAGATCACACCTGTGTCAGGCTGTTCAGGATGGCGGAGGAGAGTTTTAGCTACATTCTTTGGAGGCTTCATTCCAGGCTCAATGTGAAACACTCTCAAAGTGGACCGATCACTTGAAAAGCAACAGGAATCCGGATTGAGAAGAAATGTAGGAGTTCAGACCAGGGGGCAGCTGTGCCAGTTCTGATAACCTGTCTTCCTGCATGATTCTGCAAAGGAGACCCTGGGCCTAGGGACTTTGATTAGGTAACTTGTGAGAGCTGTCTCTGAATGCATGCTTCTCCCACAGAGAGGCACCTGCTTCTGCGGGTGGCTCCTGGGTCTCTAGGATTCTGTTTTCTGAGATGTTTTTGTTTTATTCTCAGGGGTAGCCTTGTGTTTGTCCTGGGAAATGGGGCCAGGAAACAGGCTGAGGCACATTGTGAAGAAGTTCCGTTCCAAAATATTTTTTTGAAATGTAGACAGAGGTGAATTTTATAGAGCCTGGGAGTGTCCCAGGTCCACGCCCCAGGGCTGGTTTCCTAGGTGAAAGATGACTTTGGGTTCTGCTCCTGATAAAGAGATCAAGTCAAAATCACAAGCTTTTGAACTCAGGAGAACTGTTTTTACCGATGCTTCCTTGGGAATTCTTCCTGTCTCTGGAACTTGACCAGGTAATGAAAGTTGCATAGAATGGAGATGAAGGGCCCCCGATAAAGGCCTCTTGTGTTCAACCCACTGTGCCATATCAGGTGACCAGCTTGTCATATGTGACCATCCTCCTCCGACTCCGCCCCATTATTCTTGGGCTCAGGTGAAATGAAGATCTGGCTTTGAGTTCGCAAAGTGCGCAGCTGACACAGGTGTGCATCAGATGATGTCACTGTAGCACAGTGAGGAAGGTCTCTGGGTAGGAAGAAAATGTCAGGTTACAACTGTCCCTCATACCGAATCCAGCCACAGACAAAGATGAGCTCACTCTGGTCCCCTGGAAGCAAGTCACTTGGTCCTGAGGACAGACCGAAGAAAAAGAAAGTGGGAAATCTTACCAAAACAAAAATGACCATTTTTCAAAGTGTCCCTTGGTTAAATCAGAGGCTAACCAAAGCGGATTGGAACCTAGTCCTTCCACTACAGATACAGCAGCAGGGTTCTCCTCCTTTCTGCACTGACCACTCACCCTGAGTTTCCCTGGTGATTCCGCCTGATCTCATCAAGGGGGACTTCCTCCCTGGGGAAGGGAATGTTGGAATGCTTGCTGGCTGCTTGTTGCTGTGCTGAAAATAAACTGTAGGGGGCGGTACATCTGGGAAACCTGAGAAGAGCCTAGTGGTGCTCCAGTGAAGGATGCTGGGATGTGGGCCAGGGTGGGGAGTGTGGAAGCACAAGAGGCAGTCACATCTTGGATTTACTTTAAAAACAGTGCAAGAGTTACAGCTCCGGAGGAAAAGGTACCCTGGCTTATCTATGCACACAGCTGTGAGAAGAAAGGTATCCTGACTTGTTGAGAAGTCTGGCTATACCTGAAGCTGGGGTGTTGTGGGAATGATGGTCTCCCCACAAAATGTGGCAATCCTGCTCCATTCCCCTATGAGCGCTTCCCAGCAGAGGAGGCCTTTGCTTCTCTGATCCTTTCCACAGAGTTTCCCAACAAAGATTCTGCTCCATATAGGAGAAAGAAGCTCTTTACCCAAAAACTCTTCCAAGAGATTTATTTGGGAAAGAGGAATCCAGGAGAGTGGCTGCCTCTGCTGGGATAGAGGGCAGCTCCCAACTGAACAGGCACAGGGCTTATATAGGGCTTCTTAGGGGCAGAGTTTTCCAGGGAGATTCATGGCTCTGTGTTCCCTTCTGGCTCGTTGAACATTATATTCACTTCTTAGATAATGACTACAGACATTTGTTGGGCCAGTGAGAAAACACGGATTTTTATTATTATTTTAGTTACTATACAAAAATAATATTTTTAGACATGTGTGCCATATTTTCCTCTCACCACCCCTCACGGCTCCCCATCTTCTTCCTCTTCCCTTCGCCCTCACGTCACGTGACATACACGTGTGTAGTTAGATCTAGACTCCATAGAGCACAATGGGATATTTCATTTTTCTTCTTTCCCCATTATCCTCTCTTGCCCTTTGCCTCCCAACACAAACTCTCTTTTATTTTTCATGTCACATGAGAGAAAAGACATTTCTCTTTCTGAGTCTGGTGATCTCTAGGTTCATCTATTTCCCTGCAAATAACATTTCACTTTTAAAAAAACTGACTAAAACTCCATTATTATCCATCTTGTTTTCTTTACCCTTCTGTTGTTGGTAGGCATCTAGGCCAGTTTCATATCTTGGCTACTGTAAATAGCAGCTATAAACACAGACGTATGATGTCTCTGTGGGCTACTGACTGACAGAATCCTTCAGGTAAACACCCAAGAGAGGCAACACTGGGCCATAGAGTCAGATTTCTTTTTTTCTTTTCATGACCATTCTTTCTGATTATAATCTAATGACCTTAAATATTAGCTACTTTTCCATTGTCGTGACAAAAACATTTGAAAGAAGCAATGAGAGAGGAAGGGTTTGCTCTGGCTCACAGTCTGTATCTACAGTTCCTTCTGGCAGGGAGGACACCACAGGGGGACTGGGGGCAGCTGGCCACAGTGCGTCTAAGGTCAGGAAGCATTCTGCACTGAGCCCCAGCCTAGAGGATAGTGCTGCCCACAGTTAAGGTCGATCCTCCCTTTTCAATTAGCTTACCGATAAACTTCCTCACAGACATGTCTAAAGTTCATTTCTAGGCAGATTCTAAATCCCATTAATCTGGCAATCAAGAGTAATCCTCACACACTTAAAATTTTTTTAAAAACGAGTAAAATATAAGAAATCTTAGTTATTTAAGAGGAAATACACTTACTTTAGTGTGCACACACAATAAATAAATTAAAATGTAATAAAAGAAAAGATTTTAAGAAAACTATGTTGCAGAATATTTGTTTACATTGTAAAAATGTGTCTCTGCCTAAGGTGCCTTCTGATTGGTTTAATAAAGAGCTGAATGGTCAATAGCTAGGCAGGAGAGGTTAAGTGGAGCTTCTGGGAAGAGAAAGGAACTCAGAGGCTTAGAAACTACATGCATGGAGCAAGATGTAAAATAAGTCAGACACACGGTACAGAGGAGAGGTAGCCAAGCCACATGGCAGAATATAGATTAATTGAAACAGGTTAATTATGTTTTGAGAGCTAGTTGGGGAAAAGTCTAAGTTAAAGGCCAAGATTTCATAAATGATAATAAGTCTCCGTGTCATTATTTGCTGGCTGGTGGTCCTGATGACAAAGTACTACACAAAACTGGGGGTGGAGGGGTCGAGGGCGTGTGGAGTAGCTAACACTAATTATACGTGAATTAGTCAAACTTCAAGTTATTAATTTATCAAAATAAATAAACTCTAACACACACTTAAAAGCCTTAAAAAAAAACCTGTAGCAATATATTGTATATTCAAAAAAGTTTTTGTGGAAATTAGAAGACACAGCCAAACCACATTTAGCCAGGAAGGTCGGGGAGTGGTAACCCACACCTTTAATCCCAGCACTCAGGAGGTAGAAATCCTCTGGATCTCTGTGAGCTCAAGGCTGGACAGAGCCAAAGCCAGGTGGTGGTAGTGCACACCTTTAATCCTAGCACTAGAAAAGTTGAACCAGGAAGTGAGATAGCTGGGGCGGGAGGGGGTTGGGGGGGGGAGGGAGCAGGCAATAAGAATTCAACACTTTGTGTTCTCTTTTTTCCTCTGAGAACTCAGAGATATTCAGTCTGAGGGTTTGTGAGGAGCAGCTAGGAGGGAACTGGCTGTGGCTTGTTTCTCTGTCTCTTTGATATTTCAGTCGTCCCCCCCCCCAATATCTAGCTCTGGGTCTTTATTAATAATACCAAGAATAACTTGTGTAATATAAACCTACAATCTGATTTCTTGAAATAGATTAAGCCCTTCAAAGCCTGAATGAGTTAAAAAAAATATTAAAACATAAGATTCGGCCAGTATTGGTGGTTCATGCCGTAATACCAGCACTCAGGGGTCTGAGACGGTGTAGGCTCATTTGAGAGTCTGTCTAGACTCTTCTACCCCATCTGTTTACATCAAAACAGCAACAGAGTCATTAGTGTGACTAAAATTCAAATTTTAAGGAGAAAAAAATAACTTCCCTCATAGCACATATGACTAACTCTGACCCAAGAGGAAGAAGATTGTGTGTGTGTGTGTGTGTGTGTGTGTGTATGAACTTCATTTGAAAGATTGTGTAACTGAACAAAACCCCAGGTTCCAACCAGTTTATAGGTTAGTGGCAGAGGTATTGCCTTCCCTGCCATCCCTGACTTTATATCTCAGCCACAACACAGGGTGTCACAGCACATTACAGTCATGTTCTCACCATATCTGAATTCTGCTGATTGGTTTTCTGTTCTTAACATCAACCTACAGGTCAAGCAAACTCAATTACAAGCGTGCTGTAATACACAGCTATTAAAAATGTCTTGATACGTTAAAATATGGTAAGCTCTGCTCAGTGACATGGCTCAGCAGGTCAAGGCTGATGACCTGAGTCCCATCCCTAGACCTTGCCAGGTGGAAGGAGAAAACCAGCTCCTACAACTTGTCCTCTAACTGCCACATGCATGTAGACATGCTCACACCCATGTGCATGCACATACACTCACACACTCACACACACTCACACACACTCACACATGCACACACACACTCACACAGTCACATAACCAGTAAACAAATGGCATACATATATTGAGTGAGACAGGGTCTTTCTATGTACCCTTGGCAGTCCTGGAACTTGCTATGTAGGCCAGGCTGGTCTTGAACTCACAAATTCCACCTGACTCTGCCTCCTGAGTACTGGGATTAAAGACATGTATCACCACACCTGGAGACCTAAAAATATGTTTTTAATTGGTTAATTAACAAAAGTAGGGAGAATGCCAAGGAATAAAAAGACTGCAGTGAAGGTACATTTGTGTTTAACAAAGAGCAAGTGTATAAATTTGTATAAATTTGATGGAGCAAGATAGAGAGGATTAAGTATGTTATTTAGTGATAAGCATCAGAAGAAGTCAATTAAGAGTGTCATTTAAGAAGGGGAGGGAGGAAGAGCAGAACATGAAGTGGGAAGTGGGCAGGTATGCGGATATGCCCACGCTTCATGTCCTTGGACTCAGTAGACACCAAGATGGATAAAGCACAGGTTAAAGATGTGAGGATGGAAGCTGAAGCTATGATGATAATCACATGACATCAAAGGTCAAGGAGTTCAAAGTTAAAAACCTCAAGGAGCTCAAAGAGGTCACTTCCCGGAAGTGGGTACAGGACTTGTATTTTGTATCCCTGTGTTCCAGTTGCATTTAAGAAGCAGTGATCACTGTATTGCTATGGTCTCAAAGGCTTGGTCTGCAAAGGGGCGGTGTTGGGATGTAGTGTAGTCTTTAAAAGGTAGCCTTAGTGAGGGGGTCTTAGGTACTGGGAAATACTTCCCATGGGACTCTTTTGGTGGTTTTTATTTTACCCATTTGACAGGTTTTGGGCAGCAGGTGTGTGTGTGTGGGCGGCGGGGGGTGGGGGGGGAGATTCTTATAAAAGAACCAAGCTAGGTCCTTACATATTCTCTAGCTTTCTGTTTGAGATATAGCCACTTTCTTCTACAGAAGTTCCCATCAGATAATGGAGCTGTCCCTTCTTGGAATTCTTTTTTGTATGCATAGTACTGGAGATTAAACCCAGGGACTCCTAAGCACATGCTCTGTCACTGAACTACGTTCTCTACCCTTGCGTTTTGGGAACAGGATTTTGCTACATACCTCAGGCTCACTATATATTCACTGTTGCAGCCCAAGCTGTTCTCACAATTTTGATCTTCCTGCTTCTACCTCGTTAGACTAAGATAATAGACATAGACAACCATGCTCAACTCAGCTTCCATCGTTTTTCTTCTATAACTTTGCTAATAAACTTCTCTTTGTTCGTAAATAGCCCATGCCAGATATTTTTGTTATTTATATAAATATATATTTAAAGAGAGAGAAAGCCAAAGCATCTATATGAATGAATGTATATATAAGTAGACGAGTCAGCATGATGGGATTTTGGGGGGCAGAGGAAAGGAAAAGCATTTCCTGGCTTCAGTGTTGCCAAAGACAACTTTCCATCTGATAAACTCTCCATTGCGGTATCAAGCCGTTGTGACCTAGAAGCTTCACATCTTCTTCTGGCTAGACTTCATGATCCTAGATGTTATGCTTGACTGGAGGAGGAAGGGTACCAGTCTCATCCCACTGTGACCCTGAAAACTACAACAACTGGCATTGATGGATATGGCCCCTAGTGGCATGAATGTTATGGGAGTGACCAACTGCTTTCTGATTGGATCTAAAGCCCACCGGGTAAGATGGAACCAATACCTGGCACTGTTAAAGTGATGAGAACCTGTGGCTGGATAGGAATAAGTCCTAGGGGGAGAATCCAGTATGATTAGTCTGCTAAATGAATATTATGTTAAGATGACTTCTGATGAGTTACTGATATACCCATAGTTCAGAGCATCTCAATCCTCATCAAAGAAGCTTCTTCTTGCAATAGGGGGCAGCTAATGCAGAGACCCTCAGTTATCATGCCCAGAACAAGAGACTGTGTAGTGTTCATCCCTAAATGGGTTATACTTATAACAAGTCTCCCCTTAAGGTTTAGGGATCTTTATTTATAGAAGAAGTTTAAAGACCGCAAGAGGCAGAGGTCACATTGTGTGTGTAGAAAGGCAGCAGACAGTGGACAGGAAGTAGGCATCAGGCTGTTGTACATTAAGGTCCACCCACTGACTTACTTCCTCCACTGAAGCTCTACTTCCTAAGGGTGTAAGAACTTCTGAAAACAGTACCACCAGTTCAAACACATGTGTGGTGGCTTCAATGAGATGTCCTGTATGTTCTCTGGAATTTGAGTTTGTGATCTCCAGTCGCTTAGGAGGTGTGGCCTTGTTGGAGAAAGGGTATCCCTGGGGAAGGACTTTGACATTGAAAATGTCTCCCATCAGTTCTAGTTCACTCTATTTTCTGCTGTTAGAGATGGGTGCTCTTGGTTGTTCCCATCAGCCATGCCTGATTCCTCCTTCACCCACAGTCACAGTGGGAGACTTATCCCTCTGGAGTTGTGAACCCCAAATGAATCTCTCCTGCCAACTGTCTCCTTTATCATGGTGTTTCATTGCAGCAACAGAAAACTAGGTTATGGACATGGGATTATGAGGACATTTCATGATCAAACCACCACAGGAGGAAGCCCGACTTGACATTGACCTTCCTGGAGAGCCTTGACCAATGGTCAAGCCTGAGCCTGTTGGTGTAGCAATCCCCAGATATAGTTTAAGGAAACAATGGGTGACCTAGTGAGTAGTCATCATTCCAACAGAGGGGACACTGGACTGGAGTTCCAGAGGGACTTTTTGAACTAGACAGGCAGACATCTCAGCTACATCAAGGTTGCCACAGGCAGCAAACTCTCTTCTCCATCTAAACCAGAACC
Source organism: Phyllotis vaccarum (assembly GCA_033318265.1). Classification (NCBI taxonomy): domain Eukaryota; kingdom Metazoa; phylum Chordata; class Mammalia; order Rodentia; family Cricetidae; genus Phyllotis; species Phyllotis vaccarum. Next base: position 7,112,527 of record JARWLC010000019.1, read on the forward strand.
TCACTTCATATAGCTAAATGTCACATGAAGTCACCGGGCTGATGTGTGTGGTAGTATGGCTCAGTGTGGCTCAGTGGCCTGAGGTGCTAAGTCTAATTTGCTTTCATAACCACATCACTTTCAGTTAACGGGGCTAGAAACATCCAAAAAAAAAAAAAAAAAACAGCAAAAAACCTTATTTCAATAGAAACACAATACAAAGTTCATTTTCTAGGTTACTTACTCTTTTCAAATGCAGAATTGTTATACATTATTTTTTGTTACTTTGATTTATTGAAAATAAAATTTTGTCTCACTGAGTTTTCTCTTCTAACTATACAGTATTAGGTCTCTTGTCATGGTTGAGGTAATATACAATAATACAGTCACGGAAGTTCTGTCCCATCCCCTCCTGCCCGTGGGCACTGAATAAATTGCTTTTCCAAAACTTATCTTCATTATTCACTAGCTGTGACAAGTTGTGTTATTTAACAGCCAAGGATCATTTTCCAGATTTCAAAGGCAGAAGCACTTTTATTGATTCTCAAGGTTACTATGAGGATTAATTGAGATAGCTGTGCAAAAGTTCTAGGGACATAGTACATACTCCATAAATACTGGTGCACAGGAAAAAAAAGACCACAGTCAGTCATTTGTGTCTTGTAAGACAGCATCCCTCATCTCTAGATCAACAAAAGCTAAGGAAAAAGTGACTGGCAAATTATTGAGGCTGAACATATTAGAATGTCCCCTTGATGTATGCGCATTATGCAAAGCACTATATAATCAACATATCTAGCACCGCCAGGGTTTTCCTGTTCCCTCTTGCCTACCTGCCCCTGGACAGCCCCTAAGCTGCCTTCTGAAGCTGTCCAAGATTTCTCCTTGCTGTGAAGAGGTTTTGTTGTATTTGCCAGCACATCTTTAACATCTGAGTAATTCACATGTGTGTTTTCAAGGTCTGTGGCTTTTATCTGGCTTCGTTGTTTTCTTATGATTGGGCAGGGAGTGTGGGATTTGGAGAGACATATCATTGAGGTGAGATGCTGTTCTCTCAGAGGTCATAACAAATTGACATGGTATGGTCTTTGACCACTTGGTTAAGGTGGTACCAGCAAGATCTCTCATGAGAAACTTATTTTAAATTATGTTTATATTTATTTATTTGTGTGTATGAGTGCTTTGCCTGCTTGTATGCTGCACACTGCATGCATCCCTGGTGCCTGTGGAGGTCAGGAGAGGGCACTGAACTACTTGGAATTGGAGTTAATATGGTTGTGAATCGCTAGATGCTGAAACTGAAGCTGGATCCCTCTGTAAGAGCAACAAGTATTCTTAACCACTGAGCCATCTCTCCCCCCAAATTTAATTTTAAAAAGTTTTTAATGTACTTATGTGTACGTTGAGTATGTGTGCATACATGTTCGTACCTGTGCGAATGTGTATCTGAGTGTGTGGCGGTCAGATCCCTCTAGTGTGAAGAGGGTGTTAGATCTCTTAAAGATGTTTAGATGTCCGTGGCTTATTCATGAGGGCTGGGATGAGAACTCTAGTCCTTAATTCTGTGTAGCAAACACTCAACCACTGAGCCACATTTCCAGCTTGAAAGGTTACTTTTAAAAAACTTAATTTCTATACACTATTCTTTGGAAATTGATAGACCCAGCCAGTACTCAATGGAAAAAGAAGGAATTAAATTCTCTCCCACAAGGAGGAAACTTTACACATATTTTTTGAATTGCCGTATCAATAAGCTTATCCTGTCTCCACCTGCTTATCTATATATTCAGCACTTTTATAGTGAGGGCTCATGGATATTTGATTTATCTTTTTAGGTTTCAGTCTAATATTGCTTATATTTTGTAACTCAGATAAATATGGACATACAGGATAATGACATGGACATGAAAACCCTAAACCAAACCCTCTCACTTATGGTATATTGATTTGGAGGAGAACGTAGACAGTTCAGTGCAGAAGGAGCAGTGTTTCCAGCAAATAGTGTGCAGACTGCTGGAGAGCCATGTATGGAAGGATGGAATGAAACCCTGGACACTCACAGTCTCCAAAAGGCTGCACAGTGGGAAGAAGCATGGCCAGGGTAACAGTCACAAAGCCGATACTACTAGACTGTGTAGGTTAAGGGAGTGATGGAATGTAGGTGACAGGGAAGGATGGCATGCTGCTGATGGGCCATAGACAGCATGTCTTGCTGTTGGCATTCAAATCCTGTTCCACTACCTCTTCCCTGCTTGACAAGCCCTCAACCTTCCTAATGATGCCACGTTTTAATACAGGTCCTCATGCTGTGGTGACCCCCAACCATAAAATTATTTCATTGCTACTTCCTAACTATAATTTTGCTTCTGTTATGAATCATAGTATAAATATCTGATATGCAGGATCTCTATATGCAACCCCAAGTCGGTCACGACCCACAAGTGGATAACCACAAGAGCTCATCTTCTCTGCGTTTTCCTCTCATGAAAAATAGCCCATTTAGTGACATCTAGCTTAATGTGAAGATTTAACAGACGACTGTGAACTATCTTCCACAGGCAGATGTATTTGGACAATTGCTCAGCTGGGAATGCTGTTTTAAAAGGTCATGGAAACTTTAGGGGATGGAGTTTCATTGGAGGAAGTAGATCCCTGGGGGATGGGAGATCATGGGGTTTAATAGCCTAGTACCATTTCCCGGCTATCTTTTGGGATCTGACAGCTGCCATAACGTCACCAGCTGCTATATGCTCTTGCTAACATGCCTTCCCTCCTATGACATCTGGATCCCTTTTTATAGTGTGAGACCAAACACGCTCTTCCTTCCATAAGAGCTTCTTATCAGCTTTGTGATAATAGCAAGAAAAATAACTGATACACATGTGAAGAACCTGCTGATAGACTAGGCAGGCATTATATATAATGTGGAAATACTTAGTATCATTTTAACTTACTGTAGCTTTGATAATAAGGACATGATTTTTTAACATTTGAAATGGTTCATTTATTCTTATTTTATGTGCACTGGTGTTTTGCCTGCATGTATGCCTGTGTAAGGGTGTGAGATCCCCTGGAACTGGAGTTACAGACAGTTATGAACTGCCATGTGAGCTATTATTAATCTTATCTTGATATTTAACATAGTCATTATTATGGAGTGAAGATGTCTAAACAGTAAACATGTGAAGTGAAATACAGAGCAGCATGATGGGGAGTCCCTGGCTTTTGAATTGATGGGAATTTTGATACCAAAGTTATCGTGATCCAAAACTACACTCCCGAGAATACACATCAGCTGCTTAGTTCAGGGTTCACTTGTAACACAGCTGAGTGGGCTCTGGGAAGGGGCACAGAAACCCTGAGAACTCTGACCCTCTAAATAGTGAAGCTGGCCTCCTAGAGGCTTGAGCCATCTCCACAATCAGCAACAGAGTATGACCCTATGACCTGATCCTAGCTCTGAACTTCAAATCTTGTTTTTCCAAAACAGCTGGCAACAGCTGCCTTCCCATTTGCTGAGGGAGGAGTCCAGATCTCCTTTGGTACTCAATCCGCTCTCTCTCTTTCTCTCTCTCTCTCAAACAAAACTAAAAACAGATCAGAGGCCAGGTTTTGTTTTGTTTGATAATTGCATATCAAGCTGTCAGCCAGAGCTTAGCAAAGGATATAAACATACTCATAAATTATCCAATATTCAAAAGCATTCTTGATACTGCTATCAGAGCCTCTTTTATGCTCAAAGGAGCATGCAGTATTTTGCAAGGGCAAGCACGCCAAGGGAACTATTTTAATGAACTTAGGGTGCTTGGGTGATGGCAAATGACAGCTGACAGATCCCAAGTGACTCAGGGAGGGACATGAATTCACAATCGCTGTTGGAACGCCTGCAAGGGAGCCATTCATAGGTCAGGAGTGAAGCCTGGAATTATTGCCCGTATGCAAGAGGCTTCCTGTGACACAGTGGGTTTTTTTTTTTATTTGATTGGTTTGGTTCATTTATTCATTTTGCTTGTGTGTATGCATGTGGTGAGGGAGAATGCCCAGTGTGTTGGAGTATCCATGGAGATCAGAAGGAGCCACAGAATACTGTGGAATTGGAGTTAGGAATGGTTATGAGACACCTGACATAGACACCTGGAACTGAATTCTGTTCCTCTTCATGAGCAGCAAGGGTTCTAAACTGCTGAGCCGTCTCTATGGTCTCTGGTTTTGTGTTTTGAGATTTGATATTATCCCATAGCTCAGATCATCCTATAACTCACTACGCAGCCCAGGCTGGCCCTAAACTCATGATGACTCATCATCTACCTCAAGGATCATAGATATGAGCCACTATGTCCAGCTCACAGTAGGACTTGAAGAGAAAATGAAGTTCTTTCTTTACGTTTTAATATGTGTTTTATTTATGTGTGTGTGAGTGTGTGTGTGTGAGTGTGTGTGTGTGAGTGAATGTGCACATATGCATGGAGGTACCTGATGAGGCCAGAAGAGGGTGTCGGGTCCACTGGAGTTAGAGTTACAAGTGTGAGCTGCCAGACGTAGGTGTTGGGATCTGACCCCAGTCCTCATGGCTGGGCAGCGAGTGCTCTTAATCACCAAGCCATCTCTCCAGCCCTGATTCCTGGCATTTAAGCTCACAAATGCATGAGTGTCCATTCTCGTCTTTTTTTCCCTCCTCAGTTCATTCCATTAACAGCTTTAACTACAAGGTCAAGCCTGCCTCAAATTGAGCTGCAGAGGGTCATCCGGTCACCTACCTCTCGACCCTTTTGCTTGCCAGCACACGGTGACAGACACCATTCAGGGCATGTGGGGGAAGAGTGCATATGAAGCATGGTCCCTCCCCCACAGCAGTTGATGGACTAGAAGCTGAAAATAGGTACAAAAACCTTTATCTCCGGTTTGCCTTCTGAGTCCTTCCTACCCCAGAAGTTTGACCCTGCCCAACTCGGGTTTTCTCAGCAAACCCAGTCCCGTAAACTCCCCAATCTATCCCATGCTCCAGAAAGTGCCTTGTGCTTACCTCGCAAGTCACGGGGCTTGAAACTCCAGCATCTAGCCCAAAGACTACCATGTTTTACATGCTCTATAGGTATCTGATAAAATGAAAATGTTTCTTCAACTCTATATTGGTTTGAGATAAGAAGTCTTCACAGAGGCAATTGCTTGCTGGGCTCCATATCTATCACCTGAGGGGAGGGTTCTTGGTACAAATGGGAAACAAGCCTCAATCCCTCTCTCCGTTACAGCCATAGGGATGGGGTGCAGGGTGACAGGTAGTGCCCATCTGTAGCTTGAGAAGACTCCAAAGGAAATGTGGATCTTACTCTGGTTGATAACGCTCCCATTTCCCCACAGGTCTTTGCCTTTGTCATCAGTCCGATTTCTCAATGAACTGTTTGGCAACTCTGCCCTTTCCAAATGGAATCCCCTCAGCACCCCTTTCTTTCTCTACCCCTGAGACTGGTGGGTTTTCCGGCATGGAGGTGACTCTCCTACCTGTCTTAGATAAGGAGCTATGGGAGGTGGGATTGTGGGGGGTGTAGCCTTCAGCCTGATCCTGCCTCTTTTGTGCCTGTTGCTTGGTGACACTGAGAAGCAGAGACCCTTCATCTCTTTGCTCTTGGTCTGCTGGTGTTTGTGACATGGACGAGTTTCTGGCTCTGGTCCTATAAGAGACCCAGGGGCTTGGGTTTCATGCTTCATCTCCTGAAAATGCCTATCTTTCACATTTTATATCCCTTGGAAAGCCCAGCAGAGACTGCTAAGGTCCAGGGGTGGCTGCTCGCTACAGTAGCATGCTTCACCTAGGTCTATTTATTTTGTTGGGCTGCTTTGGCAAGACAACTTTCTTCTCACCTCATCTGCTCGGTTTTCCTGTAAGACAACCTAAACAAGTCATCAGAGCTGAGCCAAAACAGGCTGTCAGCAGCAGGAAATGATCTGTTTCATCAATTAGTTTAAAAAGTTGTCTTGGGGTGGCCAGAAACCTGATCACTAGTACCCACATCTTTCTAGATTGGAGATGAGGTCTAGCGGGAAAAGAAAGATCTAGAAGGCTGAGATGACTATAGGGACGGACAGGGTGAGAATTAAGACACAGAAGGAGTCTGAATTCATACTCAGTGGCACCTATTGGATCCTTGAGTGACTCTGTGGTTCACATGGGTAGTTTAGTGCCTCTGACGGAGGTCAGTTCTCTGAGGGGGCATCGGAGCACCTTGGGCCATTCCCTGCACCCACTCCACCTCCTGCCTCCATGCCTTCTGCCTCATAAACTCTTCAGAGAAGGAGTCAGCTGCAGTTGAAGCTACAGTAAGGTAGGCCAAGATATCTGCAGTGAGGGTTAGAAGATTCCCAATCTGGGTTGCATCCTCCAAGTGCTGAGCTCTGTTTTTCTTTCTTTTTGGTTGTGAACCTTTAATAGTTGATCTAGCCTTCAGTTCTGTTTTTCCACGCAGCTGCAGGTGCAGCTGCAGATGCAGCTGCAGACAGAGTCCCACATCTTGTATCTCACTCCTCACACCCTCACCTGCCAACAGTAACAAAGCCACTTACCTCATAGGAGAGAAAGTGGAGGATCTTGTGAAGGTTCTTGGTTGAGTCAGGGATGTGGTACTGTTGGGAAATGTCTTCCTCCCTTCTGTGGAGCCTTGCAGCCACCTGCCCAAGCTCTGGCTCATACCCTTGGAGCATGCCTCAAGTAGAATCTCAAGGTAGGTGAAGATGTAGTCAGGGTATTTGAGCAACTTCTTCAGGATTAGCTGACCCATGTCTACACCAGCCAATTCTTTACACAAATAGGGTTTGAAGTGGGACAGAAGCTCGGGACCCCATGACCAGGGAGACATGACTGGGTCCTACTAATTCACAGGACCCAGTGGAACTTGGGCCCTGGCTGTCTTTGTCTAAGGGGCACCATTGAGTGGGAGGGCTTTTTCTCCAGCAGGGCTGTGGGTCATATTTACTCACCTCCTTTCAGTTCTGTGGTCATCTTCCTGCCACAACTACTGTTCCTCAGAAGATTTAGGGCCACACTTACTTTTCTTTGCAGAAAATGATCTACTTATGTCCAATACAATTGCAAAATGAATTAAAAATACCACCTGAGGACGTGGTGCTATTTTCCTGTCATGGGTTGTTTTATCCCTTTGGATTGTAAGAATACATTGAAAATGTTTGCTACAGAGAAGGTTAAGTTCTGATTTTGTGTCTGTTTTCAGAAAGAAGAGACTAATATAGGTTCCGATATTGTGGGGACGTGTTTGGTTTTGTTTGTAGAGATGTTAGAGAATGAAAAAAGTGTGAAGATAAATACGATAAGATTCATTCCTGTGTGGCGATAAAAAAGAAAATGCAAAACACATAAACAGAATTGCCTCCCACGATAAGAACTCATCTAATTATATCTGCAACACAGAAACACAGCGGAGACCTTTCCAGGAGCTGGTGAAGTAGTAGCCATTTCTAGAAACCAATATGGCTCTCTATTGATCTCACGAAGGATCAACTGTGTTCATCTGATCAGATTTCTTATTATCACAGGGTCACAGATGAGTGAGTGGCCAAGTTACCTGGAAATGCTGTTTGATAATTATCACAACCGAAATCATGCCTGATAGTCGCTTCATAATGAAGCCCAGCTTTTCATTTGTTCCAGACTCTGAAATCCATGTGGGAAATAATTTGGAGAGGAAATTAACCTCCAAAGCACAAGAGATAGACAGTAGAGGAGAGGCAGATAGGTGAGCCACCACAATTAACCCCATGTAGATCCATTTGGCCGAATGGTCAAGAAACTGTTGATGTTACTAGAGTGGTAACTGATTGGGTCCATTTTCTGTCTCTGTGACGAAATGCCCAAGAAAGTCAACTTGAAGGAAGAGAGATTCATTTTGGCTCAGTTTCAAGGATTCAGCCTATAGGCAGCTGGTTCCAGGCCTGTGGTGAGAAAAGTGGTAGGCCTGGGCAAGGGGAGGCTGCTTCCCTCCTGGTGGCCAGAATGTGAAGTGGTCCAAGGACAAGATGCAGTCCTCAAGGGCACACTGCCAAGGACCAACTCCCTCCAGCCAAGACCCGCCTCTTAAGTTTTTATTATGTCCCATAGCCTATCAGATTATGAACTTCCAGTGGATTGCTTTATCCATGAGATCTGATGGAACCTCCTTGATCCAATCACTTCCTCAAAACCCCACCTCTGAACACTGCTGCTCTGGGAACCATTCTTTCAATACAGAAGGCTTTCAGGGATGTCCCAGACATGATCTATAACGGCCACCATCCTACAACCATGGAGGCCGGTCTCAGACTCTTTTGTAACTGAATCTCTAAAGCTGGGCAAACAATCTTTAATTTCCCTCATATCCTGCGCTTCCACTTCCGCTTAGTTTCCAAGCTTCCTTTGTACCTCTTCCCACACATCTGTTTTGCCAGAAATAACAGTGCAAAGGAGTGTGGGTGGCAGGCTCCCAATACCAAAGCTTGGGCCTCTATTTCCCTCCATTGTTCACTGTGGCACTCGGCTGTCTTCAGGGCAATTTTTCTAGATAAAACTGGCTCTGGTTGACTGCCAATGATCGGGCAGGTTCACAGCCCTGGCCTCTTGATGGGCATGCTGCAATCCCAGCTCAGATGTGTTCTATCTCCAGAGCTTATCACTTGTCTTCAGCTGCCAAGAGATAGACAATAGGGGAGAGGCAGATAGGTGAGCCAAGCTTGGGGAGTCCCGGGAGGGGTGCTGGGGGGGGGGGTTGGGGGAAGTTTAGAGGCTTCCAAACAGTCAAGAATGGCAGCCCCACCAAGTCTTTTTAGACAGGGGTATCATTTCAGTGTCTGCTACTCCAGACCTTTCTATTTTAAAGAAGCAGGGACTCTGGACTCCCTGGAGGAATGTGACATACCCTTAGGGCTCTAATGGTAGCAATGAACCCACACTTCTTCAGAACTGCTATTTCAAAACCTCAGAATTTAAGAGGAACTCGCAGTATTCCAAAGGCCACGGCTTTAAAGGACCCAGCAGATGTGTCCAGACTCCATCAAGCTTTATTCAGTTTTGAAAGTAACCTCAGAGTAACACTAACAGGAGCTGAATAACCTCCAGATTGTTCTAATACCAACTCCCAAGTTGACATTTGATATTTGTGTTATAGTTATATTGCCATAGGGAAATTGGGCGAAGACTACTACTTCTGCAACTTCTTAGGAATTTATAAATGCTTCAAAGTAAAAATGGTTTTGATTGATTGATTGATTGATTGATTGATTGATTGATTGATTGATTGATTGGTTTGTAATCTTGGATGGGAAAAATAGCTCAGCCAATGAGGGGGCTTGCCACCTGTTAAGTCCAAAGGAAGTTCCAATTTCCTAAACTCCAAAAGTTAGTCCAAAAATCCAGAAATGAGCTCAACCAGGACTATAGGAGGATTTCTGGCAATTAGAGAAAAGCCCACATTCCTTAGAAACTTGTGTGGCTGACTCCCATCTGCCAAAAGGAGCCTTTCCCTTAACTCTGGCAGAAGGGACATGTGACCACGTGTGGTGCCTACCAGACTCATGCTGGTCTCCAGGCTTCCTCAGCATCTTAAGTTCCTGTCACACATTTCAGGGTCCATGATACCATTCTGATTCCTCTTCCCTCAACTACCTTAAACTTCCTCCGGCTCTGGGCTCCCTCTCCAGCTGTTCATCCTTCTTAGAACCAGCTGTTCCCATTCTTCCTCTCAGACACTGCTCTTCCCACTACCCTTTCTCTATTCTCTATACCCTGCTCATCTTTTCTTGCAAGTAATCCTCACCAGGGACAGTCTGTTGGTCCTGATCAGCCTGTTTCTTTCTTTCTCTGCTCGACTCCTCCTGATGCCTCTGGCTGTCTCTCTCTCATTTCTACAGTAAAAGCCTTAACCATATCACATGTCAACATTGTCTTCACTGTGCCCCTTGCATACATCTGGTGCCAAAACCTTCGGATATATGTGGTCTAAAGAGAACCAGCTCTTTCAAGTTCTCCTCTGACCTCCAAGACACAAAAATAAAAAATTGCAATTGTTTTAACTAATCTTGATTCTCTTGCTCAAACCCAACCAATATGTCTTGGAAAGGATAATAACAGGCTTGGGGCTGTAACTGCCAGGGACACAGAGGAGCACTCTAAAGAGACACTTGTACCCCTGCTTTGGCTATTGAAGCCTTAGACCCCAAAGAATGTTATGATGGAAAAAGAAAAAGATTGGAGCCTGGTGCCCACCAGAGGAGGTTACACACTTTTGCCAACTTACTGGACCACCTTTCAGGACGTCAGGACAGACTGAGCCAAGCCAATGATGGGTCAGTGATGAGCAGGACCATGACTGCTTAGTTGTAACCCCTCTTGACTTCTCATTAATCCTATACTTCTCATCAGAACACAGACCCACCCTTCACCATCACTTCTCTCTAGTTGGCATCTTGAGGATGGACCTTACCTTGTTGAGGCCATCAGAGCCCAGGCTCTGCCACTAAACCCTCCAGTAAGGGGTAGTCAGAGACCTGGGCACAAATGCGGGGTCCACTGCTTATAAACTGTTTGTCCTCAGGCAAATTTCTTAATCCCAGTGAGCTTTATTTCCTTTATCTAGAAGATAGATCTTCGTGCTTCCCGGAGAGAGAAGGTATAAAAATGAAGGAGACAGCTCCCAGTGAGCACCTAACACAGTGAGTGATGAGCTCTTGGCAAATACCCCCTTTACAAGTGTGTTAGCTTCCATGGGCGTCCAGATTCAGAAAGTTATGTGTATATCGAAAGTGTCTACTGCAAATACCCATGGGAAAATTGATTGAATTCTGTCTCAACTCCCCTCAAATTCCTATAAATTGTCTAGAGTTCTGAGTGTATAACTAAGTCTATAAAATAATTAACCCAACAAGATGTGCAGCCTCGTTTCCACCAGACTGACAATGTGATACCCAGCATCCAAAATGGAGTAGAAAGGAGCAGAGAGGTGAAGGACATACTTGACTCACGAGTGTTGTGGGATTCAGGTGTCAGCTGATAAGGTCAAAAGACACTTATACAGGGCACCGGGCCCCCTGAAGGGGGCGGGGAAAAAGCCCATTGAAAAGGGGCTTCTGGAAAACGAGACGCTCTCTTCCTGGTTCCTGGATGATTGGGGATAGGATCGACTCCACCGACTGTCCTTACCGTTCCAGACTCCAGTCCCTGTTCAGGTGCTACTGTAATCTGTTAACTGTACCGTGAGTTCTGATTTATATTTTAATAAATATCTATCTGGTACTGGTGCCTTCTAAGTAGACTCCGCCTACATTTGGAAATATACTTGTCCCAAGCTGTAGGAAGAAAAGGAACACCTTGCTTAGGGGAAGACACTTGGCTATCCATCAACCCTCCTGGGAATTTAAAAATAGATTCAAAAGCCCACTGTGGCCATTACCCTAGCTTCTTCCCCTCCCCTCTAGCTCTGTACTCCAGACATCCTGGTTACTCATCATTTCTCAGACACCATATGGGGTGCTCCAATCAGATGGTCCATCCACCTGGACAGCCTCTCCCTCCACCTACGCCTCCAGGGCCACTCCCTTGCTACAAATCTTCCATCAAATGCTTTATCTTCCTTGAAGCCTTGGCATTGCAATTCAGAGACCATCCCTACTCCTTTGAACCCTCCCAGCTCTCTCTTCCCCTTGGTCTGTGTCACACTGACTCATCAAAGATCTACTGTACACTGTGACAAACAGTCTGTGTGAAGCTCCAGACCTATCATGGTGCACAACAGAACCTACAAGCATGTGTGTGCACACATATAGGTCGGTATTGGAGGGATACATGCTAAGTGGTCACATAAATAGACATTGCTGATGGCATACAATAGACTAAAGGATTATGCTGGGAGCCTCGAAGGAAAGTGCTGTCTGGAAAAGAAGACCAGAAGAGGCATTTCTGGAGGGTGAACATTTAAATTGAGATTCAGTGGACCCATGAGTGAGGGACAATAGGATCCTTCCATTAAAATTGATGGATTAAATGTCTGAGGTGATCTGATCGCCAGCACATACACACTACCGTTACTTCTATGACCACCGTCTCCTCTACCACCATCACTACCACCTCCACCACCATCATCTCTAACACAAGCACCTCCACCTCCACCACCATCACCTCTACCACCATCACCACCACCTCTACCACCATCACCTCTATCACCACCATCACCTCTATCACCACCACCACATAGCAAATGTAGAGTCCACAGGACTGGAGAAGGATGGATTGGCTAGAGAACCGAAAAGGGGCCAGTGTGGCTGGAGCCAAAGAGCAAAGGGTGTTAAAGGGAGAAAACACCATTATGTAGGGCCATGAGGTTGTGCTTAGCATTCTGAATGTTTTCCTGAGTTGAACAGAAATCATGAATGACTGTAGTCGGAAGTTTCTGGCCCATCCAGCCTGGCCTATCCCTAAGGTCTGGACCTGCCCACAACTGCTTTGTCCCAAATAATCGCACAAAACACTTATATTAATTACAAACTGTTTGGCTTATGGCTCAGGCTCAGCACTAGCTAGCTCTTGCATCTTAACTCAACCCATTTCTACTGATCTATGTCTTTGCCGTGTGGCTCATGGCTTACCTGTACTTTTACATCATGCTCTCTCAGCAGCAGCAGCCTGCAGCATCTCTATGTGACTCTGCTCTCCTTCCCTATATCTATGCTGAATTTCCCACCTGTCTATAAGCTGCTTTGCCATAGGCCGAAACAGTTCCTTTATTATCTAGTGGTAGTTCACAGCATACAGAAAGATACCCCACATGAACTTTTAAACAAATAATATATCTGACAGAAATTGACTTTCTGGGCTGATAACTAAGAATCAGAAGCAGGAGAAAGTGTGGATTACCAAGAAAAGACCATGTGTAAGAAGGTGGTAACACTGGTGGCGGTGAAGGAAGAACACCAGATCTCTTTTGAAGGCCACCATAGTATTGAATGTGGAGACCGAGGAAGAGGCAGATGTTCAAGCTTACTCTCAGAGAAATGAGCTAAGTGTCAGGGTGCCAGTGCCACCCAATGGGAAGGTGAAGGGGGAAATGTCCAAGGTGGAATTTCAGGCTTTCAATTACAAGTAGGAGAATGTGTGTTGGGAGGGTGTGGTTTGGGGGTAAAGCATGTACCTAGCGGGTGTGAGACCCTGGGGGTCAATCTTTGCTGCTGTTCCTCTGAAAGAAAAAAATGCAGCTAGACCTATTACGAATCTTAATTGCCTATATTTTGTGTTCATAACATCAGGTAGCTCTTCACTCCATAAAATCAAATACCTTCCAATGGGCAGAGCAACAGACGGGGTGTGTGTGTGTGTGTGTGTGTGTGTGTGTGTGTGTGTGTGTGTGTGTGTGTGTGTGTGTGTGTATGTGTAGTGCTAAAGACTGAACCCTGGGTTTTGTTCATAGACATGTTCACTTGACTAAACCCCAAGACCCGAGAAGGAAGTCAGGGGCAAAGGGCGAAGCATAGAAGGTTGAAAACAGGACAATAGAAAGATCACAGTCTGCATCAGACTGTCTTTTTGCTGGGGATTAAAGGAGTTCCTTTGTTCTGTCAATTGCCCCGTTCGGGAAGTTTGGCTCTCTCCTGATTTCCTAGGTGGTCCGTTCAGCATGAACTCTCTCAATTGGTGGTCTGCTGGTCTATGGGGGTGGGGCGGGGCACTGTAGGTGCTTAATCAAAGGCAATGGCCTTCTATAATTTGTACTAGTGGACAACTGGATGTACTGATCTGGAGTGCAGAGGGAGGGAGGTCAAGGTGGATGACAATCTCACTCTTTAAGTGGTAACCCATTTCCTCCTAGGAACCTAATTACGTCCTAAGGTCTCCAAGTCCTGGTACCACCCAATGGCAATCACCTTTATTTTTAGTCTATTTGACTGAAGCAGGATCTCAGTTTTCTGACCTGACTTCCACCCTAATGTATAGTAGAGGGTGACCTTGAACTTCTACCTCCCAGGTGCTCTAGTACTGGGATTCCAAGTCTGTGCTACCACGCCCCATTTTATGCAGTGCTAAGGATGGAACCCTTAGCTTGCAACCAGACTTCTCCCAACTCGGTTCCATTCTCAGTCTAGCAATAACATTTCAATGGGTGCTTTCTACTTTTCCTTCAAAAAACAAACAAACATAAAAGTCTGGGCCACTTAACTCCCATTTAGTGAAGAGTCCCCCTCACGATTGCATTTCTGAGATGTGTTCAGAGATTATCACCTTGTTATAATAAACTTTTTTGTTGTTGTTGCTGAGGTTTCTCACTGGCCAGGGGCGAGGTTGGCTAGCCAATGAACCAAACAGATTTGCCTGTCACTGCTTCCTCACCCCTAATATAAGAAACATGTACCAAATTACCTGACGTTTGTGTCTGGGTTCTGTGAATCAAAATCAAGCTCTTGTTCTTTTTAAAAATTATTTTATGTGTATGAATGCTTTTCCTGTGTGGATGTCTGTGCATCGTGTGCCTGCCTGGGACCATAGAAGCCAGAAGAGGGCATTGAGTCTCCTGGAACTGGACAGATGATTGTGAGCTGCCATGTGGGTGCTGGGAATTGAACCTGGATCCTCTGCAAGAGCCGTCAGAGCTCTTACCCACTGAACTTTCTCTCCAGCCCAGATCTTTGTTCTTATACAAGCAAGTACCTTGCCAACTAAGCTATCCCCTTAGCCTCTGGTATCGGTTTCTACCATCGGACTGAGTTTCTTAGAGACGATCGAGGTAGTTCATTTGCTTCCCTGTAACACCTCCGCCCATCACGGTGTCCAGACAGCAATCAGGAAACCGCTGTTTAAAAAACTGAATGAAGAGAAAAGAAGTGCTTAGTTATAGAGTGCTCAGACGTGCTGAGTGCCAGATAACTATTACCCACAGTGAAAGTAAGAGAGGGGACGTGTGGTCACTTCCAGGTGAGGCAGCCCGAGAAAGCTTCACAGATAAGAAATGTTCGATGGCCTCAAAGGAGATAACACATGGGAAAGGCTGGCCCAGGGCCAACCTGCACTTGGCGCTGAATAAAAGAGGAATGAATCTGGCTTGGCTGGATGGAAAGGGATGTGAAGGACTTTCCATGGGGGCAGGTGGTGAGGACAAAGGTATTTGAAGTTGAAAAACACACGTTCTGGGGAACAATCAAGAGGCTTCTTTGACTTTTTGACCTGTGGCGAAGGATTTACTGCAAGGAAAATAGTAGGTTGGAAAAGGAGGTGGGGATGCTGCACAAGGCGATATGTGAGCACTGTGACCCTTGCTGCAGAGCGGCTAGTACTAAAGAACCATACACCAACTGCACTTATCTTTTTTCCAGCCAGGGGTGTGTGTGTGTGTGTGTGTGTGTGTGTGTGTGTGTGTGTGTGTGTGTGTGTGTGTGGAGAGGGTGCAGTTGAACTTCAGAGAACCTCCTAGCAATGCAAATAAAGCTCTTAAAGAATGCCTTCCAGGGTCGTGGGAGCCGGGCAGTGGATGCAGAGGTTAGGCAATTAATTACCTAATGTCTCTGTAGTGCCAGCAAACACCCAGATTAACCCGGTTCATTTTCATTTTTCTCCACATTTCCAGCTTTCCAGAATTAAGAGCCTCCCGGCTGACCTAGGGAAAAAGTGACTCTGAACAGGAAATGCAGCAGGGAGGAGAATGGGAAATCCAAAGAAACGGTGCCAGGAGAGGAAGCGGCCTCGGCCGGCAGGCTACAGAGAATAGGGCCCCTTGCCCCCTCTTAGCTTTTGACCCAACCTTGAAAGCAGCCCACCTGCAGGATGCTGGCCAGCGTGGGGTAGGGACAGGAGATTGTGAGGAGAGAGGAAGCAGGACTGTGAGTGGGAGAGCCATCCCTCACCGTCTCAGAGGAGGATGGGCTGCCGCAAGAGAGCACGGGAGGGTGCTGGGAATCTAACAGCGCACTTTTGAGCCCTGCCTGGCATCTATGCATCTGTTGTTCCTTTCGAGCTTTTGAGAAATCATTAGCCAGTGAAGAGGAAGTCTTCCACTCCAAGACGTTAACGATAGGAGGTGGGGTGGAGTAAGGATTCTCCAGAATACGGAGGCGGGGCGGGGGTGGGGTGGAGGATGAGGCTTAATTCGATTTCTTTTATCCTGTTACTCACTGTTCTGCAGAAAAAAATGGCTGGGACCAAGTAGGTGTGGCACTTCCCTACCCAGCAAGCACTCATCAGTTCTACAGTGGACACCAGCTTAATTTGCCTGTACTCTTGCAACTGGCTAGCCTGCCTATAAACCTGAGCTCCAACTCCAGGTGGAGGCAGGAGGATCAGGAGTTCAAGGTCACCCTCCACTGTAAATTTGAGGACCTCTTAGGTTACGTGAGACCCTGTCTCCAGGAAAGTGTAGGAGATTGTACAAGGAAAGTAGCTTCCAAATGCCACAGGCCAGGAAACTCCCAAAACCTAGTTCTTGTTAGGGTTTTTTTTTTTTTTTTTTTTTTTTTGTGGCAGCTTTGGTAAGTAGGCATACTTGAATAAACCATTGGCCTTTGGCAATCAACCTGACCTTCAGCCATCTCTCCTCCCAGAGTCTGGAGAGGTGGTGAGTTCCTACCCTGTGTGCCTCTAGGGACTTTCCAAAGAAATCACCTTATTAGCATTAACTTAGATATGTTTGAAAGGACACCTTGTGGGGAAGATGCTTACGAATTTACTTCAGAAATCAAAAATGAAATGTAATGTTTCTTGTGCTAAGTCTAACTAACAGTCCTGAGCCAGGTAAAAACAAAACAAGAAAAAATAAAACAAAGACAGACAAAAATTGAAGTAGACGAAGTTGCCCCTCTGTACCTGGGCAGGGTCTAGGAGTGGAGGAAGGCTGGGTAGGGTGGGGAGCTGGGAAGATGCCTCGGTGACTTAAACACGTGCTGCACAAGCATGAAGACCCGAGTTTGAATCCCTAAAACCCAGGTAAATGTCTGGTGGGCACCGCAACCTTTCAGCAGAGTTCCAGTCTCTGAAAGTGGAAGCGGGATCTTCAGACCTAGCTGCCTAGCTAGACTAGTGCTATTGACAAGCGCTGGGTTTGAGTGAGACTCTCTCTCAATGAATAAAGTAATAGAGCAATAAAAGATAATTTCCAGCATCAACCTGGAACCTCCGTATGCAGACATCTCTCTCTGTCTCTCTCGGTCTGTTTGTCTATCTCTCTCTCTCTCTCTCTCTCTCTCTCTCTCTCTCTCTCTCTCTCTCTCTCACACACACACACACACACACACACACACACACACACACACATATGGAAGAAAAGAAAAACCCACACCTGTCCCTGGGGCTTCAGTTCCCATGCTAGAGCTGTTTTTATATACATGAGTGACACACCCCTGTCCCCCAGGCTTTTAGGATTCTTGGGGATAGGTCACATTCTCAGTTACGGTCATTCCCAAGATCTTTCTAGTTACAGCTTTCCATTCGGTTTTAAACATATTTCTGTGTGTCGTGAGCGCCCTTTTCAGACTTGTTGATACAAAGATATTTATGTCTTCCTACAAAGTCAGAATTTAATAAATAAAAGTAAAACTTGCAAATTCACACACTATGTTGGCTTTGTTGACTGTAATTTACTACCAACCCCGATTTCCCTTGGAAGCATGGTTATTAGCTATTTATTTTATTCTAGTCTTAGTCTGTTGTCTCCCGAATAGTGCCAGTCTGGCCCTTATGGCCCATCCTCCCCAAAGGACTAAAACCTTATGTTAATAGGGGGAAAAAGGAAAAACATGTTTTCCTGCGCTACAAATCTCCTTATCACTACAAATCTCCTTATTGCTGCCACCTGCTGAGTGCTAGTCTTTTGGGATCTTCCAAGACCATGGGTGTGCCCGGATGAGGGGGCAGGGTGTGAGAGAGTTAAGAAGGTAGTAGAAAGCTGGGACACAGGGGGAGAGGAGAGGAGAGACACAAGGAGAAGCATGGAGTAGAGTTAATAAAGTCAGTGTGAATAGGAGCAGAAGGAAACCAACATGGCGGGAAGCTAAAGGGGAAAAAGGCGAGATGCATGGCAGGAGAGAAGCATGGCAAGGGAAGAAATAGGTCTAAGACATAAGATGTACTGAATAAAGCTCGGGTCTCTCATTGTGATCCTGAATGATGGAACCTAAATGACTCCTGAATGCAGATTATTTAACCTCGACGCCCCTCACCTGGACAAGACTCGAACCCCAAGAAACCGGACGCGGTATTAGTCATTAACTTTAAGTATCCGATCACACATTATGACATTCAGTAATAACTATGAAAGGGTTGAAGAGGCACTGTGTCCCAGTAGGCCATACTGAAGGCAGAAAGCCAATTACCATGCAGAGAGTCACTATAGAGGGTTATCTAAAACATTAGAGAGCCCAGTGGGAGAGGCAGGCTGCTCTGGTAGGCAACCTGTCTACTGGGTCAGGTGAGACATGTACACAGATAATGGGTGGATGGATGAATGATGGATGCAGTTCAAACGGACCGCTCACATGGTGAGTCCCAGGTCAAGCAGAAGTCCCAGACAGAGCTAGAAGTTTTCTGCCTGTTGGCCACTTGGCACACAGGCACCTGGCGGCTATATAACAACACCATCAGTGTTGGGTGTCAATCCTTCTAGAGACCAGATAAAAGTGTTGCACCCTTTGCTAGTCTGACTTCTCTTACATGGTTTTAATATGTCATATGTGTCCATGTGTTTCCCATCTACTTTAGTCATTTATAAGGACCACCTTTTTACTTGTAGGACTGAGTTATCATCGGCCAGTGTTTTAGTCTGTGAAGGTGGAAGTGACACACAGTCACAATGCAGAGTCAACGTATTTGCCCTCAAAATGGAGCCAACTGCCACTTTCTAAAGTGGAGTTATCCAGGCCAAGGCCCAGCCTCAAAGCCAGTGTCTCACACACTTAGTAGGGCAGGAGCTTAAGGCCCAGCCTGATCTTCACACTGTATAACAGGCACTGAACTCAGCAGCTTTTACATCACTTCTCATGGCTCTGCCCTTTGAGCTGCTGCACATGGCATCTGCTGGGGTCATATGTAAGGTGGTGTTACCTACCAGCTACCTCAGCCATGTTCCTGTGTCTGACTTACCTGCTCCTCCACACAGCTTCTCTCTCATTCTTTCCACTTACTGGTTTAGCCAAAGCTTCCTTGAAGCCTGATACTTAGGGTCCAAAAACACAGACAGAACTTGCTAGACTTCTTACAATCTACACTCAAAATCGGCAGAGTATCTCGTCCTGCAGCCCCCAGGGCTTAGTACTATTTAGTGGCCTGTGGTGTTATCAAAACCAATTGATCCATTTCCATTATTGGAACATTGTCCAAGCAGGTGCTGCTTTTAAGGATCAGGAAGTTAGCAGAGGACAAAGATGCTGGCTAAGGTCAGGCGTTGCTTGTGAGCTGCAGGGCTTACTCAAGGTCAAAGGGCAATCCCAGTATATAAGGCTTCCCCTGAACTTCAATAAACGGCATTCTTCTTTCAAGAGTCACCCACACGTGTCTGTCTTTCAATCTGTAGGCCTTTGCTCAGTGAAGCTCGCTCAGGTGATGCAGGCATCACATCAGGTAATTCTATCAGTCACCATAGGTCAGAAGGCCAACTTGGGTTCGAGGGAAATAGGTCTCCTCGTCATGGCAGGAAGAGAGAGACAATGCTTTTCTTCCTTTGTAGGTCATTTCTTTACATCTTGTGGCCAACATGAAAGATCAGTGCTGTCCAAAGAGAGAGGGAAATTTCTCAAATGAGACCAATACTCACAGTTTTTAATTTTTTAGTAGCTTCAGTCAAAATGTTAAAGGGAACAGGTAACATAATTTTAATAGTTTACTTATATCTAATCCGTTCTACCCCACGTACATCATCTCAACATGTTATCAATTGAAATACTTAGATTTCTTCTATGCCATGCTATTAAATATAGCACATTTCAATTCGGACTTAACTACATTTTAAGTGTTCTGGAACCCACAAATGGCCTCTAGATTGGACAGATCAGGGCTAGATCGGCCCTTCATTGTCCTTACTTACAAAGCAGCATGTGTTAAAAAAAAAAAAAAAAAAAAAAAAAAAAAAAAAAAAAAAAAAAAAACAAAAACAAAACACTATTTTAATGCACCTGTGAATGTAAAAGAAAAAAAAGTCCATAAAACCACAAGCATGCTGCATACCATGCGGGTTCATTTAATATAGTCTTTTACACTGCTTCTGAACATCTCATTGCTGAGAATAGAGAGAGACCTCTGAGTTTGCCCACAAAGTCTGGAGGGTGTTTTTTTTTTTTCTGTTTCTTCCTGGTGCTGCAAATATTCATGAGGCTTCTCATTCCTCAAAATTTCTCAACATTTTCATTTCTGTTTCTTAGCTGCTCAGATTTCTCCTCTCCAGTGGCCAGGATCCCTTCCTTCCTATGGTTCACCGTGACTTCCCAGCCTCCCAATTGACCTCATAACAAACTGTGACAACCTTCTAATAACCAGCTTGAGTGCTCCAGGTTTCCCAATTCCTCATTCCCAGCAGACGTAATCTGAATGACTGGCTATCATTTCTTCATGCTGCAGTCAGGCTCCATTTCCCATGACAATTGCCTATCTTGTTTTTCAGGCCCTTCCCTGTTCTAATCTGCTGTGGCTAGGGAAGCACCTTCTTGGGGTTCTCAGTACAGCCACTTGGAAGTGAAGGTGGTGGGTGGTAGGTGGGTTGTTTCCTTTGGAGGAGGTGGCCAGACAGGTACCAACAAATATTAAAATATTCTGCTTCTCTCTGTGTTGGGACTTCCCAAATGAGGTCATCAGTTTGACCCTGTCCTTAACTTGGTACTGTCCTTGACTGACCTCCAGCACAATCCTACCTACACAAGCAATAATGCATGTGCTTGAAGAATGAGGGTCTGGTTAGGTGTGAGTGTTCAGTCAGAGGAAAGAGAATGCTGGGAGCCTCCCTGAGTTCTGAGGAACCCATCCTGGTTTAGCTATTTAGCACAGGAGATCCATCTAAACACTCACTTTGACAGTCTCCAATAACCAGTGTGTGTTTTGTTCTGAATGTGGGACTTCATCTATGTTCTTAGCATGTTAAATACATGCTCTACTATGAAGCTACATTGCTATCTCCAGATTGCTGGTGTGTGTGTGTGTGTGTGTGTGTGTGTGTGTGTGTGTGTGGTTATTGTTGTTTTGGGGGGATGTTTTGTATGTGTTTGGTAGCTTGCTTTGTGACCTCTGTGTTAGAAACACTTGAAACACACACACACACACACAATGCCTATTTCTAGTTCCCAACTTTGGTTATATGGCCAAGAATGCCCATGAATACAGCTTAGGATCTGCATTTCTATAAACTTAAGACATTTAAGGTTACCCTCATTTGGCTCAGAGTGTACTACTTCATCCCCTAGACTACATGGGAATTCTTTAGGACATTTGATTTGTGAAACTTAGAATTTTTCTAGAACTTTCCAGGCAGTCCGAGTCCAATCAAGTAGCCATGAAGATGACTATAAGATGGCCATCATTTCTTCTCATCCAAGCCCTGAATTCACTCGGGGAGCACCCACACTTTGCCCCTGACTTGACATTTCCCATAGGATGGCAAAGTGATTTACCTAGCGTGGTTGTGCAATAAATCAGCACAAATCCCCAGACACCACCCTGGTTGGAGGCCCTGCTGGCTGAGAGCCTGAGTCACCACTCAATGGGATAAACCCAAAGGAGCCCCAGGCGGGCAGAAAGCATACATGTGGGGCTATGTCCCTGTGGAATCACAATGGAGCCAGTGTTTGCATGAGAGCCAGACAATGACTCTGATTCAAGGCATGGAATGCCAAGGCTGAAGGGTGCTCTGGGTAAAGGGGAGGACCCAGGCCTCTTTCTTGGCTCAGTCTCTGCCTGGAAATTAGTCCACTTTTGTTTTTTAACCCCGTTTGTCTTTTTCCTACGTCTAGGAGAATGCTAAGTGGCCATTCATTTCTTTCAGAATAAAACATCTCTTCCACATTTGACTCCAGAGTTGGAACACCATACTGCTCCAGTCTGTTCTAGCTTTTTATGAGCAAGACCTGTGCAGCCTCCAGATTCTGGGAGATGTAGTAATCTTCTCAGGGTGACTCTGAGCGGACACCTGGCCTCTTAAGGCCCAGGAAACTTTAGCGATTTTGCATCACTTCGGTGGAGTGTCTCACACATTTCTAGCTTTAGTCACTCAAGATAGTTTAATTTCTTCCTAGGATTTGATAGGTTACTTGTTTTATAACGGGCCTATGCACCATGCATGTATCTTTAATTGAGCCCAGGAGGCCTCAAAGGAGGTTACATGTCCATGTGCTGTTTCTACAAAACACTTGTTCATTCACTGAGTAGAAAACTTACCATTTCTTCCCTTTCCAGTCTGAAATTAGGTGGATTACGTTTAAGACAAGAACCTGGTACCAACATCTAACAGGATGTTGGAAAGAGAAGGCTCTATATAGGCCCGTGAAAGCATGCTATAACCTGAGAGAGAAATGGGCTAACAGTCTGAAGTAAAAGGTCATGTTCTCCTTTTGAACTAGACTCCTCCCACCCCTCACGCCCTTTTTAAAGACAAAGTCCTGCAATCTAGCCCTGGGTGGCATGGAACTCGATATGCAAACGAGGCTACCCTTAAAATTGCTCAATCCTCCTGCCTCTGCCTTGTAAGTGCTGGGATTGAAGGCATGTGCCACCATGCCTGGCTTGAAGTAGATTTAAACAAAACCAAACCCCAAAAGCCCCAAAGCATGCAATCAAACTGCTGTTAGGGGTGATTTGTCTTGTGTTTGCTGAGGCTATCCCACTGTACAGGAACAAGGCTTTGAGAATATAGCCAACTAAATTAGTGATGTCACAGAATTTTAAAGGACTTCACAAAATTAAAAAGTAGCAACTATGGAAAAGAGACTCCAAGATTTAACCCTTTCTTTCCCCTTCCACCTCTTTTCTTTCTTTTCAGTAAAATCAGCCCGAGTGAGTGTGTATGTCTGTATCCATCATGTTTGCTCAAGATAATCAACAGTTGCAAAAGCCTGGATCTTAAGCCTCCCCTCTGAGAGTGGTGGTCACAGGTATGCACTACTGTAACTAGCTTATGCGGTGCTGGGGCGGCATCAGGCATGCCCTGCAAGCACTCACCTGCTGCGCATGCCCAGTCCCTCACACATCCTGTTGGACCTTCACTTTTTCACCTAAAAGAAACACTCTGTGGCCTTTCTCTGATGTCACTGCCCTCCCTACTCAGGTGGCCTTCATCCTTAAACTCTGCAGCCAGTATTAAGTGAAATGAGGGTTATCTGATGGGCTGGTGAAAGACACCACAGGTTAAGGCATCAAACCTGAGGAGGCGCTTGGTTGGTTTATTGCATTGGCAATGGCGGGGACCCCGCAGCCAGGGATCTTAAACTTACCACTTATGAATGTGATTAAACACACACACACACACACACACACACACACACACAGTGGTCCGATCACCCTCTGAAAACAATAAATGTAAAAACAATCTTTAAAATGAACGTTGTCCTAACACAGGCATTGAGACACTGGGACCTGATAACCAAGATGGCCGTTTGGTGGCTTCCAGGCAGTATTCTAAGTTACTGTCTCTTCACCATGAAAATATGTGGCTCCAGAATCTTCGTGTCAATGAACTCTGTGAGTGTAAGTCTGTGCCTACCCACATTCCTTCAGACTGTACTCCCTGACACAGTAGGCCCCATGGGAACTATTTAGGACTCTGAAATGTGGAATCTAGATTGTGAGAATGGCTAACTTTAAGAAGGAAAGACTTATTTGGGAACATTTTCAGAGGCTTTGGTCCAAAGTTGGCTGGCTTCTTTACTTTGGACCTCAAGGGAGGTAGAACATCCATCGCTGCAGCAGGAATGCCTGGTGGGAGAGGTGGCCCTGTCCACAGACACTGAGCATCGGAGGAACCAAAAGGAAAGGCCAGGGACAAGATACCTCTCTGTGGTTTGAACATCCCCTACAGGCCCAGGTCTTCAAATACTTGGTCTAAAGTTAATAGTACTGTTTGGGAAGCTTTTGGAGCTTTTAGGAGGTAGAGCTTTGGTGGAAAGAAAAAATATGCCACTGTGGGTGGCCTTTGAGGTTTTACAGCCTGGCCCTACTTTCTATACGTTTCTCTCTGCTTTCTGTGTGAAGATGACACGTGATTAACTGGCTTCCTGCTTCTGTCCTCAACCCTTTCCTAATGTCACTTCCTTGTTCTGATGGCCTTAGCGCTCTAGAACTGTAAACCAAAATAAACCCTCTATTTCTCAAATTGCTTTTGGTTGGAGTATTAAATCATAGCAACAGAAAAAAAAAAATTACGTCTTCACTTTAAGGCTTCTGTGATGTAATTCCTCTAAGTAGGTCCACCCAACCTCTAACATGGATTCTATGGAGCTGTTCCTGACTAGGTTCATTGACTAGGTCAGAGCCCTCATGATCCAGTCACTTTCTCAAGAGCCTCAGCTCTGAACGTGCTGATTTGGGCTTCAAATCTTTAACACACATGCCATTTGGGAGACATTTCATATCTACACCATATCAGACTGGTAGCTTATACATGGTGGAAATGCTGGACACAGGGAGAGAGAGATGATCTCAGAGAGAATAAACAAGACTTTACCAGACCTCGAAAAATACTAATACTTAACAAATTTGTTTATTCTGAAATTTCCTATTTAATTTTTGAATTACTGTTTCTAAAAGTGAAACAGTAGATACGGAATGAATATTGTTCTCAAATTAGTCACACACTTATTTTTATGAATGCAGTTATTGGCTTGAGAGTATAATATATAAAGTGAAATAGACAATTATATTTTAAGTTCAGTTAAAATTACTGGGAAACTCAAGAATTTCTGCCCTCACTTCTGGCACAGCAGGATGTATTTGTCTCTTTACTATTGCTGTAATATAATACCATGACCATGGAAACTTCCAGAAGAGTTTCAAAGGGTTGATGTTGTGGGATAATCGTTTTGTACACTGTAAAAATGTATCTCTGCCTAAGGTGCCTTCTGATTGGTTTAAGAAAGAGCTGAATGATCAATAGTTGGGCAGGAGAGAATTGGTGGAATTGATGGAAAGAGAGAAGGAGCAGAGGAAGGCGCTTGGAGACAACAGCGAGATGCTGACCAAGTTGGACATACAGAATAGTGGAGAGGTTAAAAAAAGAAAGAAAAGCCACACATCAGCACATAGATTTTTTTTTAAAAAAAAACCAAAGTTAATTAAGTTATGGGTTAGTTGGGAACAAGCCTAAGCTAAAGGCCAAGCTTTTATAATTATTATGAAGCCTTCATAACATTATATGGGGGCTGGAGATCCAAAGGTAGTCTGACAAGAAAGCTTACCACAGGTTGGGGTCCATGATGGCGGAGTTCATGTACCAGAGGTCAGGCAGCCAGAGCAGCAGCTGAGAGTTCACATCTTGGACAGCAAACAGGAAACAGAGGGGACACTGGCACTGGGGATGGCACTGAGTCTTCTGAAACCTCAAAGCACACCTCCAGTGACAACTCTCCTCCAATAAGGCCACACCTCCACACCTCCTAATCCTTTCCTAATGGTTTCACCAACTGGGGGCCAAGTATTCAAAAACATGTGCCTACGAGAACCATTCATTTAAACACCACAGAGGGTAAAGTTAGTGGTCATGTCTTAATAAAACATTAAACATGCCCTTCTGGTTATCACTTCTCAACTCACTATGGTATACTTCTGAGGGTTAGGTGAGAAAGCATGATCCCCCAAGACACCAGGCCTAGAGAAGTGGTCTGTGTGATCTCATAGGCTTCCCAGAATCACCTGGGAATCACCTGCTTCTGATCTTCTGGCTCAGATGACGATGATGCGTTAGGTAACCTTTTCAACTCTGCCCTTCCCCAGTATGTGCCAGCCCCAGTTCCTGTACTAAATCTGTCAGTCTTGGGATAATGTGATAGTTATTTTCCTGACTGAATCCTGGCTAGTACGTTGGAATTTCAGAAGTTGTTTATAATTTAATCAGCACTCGTGGAACTGAAACAGAAGTCTAGCTTCTAAATCATGTCAAAAGACACAAACAAAGAAAATAACAGAAGCATAGCAAAGAAAGTAAGCAGGAAAATGGGGCAGGAAGCAAATGGCAGCGTGGCTCTAGGCACAGTAGTTATGCCAACCAGTGCCAGCACTTTTAAGTCCCTTTGATAGTGGGCGGAGGCTCTTGGACAGAGTAAAAGTCAGCACAGCAATCCAATGACTGCTCATCTGAGTTGATGTAAAATAATATCAAAGATTATAACTAAAAAAAAAGGCAGGAACATGTCAGGTGAATATAAGAAAGGGGGAACAAGATTTAAGGTAATAAGGAGGATGAAATAGAATGATTAAAATGCATACTTAAAAAAAAAAGCTTGTCTCAATTATCAAATAAATGACTTTCTTTTTGCTGTACAAAGTTAAGGTGGTAGAGAATTAGCTCTTGGGGAATGCCCTGCTAATGGTCAGCAATCCTCAACCTTAGGCTGTAGTCTATCAGCAGCTACAGACCTTGCATACAGACTCTCAGCAAGTCCAGATAAGCAGGAAGGTCTGTGCTTCTCTTGACCCTCTTTTACAAACAAGAAAATCTCTCCCCAATGTTCCACTGCAGTTCTTTTGCTTTGGACCCATTGTCTAAAGTACAAGACAACGAGGGGGGGCCAAATACAATGATCATCACGATTGTTTTGTGTCTATTCACCGTGAAATATGCTTGTGTATGGTGCTAGTGGAGGATCTAGCTTACTTCCTTTGACGGATGTCTAAGTATTGGAATACCATTATTGACTAAGCCATTATT
The DNA here is from genome assembly GCA_033318265.1 of Phyllotis vaccarum. Classification (NCBI taxonomy): domain Eukaryota; kingdom Metazoa; phylum Chordata; class Mammalia; order Rodentia; family Cricetidae; genus Phyllotis; species Phyllotis vaccarum. Next base: position 7,139,352 of record JARWLC010000019.1, read on the forward strand.
GACTAATTTGAAATGCCTCCTTTAGCACCACCTCCCACCCTGTACCCAGGTGTGTGGAGGGGGGACACTAAAGCTTTCCAAGGTTACTTTATGCCACTAAAATCATCAACTGTACCCTGTTATTTATGAGGAAAGACAACCCAGGCATATTCACTTTTTGCTCAAAAAAAATTGTTATTTTTATATTCTTGAGAAGTTATTGACTCCGTCTGCCAGGAGTCAGTGAGAAAAGTCCTTTGAATAGTACTCCAGAAACCATCTACTCCTTTGGGAGGGATGGAGCATCTCCACGGCAAACAACATCTCAGTCCAGGGTTACTCTGAACATTTATATATTTATCAGAAGGATACAGCATTTTCTTCATATTAGGATATACATACACACACACACACACACACACACACACACACACATATATATGTGTGTATATATATATACATATATATATATATATATATATATATATATATATATATATATATATATATATACTTGTTGGTTGATATTTTAGATTTGCTCAGTTAAAACAAGGCAGGCTGGGTGGCTAAACAAGAGAAATTATATTCTGTAGGGTCTGAAAGCTGAAGTCCATGACCAAACTACTAGCAGATTTGGCATCTGGGGAGGACCTACTTCCTCAGCCATAAAGCTGCCTTCTGCACATATCAGCACATGGTGGAAAGGGCAGAAAGATTCACCAGTGCATCTTATCACCAATCCCATCTACAGTGTCTACATGCTACAGTGGTTCATCTTCCAAAACATATATTGAAGATTGGGGCTCTGTTCTGGTTTCCTTTCATTTTGCTGTCATAAATCACTCTAACCGAAGGCAGAGAAGGAAGGAGTCTATCTAGCCCATGGTTCTACATCACAGCCCACCACTGAGGTAAGGTCACTGGGGCAGGAACTGAAAACAGCTGATCACATCACTTCCAGCCAAGAGCAGAGAGATATGAATGTACCTAATGGTGGTTGTTTTGGAAATATTGGGGTGTCGCTGGTACATGAGGCTGGAGAGGTCGTAGAGATAGAAGATTTCACTTCTACCTAGTGTTTCTAGGTTCTTATGGACAGAGAAAGAATTTAAACACAAGACATGGTGAGCTGAAAGTTTTATTAAAAAGCAAAATTATACAAGAGGTAAAGATGAGCTACTGGAAAGAACTGTATCCTCCAGGACATTGCATAGCATCTTTTGGACAGACTTTAGCGGAGAGAGATGTGCTGGTTAGTCTGTATCAACTTGACACAGCTAGGATCATGGGGGAAGAGGAAAACCCAATGAGGAAAATACTTCCATCTGATTGACCTGTAAGCAAGTCTATAGGGCATTTTCTTAATGACTGATGTAGGAGGACCCAGCCCAGCTGTGGGCAGCACCAGCCCAGCTGTGGGCAGCACCAGCCCAGGGCAGGTGATCTCGAGTTGTATAAGAAATCAAGCTGGGTCAATGAAGTCATGTAAGCCATTGGGAGCAAGGCAGTAAGCAGTGTTCCTTCATTGACTCTGCAGTTCCTGCCTCCAGGTTCCTGTCTTGAGCTCCTGACCCAGCTTCCATTCAAGACCGTAAGTTGTAAGAGGAAATAAAGCCTTTCTTCCCAAGTTGCTTTTGGTCAAGGTCTTTATCACAGCTTCTGCTGGGATCTTGGTGACTGATGCTACCGTGAGCAAAGAAAGCACCACTTAGCAGAGGAAGCTTATTGGGGGCTGTGGGGAGGAATGTATGTCAATTCTGTACTAAGCCTAGTTTATCAATAAACTTTCTACTACAGGTTTATTTCCATAACGGATGTACCAATGCACGTCTCCCCTAGAAGAGATTGAATTCCCATGTTCTTGTTACCTCTCTCATTTCTCGCAAATACACATACACATGTGTATATGTGTGTGTATAATATATATATATATATATATATATATATATATATATATATATATATACTGTTTTGATAGGCTAAAGAGGTGAACATCCTCCACACACCCCTTACATATTCTCAGATATTTTCTTTTAATAAGTTTAAAGGGTTGCATTTTACATTTGGCTTTGTAATCCTTCTAGAAATATCTCCGGGTAAAGGATAAAGTAGGAATTGTGTTTCATGTTTATTTTTTATTTAAAAGTCCAATTGCCCCAGACCGTATTATCTACCTTTATCTGCTTTGTCCTCCAGCTCTCTGCTCAGTACCGCCATTCTGGGGTTCTTCCTGTATTTAAAAGCAGCTTTCCCCAAGACAGGGGTAATAGGATTAAGCTCCACACATGCCAACTGGTGCATGTGGGGGAAGGGAGAAGAAGGAATAGGGAAGAGAGAGGGAGAGAAGGAGAGAGATTGCTGTCTGGAGCTGGATCTCGATGCAGAGTTTCAGGTCTGAAAGCTTTGACTTCCAACTTTGCCTTCCTTTGACAGAAGAAGCATGAACCAAGAACGGAAGTACCCAGTAGCTCTAAAATTTCAGGAGTGCTGCTTGTCCAAAGCCTTACAGCCTGTGGTTTGTGACATCCATCTTTCCGTCTCCCTCCTTTGTCCTCTCTCTCTCCTTACCTCCTCTCCCCTCTCCCATTCTTTCCCTTCATTTTCCTAGTCTATGGTGGCACCAGGGATTGAACCTAGGACTCAAATATGCAGACTTCCTCCCAGGTGATAGTTCCAGGCTTAAGACACTCTTGTGTCTCAGTGCGCCGGGCTTGCCTTTAATGGAGGGTATCTTCCTGTGGCTTTAAATGTCTAGGATGATGACTTGGTAAATTTTCTCTTTCAATTATTTTGTATTAAAACAATTTTCATACCATAGTGCCCCATGTCGTTTTTATGTATCTACTAAGAGTGTACTCAGCTACCACAATAAAGGAGCTGACAGTCAGGGTCATGGGGTAGAGGGCCCCTCCCCCTCACCTGTCTTTCTGCTCTGTCAGCTTTAGATGCAAACCTTCATCTGCATCCCTGTGACCCCTTGTAACAGGTGACTGCTGTCTTTCCAGACCTCAGCTCACATTTAATACAGAAAAGAAAAACAGCTTTCCTAGAAATCCATCTCAGCAGACCAGTGCTGGCTAGTCAGCCATGACTTCCACCCCCAACCCGGTGCAAAGGAGTCTGGGAAGGGGAAAGTTGAGATGGACAAGGTATGTCTAGATTGGACCTGTTTGTTGACTATGAAGCATTATTGGAGCAACCATGAGCACTCATCTGGGTGTTCACTCATGGCTGCTTTTGCTAGGACAGCAGAACTGAGCACCGGGGACAATGTGCCTAGGAGATGGAAGCTATTTACTGTGTAGGATATTTACAGAAAAAGTTTTAAATCCTTCAGCTAAAGGAGAAAGAAGGATATTAGAAACCCACAAGTAAGAAAAAAGTCCGACACAATGCAGGCAGCGTATAACCTCTGAGGAATAGCCTCTCCCTCAAGGAGGGCAAGCTGTTTAAATAGCCACACTCCACAGTGAAAAGGGCAGGCGTTGGAAAAGATGTAAGTGAGAAGAGAGCTTAGAGAAGACATGGCTTCCTGTGAGGTTTCCAGGCCCTCTGACAACCACCCCGAAACTGGAAGGTTTCATCTTCTGCTCCTATTGTCTTCCCTGTTTGCTCTGCACACTGGGGCAGACAGCAATCTCCTCAGGTTTCACACAGCCCTCTGGAGTTCTTCAGGAGAGTCCTGAGGTAAAAGGCTGCTGAAGCAAGTTCTGTCTGCTGACCTCCCTCCTGGGCCATGGAGGGGGAAGCTGCCTGCCAAGCTACACCAAGAGGAAATGGTTCCCACTGTGTCCTGGCAAGCATGCGGTGGTGGCTGAACAGAGGGCAGTGTCCCGGGGACATTCACTGAGAGCTTTTGTTCCAGGGGCTGCTGGTATTCTATGTTAGATCTTCTGGAAGGGTCTTGACTTTGACCATGAAAAATGAGCCCCAGCACCCTGATAAATGAGTATCGGTGACCTTCTCGGACTTGAAACAAAAGAAACACATATTTCAGATAAAAATAATATATTATTCTCATGTTGGTCTCTGGGTGAACTTGACCCAGCTAGAAAGCAGAATACAAGAACAGGACAAGCAACCTTTGACCACCAGGGAACAGGCCCATGATTTATACTTCAGATGTTTAAGGTCATAGTTTCAGACCGAGGGAAGGGAGGTTCAAATTGAAGACTAACCTTGGATATAAAATAAAGCTTTCAAAAAACAGCCGGGTAGTGGTGGCTCATGCCTTTAATCCCAGCACTGGGGAGGCAGAGGCAGGAGTATCTCTGTGAGTTTGAGGCTAGCCTGGTCTACAGAGTGAGCTCCAGGACAGCGGGACTACACACAGAAACTCTGTCTCAATAAACAAAGAAACTTTCCAAAAACAGATTAAGGTGGGACTGGAGAGATAATTCTGTGATTAGAAACATCTGTTGTTCTTCCGAGGACCCGAGTTCTATTCCCAACATCCATCTCAGATAGTTTACAAATACCTGAAACTCCAGCTTTAGGTGTGTGTGTGAGAGACACCAACACCTCTGGCCTCCACAAACACCTTATCTCTCTCACACATACACACACAGACATACACAGACACATAAATGCACACGCTCACACACATACATATACACACAGACACACACGCATATGTATACACGCGAGCACACACATGCACACAGACACACACGTACACAGACACACACATGCACACACAGAGACGCACACACACAAACACATACACACATATACAAACTCAAGTCATTTGTTCTGTTGTACAAGTGCTGAGCCGTCTTGCCAGCTCTTGGCCGGAATTTGAGGGCAAAGGAGACAGTGAGATGAAATAGGACAGAGAGCATTCTGGGAAAAGAAGGCAGCGGTGTTTGCAAACATACCAAGGGAACATCAATGCAATGTGTCCAGGGAAGTCCAAGAACTCCATCACGGATACGCAAAGTCTGGGAGAGCAGAGGCCAGTCTGACCTGATTGCGGAGAGTCTTCAGAGCTGTTCTGAAGACTCCAAACATCATGGCCAAGCTGAAGAGGATGGCTGAAGAGCTGCAAGAGAGCAGCGTGGTGGTATTTGAATTTCAGAAAGGGTGTGTTGTCTGCAGGGTGGAATATGTCTTGATGGAGCAGGGGGAGTCAGGATGGATTTGCTGTAGACAGAGAACAGAGGCTGAGCTGGGAATGGAGAGAAGCAACTGATGGAAGGCAGGTTAGCAGACTGAAGCCTTAGGATGGTGTCTCCGGACACTATTACTGGCATCTAAGGAGATGCCCTGGATGGCTCTGGCTTGGGGAACTAAGTGTTAGCTTTCAAGATGGAGTCCTCCAAACCAGCCATGGTGGCTCACACACTCAGGAAGTGGACACAGAAAACTCGGGATTTGGGGGCCATCACCTACGCAGATGGAGTGCAAGGCCACCTCGTTTCTTCATCCATCCTGATTTTTTTTCTTCACCTGTAGAGTTGGCTTTGGCTTCTTCTGAGCCCTAGGGCCGTCATCATCCTCCCACCAGGATGCCACTCTTTTCCTTGCTCTGTAGTATCTGTCATCTCTTCGTAGGGCTCTTAGGCTGTTGGCCTGTCTAGCTCAGTTCTCTGTTAGCACATTTGTTTTCATTCATGTTTACTAGAATTTTAATATTTTTGACTTTTTCACAGAGTTTTCTGGATTTTAAAATTATTTTTTATATTCTCTGGTTGACTTTATATTTATCATATAGCTTAGACTGGTTTAGAATTTATAGACACTCCCTTGCCTCAGTGTCTCAAGTGCTGGGAGTAGATAGATAGATAGATAGATAGATAGATAGATAGATAGATAGAGATAGATAGATAGAGATAGGTAGATGAGCAGATAGGTAGATAGATGATAGATCACACACACACACACACACACACACACACAGAGAGAGAGAGAGAGAGAGAGAGAGAGAGAGAGAGAGAGAGAGAGAGAGAGAGAGAGTAGCTGTTCAGACACCTGAATTTTGCCCCTTGGAACCTTCAGTCACACTCACTGTTCATTGTCTTTGTTACTTTTCTGTTTCTGTGATAAAACACCGTGACCAAGGCAACTTATAAAAGAAAGTGGGTCGTTGAGCGTATGGTTTCAGAGGTTAGAGCCCATCACAGCAGGGCCATATGGCGGCAAGCAGCAGGCATGCTGGTGCGAGCATCTGATTGCTCTTGATCTGCAAGTAGAAAGCAAAGAGAAGCAGGGGATGCACATTGAGACCTACACATCCTTGAAACCTCAAAGTCTGCCCCCAGCGACTCATCAACTCTAACAAGACCACCCCCTTAGCTCTTCCCAAGCAGCTCCACTAGTGTAAGCCAAACATTCAAACATATGAGCCTGTGAGGCCATTTTCATTCAAATCACCACATTCTTTAATCTTCCTCCTGCTTCAAACACTTCTTAGCACCTCTTCCTTGTGGCTACCTGTCCTCAGCTGTAATGCTAACATCTTAGCAAATGGTTTTACTAAAGTTCTCACTGAATTCAAATTCTTCCCTGTATAAGATTTTCTATATCTTGTAAAGCCCATCACCTACCGTTTTTTATATCTTAAGAAGATTTTAGTTTTTACTTATATGTGTGTGAGCTTGTGTATGTCTGTGCGCCCATATACTCGCACATGGGTGTGCATACCCACAGAAGCTAGAAGAGGGCACCAAATCCTCTAGAGTTAGAGTTGCAGGCTGCTGTGAACTCTCTGAAATGGGTGCTGGTCCTCTGCATGAGCAGAACTATCTCTTAGCTAATGAGCCATCTATCTCTCTAGCCTCCCCATCTCAGTACAAGTGATACCTTTCATGCCAAAATGTCTGATTTCGCCATGATTGTATGATTGGTGAATATGCAAAGTGGACAATGCTTTCTTTTAATATATCAGTGAAACTATTGTCTAACCTCTCTGTACATATTTGCTAGGCTGTCCAATGGATGATATCTATTTTTATCACAAGAGCAGATAACACAAACCTATCCTCCTAGCCCAGTACAATCAATCACACTACTGGCCAGCATGACACTGTATGATAAGACTCAAGAATTCACTCTGATGACGTTTTGTACCACTGGTTATTTCCAGCATCTTGCTTCACATCTGCACACAGTGGGTTGTCTGGAGACTGACTCTGCTCCAGAGTCATGCAGGGGGATGATGTTACCTCGACATATTCCCCCTTCATCTCCTGGACAAAGCAACAGTGTGCTCCATTGTCCAGGACAAGAGGCTTGTAGGATGCAAGGAATGGATGTCCCTAGCAGAACTGTTCTGTTTTTGAGGCAAATGACAGTTGTTCAAATGTGCTTGTTCAATGCTGTGAATTGTGAGATCAGAGACGAAGTTGGGCCACTTGTCCCGCGCCTATTTCTCGCCAGCAAGGAAAGACGCAGTACACACTTAGGATCCTTCTGCAGTACAGCTTTAATGGATCTTGGGGGAGAGCATTTAGCTTACGGAAAATGGAGGGGAGGGCAGAGAGAGGAGAGAGAGCTAGGCCCCGGCGTGGCCCGGGCCGAGCCGCCCTGCCGCGCGGCCTAGAGCCTGCGCCCGGGAGCCGGGCCGGCGTCCGTGTGCACGGCGGGGCGGAGCAAGAGAGAAAAAGGACCACGAGGTAGGAAGCACCCAATTTTATGTCGACCAAACGGCCTTTGCTTTAGACGTATCATCTTCCTATAGGTTGCAGTCCAGTATCCCACATGACGCCACGGAAGAGGCTGAGAAACCAGTCTCGCGAGAGCACGCATGCGTTCTCTACTGACTCAGGCGGGTTGGCCAGCTCCAGATAATAGCGCCACCTTGAGGAGCTGGAGCCAGCGGCCTCCAACAGCCACTGACTTTTCCAAGGTGTGTGCATTAGGGGATGGGGTAGGAGAGAGTTGCTTTCCTCTGGAACAGCAAGGGTAGAAAAGTCCTCCGGCTTCCATATCTAGAGACTAGAAGAACAGGGCAGCTCTGCCAGACTGGGTGAGCATCAAACCTCCCCAAATACCATTGCCTTCTGTTTTCATTAATCATCAGTGCTGCTACTGTTTGAGGGCTTGTTTGTGTTTTGAGACAGGGTCTTGATATGTATCTTTGGATGGTCTTATATCTATCATGTCTCTCTGAATGACCTCGAACTTGAGGCAGTTCTCCTGCCTCAGCCTCCTGAGTGCTGGGATTATAGAC